>JBAMJR010000011.1:5580000-5762500 GCA_038501785.1 Myoxocephalus aenaeus
TAAAGGATGAGCAACTGTGCTAGAAAACATCTGGTTATAGCTGTCAGACATTGCCACCCCTAAATAATGTCCACAGTTTCTTGGTTTGTAATAGTGAACACAACCTCCAGTGAGCATATCCTCAAGATTTTAGTATCTTTCTTCTCTGTTGTGGGTTGGTGTTTCAGTGGCGCACTGCTCCTCATTTTAAGCAGCCAAGATGACCAGCGCTGACACTTGGTCGGCTTTATAACTCAGGTTTGTTTACTCACTCTGGGATTTATTATTGGTGTTTTCCTCTCCTCCCTGCTAAGAGCACTCCTTTATCTTTTCAGCTCCCTTTCACCCAGGAGAGTCCGTCTGTCTGTCTGAATTGTATTTCCTCGTCGTAAATGTTAATGTGTAACGAGGTGAGCCGGGATCGATGAGGATATTAAACCGACTTTCCTCGCTTTGTCTTATCAGCCTGATGAGGCAGAACACACTATGACTCTTTATCATCCGTACGCCCACTAACACACACATGCGCATACATTAAAAAAAAAAATATATATATATATATATATATATATATATATACATAATATATACAAAGTTATTTCTTCCACTTTTTCTTCTCCCCCACCTTACACACCGACTTAAAAGCCCCCCCCCACACACACACACACACACACACACACACACACACACACACACACACACACACACACACACACACAGTATCTGTTTGTCTCTGTCTATATATCTACCGTGCTAAATAATCTAATCACTTAACGGCAACAGCCAACTATGCTATTCCAGTCTCGACCATGGAGGATAAATTATCGCTCTAAAGATAGAGAAAATCCATTACTGTAAGGCCTTATGAAGACATATTATGGAGCCATGCTTTGTTGAGACCTTGTCATTGTCAAAGCACTAAATATGCCAGAGGTGGAGTGAAGTATTATATGTTCTGTGAAGTGGATATAGTGTAATACCGGTATGGGTTTTTAAAGGCCAAGGCTATTATTGTTGGATGTGCAGTGACTGAGAAAAGAGGCCAAATCAAGTGTGTGCATCAGTGTTATGAAGTGACTCGGGTTCTGGTACAGTCTGTGAATGCCCTAACCAGGTTCTGTAACCGGGGTAACACATGTATTCGGTTGTTTGTGTGAGTGAGTGAGTGTGTGCGCGAGTGTGTGTCTGTCTGTCCACGGCTAGTCTCGCGTTCTACAGGACCCGTCACGTTCATTTTTTTAATTCATAAAATGTACATTTTACCTTTTATTTGCTTCAGTGAGTGCAGTGTGTGTGTGTGTGTGTGTGTGTGTGTGTGTGTGTGTGTGTGTGTGTTTGCATGTTGGCAAAACTACAATGGAGGTAAGAGCGAGCTAGCTAGCTGTTAGCAGCCAGTGTCCGCACAGTGTGATTGGCTGAACACCCAACAAGACAACAGTCACATCTTGCCAATGTTGCTTTTAGTTTAATTATGAATTATGGGTTTTGATGGTTTTACGATTTATTTATTTCCTCATTTGTATGACTATGTGTTCATAGGTTTCCTTCTTTGAACTGTTGTATTGTCTTCTTTGTCTTTGTATGTGATTGCTGAGCCTAGCAGTCGATAGCAGCTGTGTACAGCACATTGCCCAATCTCTTTTCTTATCAGCAACAGATTGCATGTGCCACGTGTAAATGGGGTATAACTGTCCCAGTAAGCCATAACAGCGTGAAGGTGATCCAGCACGCACAATACCAGCACCATAAAACTAAAACAGCTAAATGGAAATCAGCCATCATTCATTTGATTATTCACTCCCGCCTGAGCTATTCCTGCTGTTACATGTCAACACGTCTGCAGTGACAAATGCCTGATCACTGAAGAACTGCTGTGAAGTATAAATTAGAGGTACTTCACTCGAGTAGTTCCATAACTTTATATTCTACCAGTAAAATCACAACAAGTTGCTTTTTGCATTTTACGCTAACCTGCTTGCTCCTGCTTCATATTTGCCATACAGAGTGGTATCGGTCTTTTCATCTAGTTCTCGGTAAATGAGCTTATTTCCCGAAATGCTGAACTAGTCCTTGAAATGCAATAGCGTCACAAAAAAAAAACGCTGTGATGAGTACACAACAAAATGATGATTCTTATTTGGTCTACCATTTGGTCTTACGCTAAACAAAGTAAAGCACGGTTAAACAGATTATGTTAACCAAAGTAGAGAAATACCTTTAAAAAGATCTCTTCAATTTCCCACAATAATGCGGCCTATCACCATGTGTGTGCAAATACTGGAGTGCTAATAGTATCTTTTGTGTAGCCAAAGAGTTATTATTTCAGGATTTTAAAATCCAGTCCCACATTACAGTATTAAAAATCATATCTTTCACAAGAGACTGTATCAAAGTAAAAACTCATTAGCAGTGGAGGTGGTGTGCTGCTGCTGCAGAGTGATCAGAGAAGAGGAAAACACGAGGCGGGGTGCTGCATATAGATGGTGTGTTGTGGTTTCCCAGAAAGTCATTACCCAGACAGTGGACCACTGCGCCCTGAGGTGTTTCCCTTCACAATTTGCCACACTGGAGCTGTATCCACACCACTGTTTTTCTCCTCATTCAGTCTGCAGCGATAGGACACAAGAGCAGCAGTAGAATAACTCAAGTGCTGGGATAGCGCCATTTCCTCCCAAAAAAGTGTGCAAATACAAACAATGTAAAAGGGTTGTACCACTATCAAAATCGTATACAGGGGGCCTCTTGTATTTACAAGAAAAAAACACTGATGCCAGCTCACCCTGTACAAAAGTAATCACCCATCCTCCACTCTCCTGTTACCGCCACGCTGAAGCGAACACCACACACCACCCTAGAGCTTTGTCTCAGCTCGACCTTATGTGTGTGTGTGTGTATGTGTGTGTGTATGTGTGTGTGTGTGTGTGTGTGTGTGCATGTTTTGTTTTTTAGTAGATATCAACTTTTCATTGTTTATGTCTGCAGAATATACTGTACATCTGTATGTGTCTGGCAAAGCCTCGCCTTATATGATGGGGTTCAGACTGAAAAGATGCTGTCACATCCAACCGATGGCTGCAGCTTTTTGTTGTTGTTTACTTCTATAGACGCCTGATTGTAGTTAAATATAAGTTTGCAAAAAGATACAGAATACTACATTGTAATGGAGAAAAATAAATAAATAATGGAAATGAATAAAATCAGCTGTAATATGGTTCAGTCATTTAATTCCTATTTTAAAGACAATTTCGTGTTTTTACTAATAACCGATGAGCAAGCCAACAATAATAATTTATTTAATCCACCGCCGTGTTTTTTTTTACAAAACAAGTTTTGTAAAGCTTATATTATAAGGCTTATATTAGTTACAGTAAAGGATTGTTTCGGTCATAGCGCAGAAACAAAAAGCAGAAACAAAAGCCTTAAAAGCTGTCCCACCTGTCAATGTGAGTGCAGACCTTTGATGTTGAACTTACAGTTGTTTTCGTGGATTGATCAAGAGACATTTTGTTAAAACCAACCTTGTGAGTTCGCCCAGACACGTGGTGCTATGACGTCATGGCCACGCCCACTTACGAAATATGACGTGTACACCATTAAACCTTTAAAACTATTGGTGGAGGCTGAGAAAAGTAGTTATGTTGCCTGCTTTTACTATTTGTTTATGAAATTATGTTGATAAAACACAAAACATACACCACTACATTATATACATTTTGGTGTAAAATAAATGAATTAAAAACGTAGACAATCTTTCCTTTACTGTAGATTACATGAATAACAGCAAAACTAGCACACCTACAGCTCCAATCCCAACATAGATACGTACCATTAATCATAACACTGAGCTGTAAATAACCATATTGGTCTCAAACAAATTGAAACTCAAAACTTGTATTCTTTATTTTTGAAGAGTTACCGCCAACCCTCAGCTCGACTACATCATCCTTACTGCGACACCCATTTTGATGTTTATGTGACTGGAGTGTGCTTCCTGCAGCGAGGAGCTCAGGCCTAGCTCATTTTCGCCTGGCAGGTCAGCTGCTCTGTGTTTCAGACTGAAGCCGTTGGCTGCTACTGAACCGTTTGGCTCTTTTCTCTACTAGCGAGCAAACCTACAATCTAGACCCAACTGTCCATCCAGCTCATTTTAAGGGGATTTATCATCATATATGCCCGTGTATCCAAAACACATCGGTCATTGGGGATTCCTAGCACCGGTTGGCCGGGTCTGAAGGCCGTTATAACGCTTTTTTCGAGGTTTAATTAGAGCTAGAAAACAACGGTGGTGGAGGAGGAGGAGATTCCATATTAGGAGCACAGAGGAGAAGGCACCCCCCTTGAGTGATTTGGAGCTTTAGGTGAGTGTTTATCGTCATTTTACGTTATTATCTCCCGTATAAATTATACACACGTGGCGGAACCACGTACGGTTGTAAATGCGAGGTTTGGGCGGTTTATTGCAATGTTTTGACCGTTTATTTTTATTTTTTCGCTCGTAGTGGGGGATGGGCAGCGTCAGCGCGTGAGTAGGCGCGCGCGCGCGCGAACACACTGTGCATGTGTTCGTAGGTCTGTTCTCGTGGTAGGTTTGTTTGTGAGCGCGCCCTTCCTTCCTGCAACTCCTGCTAGCTTTGAATTAAACTCACTTTTAGTGATTTTTGTTATCATCTCCACCACGAAGACGTGATTCACAACATGTATTCATGCTATTATAATTACCATTGGAAATTAATTTGTTTTACTCGGGCATCTAACTTTTTTTACCAACTATTTTATTTTTTAAATTATTCTTTTAGATACTTTTTCAATGATGGATTCAAGCTTTTACTTTTTATTTAAATAAAACTGTGCTGGAAGGTGTTTTTTTTTTGTAGAGTACGTAAATGTAAGTTAGTGTTGTTAAAAAACCAGTTATGAATCAAAACTGAAACTGTACTTCTAGCAATGTAAGCATTTTGTCCCATAGTGGTACTTACCAGTTCTAGGTGGTGTGCTTTGCAGGCCCATAGTTGCCTCCACGGTTCAGATAATGTTGCTGTTTCACCTGGTTTGTCTGCAGCATACAGTGGATTCACATATGTGCCACGGTGCATTGTTTATTATATTATTTGATTACCTTTTGTGTCAGTCTCATTCAAAGCTTTCTACAGTGCTTTGCAGCTGGTTGTTCCAAGCTGTGTGGGGGAGGGGTACACACACACACACACACACACACACACACACACACACACACACACACACCCAGGAGGGCCACTTGCCAACCTTGTGAAGCTCAACTCAATGACACAATGTACCAGTCCCAGATAAGCCTTGAGTATCTGTGCTAGCATGGAATAGGTTACTCAGCCAAAATCTGAAATCACGATAAGATAAGATATTAGTTGTAACATGAAATTATAATATAAGCATTTGTTTATTTTGATCACACAACTTTGATTTTGCAATTTGAATATTTTCTATTACCCTGCTCTGTTAAGGCATTTTTAAAGTAGGTTATGTAAATGATAGTGAATGAGAAGGTGTGCTGATAATGCTAAGGGTGCTGAATCCAATATTTGATAAATTGGACAACCTTTGAGTTATCACACTTAAACCATGGCTCCTTTATCAAAGGGGTGTGTGTGTGTGTGTGTGTATGTGTGTGTGTGTGTGTGTGTGTGTATATATATATATATATATATATATATATATATATATATATATATATATATATATATATATATATATATATATATATATATATATATATATATATATATATATTAATTATTGTATTGGCCATTTGTAGTAGCTTCTGAATATTACTTTCCAATATTTATATTTGGTAATTCTATCATTGTAGATTTATTTATGCAAAACCTAAACAACGGACACCATCTGTGGACAAAGGTTGCCTCTAGCTGTTGCGGTTTGTCAGGCACCATTGACTTGAGCTGGCCCTTATCAGGTGTTCAGCTGGTTGTACTTGTTGAATATATCTACTACATTTGCATTTCCTTCCTACCATACGACAAGAGTATAACGGAATTTGTTTTTTGGGCGGGAGGGGGATTAGGATCACTGACTCCTGGTTATTTTTTCTCTGACACAAGTGCACAACATATGTGCATGTCAGCTGGCTGTCAGTCTTTGTCCTGTATTAATTGAAGGTGCGCAGCAACACATCCTTCTTTGTTTGTGCATTGAGGTTGGCCTCGTGTGTCAAGCAAGGACAGCTGCCAGACACACAAACAAGCAAGTGTTGTTTTTCGTGGTCAATGACGTATGTCATCTGTAGCCGTTTAATGCAAACTAAATAATCGTTACCACATCTTGATGAGTTGGATGTTGAAATTGTCTTAGGGCAGCTGCAGGATCCGTTTAGCTTCGACCACATCCAAACAGCAGATTATGTTTTTAATATCTCCACCAAAAGCCCTTCTTTTTAGTGCTTTCTTTATTTATCCGCTCTGTAGTGATGGAGGAGAAACCCCCAAAACACCTCAAAGCCAAGCTCTAAATGTCTGCTCAGTGGTCCTTCACAATACATTAGAGACTGAGTGAAGTAGACGGCTTCGTGGAACATTTACAGTTTTTGTTTTGTTATCATAGTGTGTTTACAATGACGCAAATAACCCGTTATTGGAATATCCCGTTTGTGTTAAAGCATGTAAACACAATGTCCTGTTTTCAGAAACCTGGATCAGCCCTCATTTGGAGTACCACTTTTTTCCCAGACCGAGAACAAGTACTTGCACTAGTGCTTGCTGATATCGGTACTTAATAATACCATTACAGTATGTCTTCGAAAACATGTTTTTGTTTTTATCAGATGTTTCTAACTCTTCGACAACAACAAATTATTCGTACGATGTGACGCCGTGGAGGACATTTTAACATTCAACATTGTGTTTTCATGATACACGCAGAGCAATGGAGCAGTAAAAACCCTGCCGTAGTGAAGCATAGTTTGTACTCGCCGCAGTGAATTCGGCGCTAAAAATGACGTACCCACGGCTGGTTGGTTTATTGCTTTCTGCTGATTGCACCGACAATGGGTTACTCGTCTTTTTGATTATTCAGTTCCTTTTTTTTTTCTGGCGCATCTCGAGTATAAACAAAGTCCAATGTTATTCCAGGCAGACGCACAGCTGACACCTTGCGGTGGAGACTAAATGCATGTGTTTGGGGCAATTCCCACAAACGTTGTGGCTGCTAACTCTTCCAGGCGGCCAAACAAGGGGCCGCTTGTTTTTCGCATTCACCGAGGCTGGCGATAAATGAAGGAGTTAACCAGGGCGGCCGCAGTGGTATCGGGTGCGGTTGTATTGGAGTAGATTTTTACGAGTACATGTACACAGTAGCGAACTGATACTGGTATCGCTATTAATGCATAGCACTTATCCGTTTTGTTTTTTTAAATCACTATTCTAGGGACCAAAATGATCACGGTTTTCACTATTATCGCAGTATGGATATAATGTGCATAAAAGGTGCCGTCCATACAGGAGTAACGGATAGGTATGGGACTATATGGAGAATTCTTGCAAGGAGTATTGAGTATGAAAGTGAAAGTAAAAGTATATTGCTAGTAACAGAACAACGTTGTGAACGGCACCTACACAAATAGAAAAAGGTAACCTCATAAATACGGTTTTCGCGTCCATGTAAATGCACTAGTTGACATCCAGAACATGCATTAAAAAGGCATAAAAAACAGCAATGCGTTTCTTTAAATGCAGAACTTGACTTTTCCAGAAACTGACAGTAACAATGGCTCCAGTAATAAAAATGTGAAGAAAACTTTTCCGTCAGTAGAATTAATGAGCGTCAGATTTTTCTGCAAATTTTGGGACATTGTTGAAAGTAGTAACGGAATCGTGAAATAAATGGAGTGATTACCGTTTGCCTCAAATTTGAAAGTAGCGATTCTTGTAAAATGTCGGGAATCTTTGATTGGCTCTAATTTACAATTTCCCCAGCTGACTAAAAAGTGGGGGAAGGCAAAGATGCATGGAAATCTGTCCGTCATTTCTCATTGTCCATCCTCACATTGGGCCTTCTTCTCCAACAGTGTGGCAATAAAGGTTTCTGTAAATGACCGCGCTGTACTTGACACCAGAATTTGAAGATGAGAGTAATCTGTTGCGTGTCTTTCTGTGCATAGTGGCCTGTTTTCTTTTTTGCAGCTTCACTTTGTTTTTGTAGACTGGGAAGAGAGCAAGACGTGGACATTTAAAGCTTCCTTGATGCCGCTGAGCTGCAACCAGAAGGATCCTTGAAATATAAAGATGTGATCGTTAATAGTACTCTGGATGTGCTTTAGTTTGTCCTCAACGCTGCTTTCCCACAGTGAATGTTGAGCACAGGACACAGGCGTATGGTTAGCTACAGAGCAGGCCGCTGAGTCATGTTATCTACACGGGACACATTGATTAGCTGGCCTTATTAAATCACAGCGGTGGAGTTGTACAGTTATGTAACCGCCGCTCGTCACTGTTGGGAATTGAAAAGGGAAAGACAAAATGGAAAAGAGTGCATTGAGTGAAAAGCTGTCTTTTTGTTGGCCAACGGCAAAAATGTAGCAGCTCTGGATCGTGTACACGTGCAACGATAAGGATACATATTTGCTGTATAATATAAGTGTGTGTGTGTGTGTGGAAAAATACTGTTGACACGTATAACTCTGTAACCCAACTGCAGTACATCAACACCACAGTACGACCTCAGAAATGATCAAATGAGTTAAAGTCGCAACCCGCTGACACTTTCTTATTATTAAATCATTCAGTGAGCTGATATTGTGTGGTCCTGGAGGACTTGACATAAATCACACATTTGAAACAAATGCAATTTTTAGTCCGACAACAATGAGTAAAGAGCACTTTGTTTATATGCTGCAGCTAAAGGATTTGGAGGATCCTTTTCAAACTGCCAAAGCCGCAGTGCCAATTACAAGCTTCATTATGTTTTATGTAATCTTAACGGGTTTAAAAGAGGTGAAAGCCCCACGGTTTGCTCTCGTGTTGAGATAGTGAAAAGTAGTATGTGCTTTTGGACTTTTAACATATCTGATTACCGTTTTATGGGGTTTAAAGCGGCTTGCTCAGCAGCTTTATGAAGATGACTTGAACAGGGCTGCAAAAACACAAACAATATATATTTTTTTTATTTTTGTAATGTTATGTTGCACGGCACATGTTGCTGCAGTGACGTCTCCTGAGGTGGGAACAGCCGACCAATGCTGTGGCTTGTGTAGCTCGGGTGAGGAATTACAGGAAATTAGGGCTTCTTTTCTTTTGATTAATCTCTCAATGATTTTACCAATGAGTCAATTTATTTCAGTGATACATTTTCCTGCAAAAAAAACCCCAACAACTAAATAAACCATTTAATTTAAGTTCCTTTTTTATTTTGACGATTACATCATTAATTGATTAAATCCTTTTTGTTTTGGTGTCCTCAGGGTCCCCTGCTGTACTTGGTCAGGTGAATCTCCTGTAGCTGTGACTTGTTGTCAGACCGGTTGTCGGTTTGCAACACTTTGTTTGTTCTGGTCCGCTGAAAGTTTCGTGGAATTGAAATTGGTCATGATGATGATCTTAAAATGGCTGAAGAAATGAGGAAGTTGTTGTATAATAGAAAAAAAGATAAAAAGCAGAAATAATATAGTATGTTTTAGTCGTCAAAAATGCCCCCCCCCCCCCCCCCCCCCCCCCCCCCCCCTAAGTAAATGCAGAATATTTCTATAAATTGGGAAGATTTGAGTGCTCAAACAGCAACAGAGTAGATCAAACTAAAGGCAGGCACACACCCTTGACAGGTGTGTGTGTGTGTGTGTGTGTGTGTGTGTGTGTGTGTGTGTGTGTGTGTGTGTGTGTGTGTGGCAACCTCAGGGGTCAAGTTCAACATTGTGAAGAATGTGTCTGCACGGTGTCCCTCCCCCCACTTTACCCACAAGGCTTTGAAGTTTACGGGCCTGCAGCCCGCCCTCCCTCCCTCTGCTGAAGGACCGAGGGTGATTATTTGTACTCCAGCTTCCGTCCCAACCTCTGGAAAATCCCAGTTTACATGGCCATATAAATGAAAGATGCCGGATCATCTGTGATACATCTGATATGTAATACAATAAAAAAAGTAGATCAGCATATTGGTTGAAGTTGATGTGCTTGAGTTAATCTTGCACTCTTTTTGCACCCACATTGTCGAAGGCACTTATTGTAAGTCTGCTAAATAAATGTAATGCATGATATATTCATCACAACCTGTACAGGTATTGATGATAACCCATGAGAACTAAATTACTGCTCTGGTAATAGCGATTGAGCCAACTGTAGTCCAGACGTTCTTATTTGCGTCTTGTGATCAACTGATTAGCTCTAAACAGTTTCTGCGTTCAACAGAAATCCGAAGCATTGAGGTTAGCAGTTCGTAGTCTCGAGTGGTGTCGACCAATCACGTCAGAGCAGGCTTTGCTTCAATGCAGGTAAACGGTCCCTGTGGCGAGCAAAATACGTTTTTGTGCCACTTGGATCAGCGTTTAACAAGCAGAGGGCTTATATAATGGCTACATTTTCACATTTAGGCAGCATTTAGACCAACAATAGTGCTGGTTAAAACAACTTTACTTAACCCATAGTGCAGTTTAGGGCTGCAACGAACAGCGAGGCCTCTATTTTCTACGATCAAGCGTGCAGCCGGAAAAAATTATCATTGGGCAGAATCACGAGGAGGCCCGGCTTTGCTCAGAATATTAACAATTTTGTTGTGGGGATGGAAAAACAGACTACCGTACATTTCGGGTCACAAGCCGCTCCTACGGCTGATCAGTGTCCCCGCTGTAGCAAGCTAGTAGCAATGCTAGCTAGCGCTTCTGCTGCTACTGCCCGCTGCTACTGCCCGCGTCCCCTCTGCCCAAGTCGGGTGTCGAGCCTGGTCCCGCTACCTTCGGTGGTTTTCAGGGAGCTATCGGAAGTTAACGGAGAGCTAGCGGAAGTTAGCGGGGAAGTGACGGAGCGCTAGCAGGAGCCCCAGCTGGCTACAGCGGGGAGCTAACGGGGACACTGACCGAAGGTAGTAGCGGCTTGTAACCCGAAATTTACGGTAGTTTTTTTTTTTTTTTTAAACGCAAGCTCCATGTTGACGTCAGACGCCCAATCGGCCTGTGCTTCTGAAAGGGGTCATGTGTTCACATTAGTTATTCTGCCTGTGCAGTGGAAGATCGCCCACTGATACCTGAAAGATGTGACATTTTTGTTCCTGCTGAATGTGGTTCTTTTTCCCCCTCATATCTGGATCCCTTTTCTGCTTTTCGTGAGTAACTTAAATGGTTGGTATTGCTAAGATTTGCACGACGCATAGGTCTTTGTTGATAAGAATGATGGCAGATTGACCACGGCAGTAGTGGGGAAAAAAAGAAGCTGTTTCCTTTCGACATCCCGGCAGTCGCTTGCAGATTTCATCAGCTGTCTCTAGCTTACTTGCTGATTTAATACCTGGTTATTTTTCAAATGTTTCCAAAAGAGCAAACGCATAAAAACACACACTACTTTGTAGCGTATGATTGAGTGCCAGCTCGTTTTCTACATATTGAGTTTTTGCCAATAATAGACGCCTGTGCCCCATATATTTCTGCCGTTAGGCTAAAACTGCATGCAGCATCATTTTTATATCTGTTTCAGGGTACATTGCAAAGAGCTACGGCCCAAAACGTCCCACCCGCAACAAGCTCTCCGCAACTTTTATGTTGTGTTTTACTAGACAGGGTTTCTCCACTCTGATGAGGAGGCTGCTTGTGCACTTCATAAGAGAGAGAGAGAGCCAAGGTGTATTTAACTCTAAATGTCATGGGATCTTTTCAGTGTTCTGATGCGTCGTATTGCATTATCTGCGGCAGCCGGGGCTCAGCGCTGCATCAGACAGAAGTTGATGTGTTTATCTGTGATACAGGGTTGAATCTGAGCCGTGTCTTTGGATCGGCCAGTATCAAAAGGAGACCTCGGCATAGATTTTGTGGCGGGTACATGTACCAAGTGCTTATGCCCTATGTTTATGATGTGACATTGTTGTCGAGTGAAAAGCCTGTGGTCCATAAGCTATAGCTTCCGTGATCCGTACGAACCGTGAGCTTTATGATCCGTCGCACCACTAATCCAATCTAGAAGTAGAGCAAACTCAAAAAGGTATCTTGTGCAGTATAACAGTTACCCTGCCTTAAATCATAAAAAGAGAAAAACGCAAGTTGAATTTCTTTTGATAAAATAGAATCTATATCTCTACCAAGTGCTCACAAGTGTTGCCAATGTTGGAAAGATGGAGGCTCTATGTGCTATGTACACTGAACTATTTACATGTTTACAACCTCTGCTGACAGCCTCTCTTCCCTCCTATGCACTGTGCTCAGCAGGCTGCAGTTCAGGCTTAAATTTCACAGAAGCTTTGTAACGTAACTGAGACTCGGGTGACTCAATCATGGCTTCCTAGTTGCGCAGAATTGAATGTTTAATTTTTATTTTTACGGTGTCTGGTTCAAGCAAAAGGTTTGTTCGGGTGAGATTTTAAATGAGGCATGTAGAACAAAATGTTTTTGATCAAATCTAACAATTGTATGCTTTGTTTTGCTTGCTATTTCGGAAGCGTTCCTCGCACATGATTCGTTCAAGGACCGGCGCTAAGATAAAAATCTGTTTTTTAATGCGTATGGCTGTGATGCACGGTGTAGTTTTAGCAATTTGTTTAAAGAAAACATGCTTTTCAATCTCGCCGGTGGGTTTTTAGGGTCCAGAGGGTTATTACAAAGTGAGAGGGTACAAAAGGAATCCAGTGTTTCTCACAGGATGTTGTCAGACTGGTGGGTCGGAGGGAATGCTCACCATTTTAAAGTTAATGCTGACCCGAATTACAGATGTAGCTGATCACAAAACTCACAATAGGGATCATGGTTACCGACTCAGCAGAACAAAATGGGAGCAAATGTAACTTTTAGGGAGCGGTCACACCTTTCTTTTCCCCCGCCGATAGCGCTTACCGATTTCATCCCAGTCCCCCAAAGAAAATCATGTCATCCGCCCTGAAGTCAGTGTAAACCACCAACAATCCTCCATGCGATCCTTTTTTCTTTGTTATAGGCGGGTAAAATGTCATGGACATGTATGTCAAGCAGCTTGCCCTTCATTGAAACTTTGAGAACATAACACACACAAAAAAAATGACACACAAAAACCCGAGCAGGGTTGGCTGTCGAGTGTCGGAACGTTCACTGGGAATTACTGTGACTGCAATGTTTGTGTCTCTCTCTGGTTTAGACAGACGGCGGTGTTTGTTGAGCAATTGTTCTCGAGGTGCTGTTGCTTGACGCAAAATGATTTACTGATATGTTTCTTTGAAGACAATTCTCATTATAAAAGAGTTATTTCAGGATCTGCGACGCTCAGAAAATTACATTAATTTAAGGTGGGCTGACTTCAGTGAGGGGAAAAAAAGCACTGCTACCGTTTTGTGTGTGTGTGTGTGTGTGTGTGTGTGTGTGTGTGTTAGGGCTGTCAAAATTGCTAAAAAATGACGTTAGAATATTCCCTTTTTAAAAAAACACATATATTCGAATATATGTGTAAATACAAAATTCTTCAGTTTAGGTGTTCACTTCCCCCATCCCCCCCCCCCCCCCCCCCCCCCCCCCCCATTGTTGCCGTTTAAATGAACGGCAACAATAAACACATGCTGAGTGCTGATCAGGGATAAGGTTCCTCGGTTCCAGTGCTTCACAGAACTCCCTGAAGCCCTCATGTCCTTGCATACGAACGAGATCAATTTTTGCGTGCAGGCCTCCTGTCGTGCCGCAGACAACGGACTTGTGGCGGACGGCGCAAAATACGTATCCAGACGTGTCTGTTTCTCTGAAGGTCCACATTTTATGCCATATTCTCTTGGGTGCACATTCTGGAGATGTGGCCTCACGTTGCTTGTCGTTGAATGGTAAGCTAACTCTAGCTTACATAGTGTAGCGACCCTGGGTCAGGACAGCTACGAGACGTTAGATGGCTTACAGGGTGTTTATTAAGGGAACATAGAACAGGCTACTGTGGGCCGCAGCCTACGCCACAACAACAGCAAAACCCCGTGAAAGCCTCAACCAGCTTCACGTCTGCTCCGGGTCAGAGACTCTGCCCCGAACGGCTCCACACACACACACACACACAAAAAGAGGACACTTCATCGCGGCTGCGGCGGGGGTTGCCAGATTCACGATAATTATCCTCCGAAATACTTTTTTTTTTTACATTCGAATATTAATTTTCACATTCGAAAATCTGTTTTTAACAACTATTCGAATATATATTCGAATTTCGATTATTCGTTGACAGCCCTAGTGTGTGTGTGTGTGTGTGTGTGTGTGTGTGTGTGTGTGTGTGTGCGCAAGACGTGCATGATATGCTTCTAGAGCACTGACTGCATTTGTGGGTCTGTGTCTGAAATACTTCCACACTTGGCTTTTAAAGTGCAGCTTGCTCCCTAGGTGATCCCGTGCTTTGACCCGGCTGTTCTTGCAACACGCAGACGCACGTTATGCAAATGTTGCGTCTTTGTAATCGAACCACCCCCAATCCTACTGTACTTTGCAGCTCACTTGCTAATGTTTCGCAGTGCCACACCCCCTGTGGGTCGGCTGGATTAGTAGTAGTAGTAGCGGCAGCTGGCAGTCGAATACAATCGTGTGGCTATAAACTTTGTAGTTTGACGAAAACATAGCCACCGGAAAATAGGTGAACCTCCAGCTACCTGGCGATACCCGCACAGCCTGCTGCCACACGGATCTAGCTTAACTTTTCCACTGGTAGCACTGGTGCTGTCAACTTTCCCGGTTGGCCATCAGTGATGGAAAGTAACAGAGTACGAGAAACAAAGTCTCAACACGAGTGAGCAAACCGAGCGGGTGGATAAGCGTCCTTTGCGTAGGTGTATTTCTGCTCCGCATCCACGTGAAAGTGTAACTCTCGCGCTCACCAAAAAAATGGCCGCATATGCGACCACTTTTTTAGGAGTATCATGTGGATAGCGACTTCACGTGTTTCATATTTCACGTTCGATCAAGAGATGGCTACCTGCTTACAAACCTCATTCCCGTCATGCCAGGCCCGTGTCCTCCGTTCAGCCCTTGGCAGCCCACAACACTTTCAGCAGTTACCCTGGCCGCACCCAACTACTCCTGCTTTCCTTGTGGTAACACTATCGCTCCCTTTGCTCTGCAGTCTCTGCCTCACCAACACTGAGAGAGAGAGGCAGCCGATACAGTACGGAGGAAAAGGATGACTAAAAGAAAAGGAATCGGGTCATGGAAAATAAGGGAAGGAAGCAGTGATGCCGGGAAATGATCAGTGATTTCCGGTTCCACTTCTTAACATTATGCAATCCAGCAACCCTCTATCTCCATCCCAGTCTGCAGCTGTAATAATTACCACAGAACTGAATCACAGTACGTCCACAAATGGGCTCTCCAAAGTGTTGATCGCAGGTTTTTTTTTTGCAATGCATTGATTTAGGTCTACACTTATGTTTACGTTTATTTAACGGTGACGACGACGTCGTCGTGGGTGTTTTGCAGTGAACGTGTTCTAGCGGTGGGACATCGCCCTCTGTCCTCGCGCTGAAGAGGTGAACCATTGTTCAGACTTCTGAATGAGTGTGAGTCACATGGTTAGACCACTCAGTGCCCATGTACGGCTGGCTGCTTCATGGCATTAGTCACGAAGAGACGTTTTGATGATGTTTACAGACGTAGGCTCCTGGTCCCTAGTAAGCGGCATGCGCGTTAAAATCCGCTTTTCAAGCCCTTCGGTGCAGTTATGTTTGTCATTAAGGCCTAACAGAGATGCATTTCTGTCACCACTTGCAGAGTTTATAACCAGCTTTGTTTACATCCGATCTGCCCCTTTCTTTTCCCGCCCTTTGCCGCTGTATGGTGTTATGTTTATTGACTGGTAACCACGAGCTACTGTCAGTAATTGGAATAATGTGAGCGCGTCAGCGGGAATCTGTGTTGCATTGTGCTGCAACCGTTTCTAACGTTTTTGACTTATCTGTTTTGACACACATGTTCTCAATTGATTAATTGTCTGTTTTAGGATTTCCAAAAAAATTGTGAAAAATGACAAACCCAATTTCGTAAATTTCGTCAAATACAGCTTGGGTCATTCAGCCAAATACCAAATATATGACCCTTCCAGTTCTGTCAGTGATCTGTCAGATACGGTTTGTGTGTGTTGAATATTCTCATATGGTGACTCGCCATCAAAACTCAGAATTTGGGAGAGGTAAAAATCTCAGTGTATCATGTGACCTTTTTGAGTTTGGGTGCAACAGACCCCTGACCGCCTCCTTTCCCTTGTTGCCGCAGGTTCTGAGCCCATGGTACAAGGCCCCGACTGAACATACTGGTGGGCCATACAGACTTACTACTGTGGTGAGTGATCCCTCTGGAAAAATGTTTTCACCTGCCTGTTCACATAGGTCATGCAGAAAGTCACAAAATGGCTTTTGAACTACCTCCCTTTTTACGAAACAAATACCTGTGATCTCTTTGATAACATTTGCATTCTTTAATCGTCTATATTAAGTTATCTGTGCGCATCCTTTTGTCACTTTATTTGAGTTACTGGACAGTTGCTAGCTTATGCCTACATAAGGTATATTTTATGTTCCCGTCAGGATTGTAGCAGATACGTTGCAGGATTTAAATAGAATGGACATCGGCTGTTCACAGTCGCCTCTACAATCTGATGCAGCTCACTACGTGTTACCAACATCAATAGCGAAAAAGAACACGTTTACTCTGGGCCTTTTCAAACCCTCTAATTGGTTTGCTCTGGTCCAAATTGGTGAATGAGTTGTTTTCCTTTCGGGCGGTTTCTTCCCTCGCCCATTGTCTAAATGTGTGGGACAGGTCGAGAAAGTAAACGCAGGAACAAAGTGTCAAAATATGAGGATGGCAACTAACTTCAATGCTACTCCTGCAAGACCTCGATTCGTTTACCGGCTAGTATGCCATGGAGTTTGGTCAGATCGAGGTTGGAGTCTCCATAACACAGATGTGGTGTTGTTACTGCCACTGCTCCACATTGGACCGCATCTCCCATAAACTCTGTTGCTTCCTGTGTCCCTTCCTCTCCCATGTGTCTTATTTAACTGAAAGAACAAATGTGTTGTATGCAAGTTTATTTTTTGCTCTTGGAACAAGTCTGATTTCTATTGAGAGAGAGAGAGCAAAAGCACACTCTTCCTGTTTTGAACTGTTAAAGAATCCAGCAGATTTCCTGCGAACACTAACTCGGCTCTGCACAATGCAGGACAGGATCCATAGAAGCGCTCGGTCTCCACGGTGACGGTCGTGTTTATGTGCGCTTGACCGACTTACTGACATTGTTCACTTGGTTCGCTGGTCGAAACCAAGATGCTTTGCTGTGACAGCTTCCACCCATTTTGGCAACTGGCTGTGTTGGTGTCAGGTCAGCCACATTGGAAGGCTTTGTTTCCCTCACTGCAGAGCCCTCGGCTCTGTGTGTTTATTTCACTCATGATGCTACAACGCAGCACTGTAGTACTTAGTCATCCAGTGTGCTATTTACATAACAAGCCTACAAGCACGGGTGCACAGTTCTCCTTTTCACAGTTTCACAACCAGGAATCTGGTCCTTTTTGCAAATGGCACAGGAAGTAATAGTCTATTGTCATATGTAATGGAGGCAGCATATTTTACAGTTAAGCAATACACTTCTTTTTTTTGTCAAATTACATCAGTGCACTGAAACAGTGAATTCATTCATTGGGAATTAGATCATTATTCGTAACTATAAATAACAACAAATTGCCTGTCGTCAAAAGTCATGAGGAACCATTTCCTGACCTCTCGTTTGGGGCATGTGTCGAAGTTCGTTTACATCAGGTTTGCGGTGTTGTGTTCCAAAATGCAAGGCTTCATTTGCTGCTCAAGTAGACCTCTCTCCACTATATCTTTAGATAGCAGATCGCTGTTTGCTGCTATATTAATGTTTTGAATAGCTCATTTAGCACCTTGAATGACATCCAACGCCAATTTTGTTGTCATGCTGAAACTTTTCAAAAGCAACTTTGTCTTTTTAATTTAACACTGGCTGCCATGACCTCAGGAGCATTAAAAAAAATGACATGAATGACGTCATTGCAGTCTTGACTTTCTTATTGGTTGTAGGAAAGTTGTCAGGGTGTCACATTTCTCCTGAATTTCTTAAGAAATGACATGCCCTCTGACTTCATGATGCTTGATGGTTTATTTCTGCAGTTTTGTGGTAAAGAGGGAAGACGTCTTTGTTTTAAATACTTGAGCCCACAGTATTGATCAGTGCAGCAGCTTGCCTCTTCTACTGGCCCCATTCTCAAAATACACCGCAAATGTTTCAGACATTTCTCTAGTGTGTCCTAAAGGAAGCTAAATATTCGTCCCTGGTTAAGCCTGATTCACAAAACCAATTTAGTCCGAGTGGAAGAAGCCGAGAGGAATGAAGAGGCAGAAAGTGAGATGGTTAAATACAGATATCAAGGCTGAATCAGTTGGTGAGAGAAGACAGACTTTTGGGTCTATTCATTTCTCCTCCATTGTTGATTTTTGTTCAGCACCACATGTAGGATGTGATGGTTGGCCTTTGTGGTATTTGTATTTCTTTCATTTCTTTCTTTCTTGCATTGTGATTGGGCGGCTGGGTAAAAAGTGACGACGACAAGCAAAGCAATTTCCCCCAAGTTCGAACTCTCGGCAACCAGAAAAAAAAGGGCATATTAATTGTATGTGCGGTACAATAATAAATAGTAATAATTGTCAAGATCTCCTCCACATCGGTGGCGGTTGTGGCAGGAGGCCCTTTTTGTTTTTCAAACAAAAAGTAAACTGAAACACGACAGTCAGGCGGCAATTCTAGTGTATTATGTTTATGGTTCTGGAAATTACCGTACTGTTGATTGTACCTTCTGACAAAAGACAGGTGTTAGCAGTTTTTTTTAGTCCAGTGGGAAAGGGTTTTAATACGTGAAATATATCATCCGTAAAGCATAACCAATTCACCATTCATTCTTTTTGTAGTTGCGTTTTTTATTTTCTCTGCTTCCTTTCGAAGGAAGTATCTTCTAAACATCGTATGGATGAGCGGTTCCAAAGGGGTGTCCGACAATAATGAGCTATAGGAGCCAATTATGTGTCCAGATCAACACACTGTGAAAAAATACTACTTTTGACGTTTGACAGCAGTCAGTGAACTGTAATGATGACAACAGCTTGGAAGACGAGGCCCGAGTTGAAAACCATTTCTTTCATCCGACAGAGTTAGTCAAGGAGCTGAAGCTTCAGTTGCGCAATGTGTGCTCACCTCCCACCCAACCTCCGAGCTCTGTCCTGTTAAGTGTCAACCGACATGACTGATACATTTGGGTTTTACAGGAAGCCATATTTGTTTCTCTCTGTATACAAGTTGTGTGCTTAAACAGGTAGTGGAGTTTGACACATCTTCTTCTAACCCAAGACTCCAGCCTCACTCACACCTACCCGAGGTCACCTAATACCCCCAGCTGTCAATAAGTGGGCTCATCCTGTTTGCCTGTCGCACTACCTCCGCTTCCCCAGTCTGTTGCTGGAAATAGATGCTCGTCGAGTTCTTAGGTAAGGATACGTGGATTAACAGCTTACTACAATAAAACCACTCTCAACAACTGAAAACAAGGCTTTAATCTGGAACCTCATCGCCGTGTAAAGCCTGAAGAATAATGATAATAAATACATTTAAAGTAATGGCTTCATCAGCATCTGTTGGGTGGTTGTGATAATATGTTAGGCACTTATAGATCAATTAGCCAAACATAATTGAAATTAGTGTCGGGAGGTATTATGACATTGGTCTAGGTCAACTAACGCTTTAATGATTTTTGGCATCGCGTCATGATCTGCGGCCAGATGATAATTTGTTTTACTGTTTTAATGCTGAAGTTTTAGAGTTTTGTCAGCGGATCCTCCTAAACCTAGCTTGAGTTGTAGTTTTTAGTTCTAGTAGTTTATAATTGTCGTCATGTAGTTCTTTTTTTGTTTTTATGTCAATGATTGTAGTGTCAGTGCGACTACCATCTAGAGCAGAGGTGGGCAAACTACGGCCCGCGGGCCGGATACGGCCCGCCGAGTATTAATATACGGCCCGCCAAGTATTATAATTATTATAACATTAAAAAAAAATATTAAAAAAAAGTTATTAAAAAAAAATATTAAAAAAAAGTTTTTTATTTTAAATAATTATAAGTTATAGTAAAGACCGCTGTAGCGCTTCTCCGTTCCCAAGTTCAGTTTCCCGAAGCACGATGACCACAACAGACCAGCGTTGATGTTTCTTCATGCTTATTTATTGCACAGCGCTCTTTTAGGCTTTTCGTGTGCGCAGCGGCTGTCATTCAGACGCTGTTGTGGGACTACGGATAATATTATGAACCCAGACACCACGGAGTTTGATGTTCCGACGTATGTGGAGTTTACACAACAAGTATAAAGCAGAACTGGTGGTTATTTCCAAGGTGGATGGCAGAATCGGTATCCGTTTTACGGAGATAAGACCGGCGCAGTTCCTGGACGAGTCGGAGAAATTCACCGAGCTGTGTGCGGCTACGGATAATATTATGAACCCAAACACAAGGGTGTTTCATGTTCCGACATGTTTGGGACTTCCACAACAAGTATAAAGCAAAACTAGTGGTTATTTATTCCATAATCGATACCGGAAAAGACAGCTCTTTTTCACGGAGAGACCCGACGGTGATAAGCCACGCCCCCTTTGTCAAACACTCTCCATCCATCTGATACTGGCCCGGCCCGTCTGTCAAATTTTTTAATTCAATGTGGCCCCTGAGCCAAAAAGTTTGCCCACCCCTGATCTAGAGGGATTCTGACCGTAATAAAAATCAGAGCTCGGGCGGCATCTCGCCGCGAGATAACCACGGTCGATTCCGTGGCCCTCGCTGACCCGCTGCACTCACGGACACGGGCTGCCCAGAGCAGGTTTTAGCTGCCCATCAAGCGAGGCCGGCTGGCAGGGCCTCCATGACGCGCCATCTGTCACCGACAGACAGCCAGTCTCGCTGACCTCACATAGGCCTTGTGAGGCAGAGCGGGGCTTGCCAATGCAATCTGTCACTCCAAGAGACCAGTAACCCTAGCGAGGGGGAGGGGAGAGCCGCATGCAGACGAGTTCATGTCTGTTGTCACTGCACCTCACACGTTTGCACGGCAGAAATAAAGAAAAGACTTGACCGTACAGTGCCGTCATTCGGTATGGAAGTGTGCATCTGTGTGTGTGTTCAACAGCCTGTAATAAAACCTCCAGCACAATGGTATACAGTATCCCGCTTCTTTTAGTTTCAGCTTGGAAGCAACGTGTGACTAACTGGGAACCAGGACAAGCCTTTTGGATTCGTTTTTAGAGTGAGAGACCGTGATGAACAACAGTTTCCTTCAAATCCTCGCTACCTGAATTTCCTCTTCTTCTTTTTTTTACTACTACTTTCTGCAAATAAGCCCACACACAGTCAGGTCTCAGACAGGTTCTATAGGAATGAGCCCCATTTCCACCTGCGGAGCAGCACTCACAGCGTGGGTCTTCCTTCCCCATTGATGCAGTAGTCTTCAAAGAACACAAAACCTACACGGCGGATATTATTATCACAGGCCAGGAGGGACAAAAGGACACGCATGGTGCAGCGAGACACAACGGTGTGGGGCGGCAGTTTGTGATTTGTTTTCTTCTTCTTCTTCTTTTTTTACCTCAGCTATTTTTAAGAGTATGCACCTGTCAATATCACGCATGCAGCCAGTACTAACACAAAAAGAGACTTTTAGAGACTAAAAGCAGTTTATGTATGTGTATATACATAAATTGCAATGTGAAAGTACATTAATGTAGAATAGAAATATTTGTGCCATTCCGTCTCAGAATGCTGTGATGTACAAATAGTATTAAGTGACACCTTTGTACATAATATGGCAAAGGCAAGCCTACAGTTTTCTTTTTTTTTTAGCTGGACGTATTTGTTGCTCTACGTGGTTTGTTTCCATGACGTATGGTAAATCCTGCTGCTCCCTGCGGCCGAGTTCTCTGCATTCATCGTGGCTGCTGTTGAATTATTTCACTTTGAGCTTGAGTGAGAGAGTGTTTGTCCACGGCTGATCTCGTATTCCGCTGCAGCAAACCTCCGAATATTTTGGGTGCCCAGGACATCTCGTGCTTGCAGTGACTCACACTTTCTCATACACCTTTTTATTGCCTGTTTTATGGGGGAGGGGATTGATTCTTGAATGCATTCTCTCTTGAACGATTATGACTCAATGCAGAAAACGTAACAAGCGAAAATGTCCAACTCAATTCTCAACGTTATGATCGCCTGTGAGAATTCTGTGACACCGGGCGGTCCGGTCCGTTCACTACCGCTGCCTGTCAAGCGCCCCTACTAGGTCATTGAGAATCAGAGCTTTCTTGCTCCGTTGCACACTTTGGAACCGAGATACAACATTCATCTCGACAGTTTTAACGGACACAGCGATACTGCACAGCCAAACCAAAGCTAAAGTCATGGCGTCACTGAGGAAAGCGGGTCAGATGGTAGAAACACGCTATGAGTGGACATCCAGGATCTAGTGTCACCGTAAACTTTATTACTATAGTTTGACCACATGCTGAATGCTCATTTCCTTTAACGGGGAGATTTGTTTTAAGAGAAGTCTGTATTATTTATTTGCGACCAACAGCAGCTTATGTCAAATTACTCAGAACCTGCTGAATTCTGGGTTTTTACTCTGAGGATGCTGCTACGCGCCCAATTTTATTTATTGTTGGTTCTCTTTGCAGTGCTTGGAAATGTAACCCTCCAGTTGACACATCGCTTATATTTGTTACTAATATTGAATTAATAAAAGATAATGGAAGTAAATTCATAAGTAAAAAAAAAAAAAAAAAAGAATCATTACAAATATGCTGCGTTTTAATACATAGCAGAACAATTTCAATGCATCAAGACTCATCGGTCGTTTTATAATCGCACCGTAGCCCTCGGAATTGAATCGTGAGGTGCCAGGAGATTCCCGGCCCTCCTGTTTTATACCGTCCTGCTGACTCCTCACTCACTACTCTTAGGGGCCACTCGTGATAACACAGCTGAGAGAGACCTCAGATCCTCAGGAGGAAAACGTTTGGCTCACTTTTCAGGCTACAGCCACACTCCTACGTTTCCATTTAAAAACGCATATCTTCTGCTACGTTTACACTGCTTGTCCACACTAATCCGGAGGTTTTAGGGGCACCGAAAAGGTAAAAAACGCTCCCGAGGCCGGATAGGTTTTGACACTCCGGGGTTACCTCGTAGGGTGGACAGGCCCAACTGCATAAGTTTCGAAATGTTGACGTCGACTCTCACATGAACCTTTTTCCGGAAGAAAGAAAAACTTCCATTTTAACATGGATAACGGATTACAAGCATTACTGGCCTTGATGTCTATGCTAGCAGCTGTTGTGCAGTAAAATTCTGCTTTTTTATTTTGTATTTTTCTACTATTCCCGACAAGCGGAGGAAGCAATTTGTTATTGGAGCAATTTGCGGCTGTGAGGAGGGCGATGGACACAATACGTATTTCGTGGTGGTGGACTGTTTGCACGATGTGTTTGGCTAACGGCTAACAGGACTACCAGTCCATACACTGCCGAGTACAATGCAGTCACTCAGCCGCTCGGCAAATTTAATTTAGTCTTTGGCAAGATTCTACGACATGTTTTTTTTATACAACGAATTCAATCGATTGCATGCATGGATCGCACCTTGTTCTTGAGTTTTGAATAAAGTGTGTTTGACAAAGCTTTTACAGGCCATTGTCTACAGCAGTGGTCACGCTGTCGCACCTTTTCTAGTTGGTGTATGCAATGCATGAACAGGAAGTAAAAACAAGCGTCCCTCGTCCTTATATCTGCATATTCATCAGTCGTGCATGTTGTCACTCCTGTTGCTAAGATAAATACTCGATCTGATAAAAAGGTAAATGTCTTGTGACGGCGAGCAGCGCATTACCACATATTGATAATGTGTTGTGTTTTTTTTAGCCACACCTCTCTGAGTGAGCTAAAGCCTCTGAGCAGGTCAAAGTCGTGTTTTTTTGACAGTGTTCAAATTGTGTTTGAGGTTATACGGTTATTATGGTCGAAAATGTAGGTCGCTCTGAAAATGACTGCGTACTTTCAGATTTAGAATGTGTCAGAGACGCAAGGTGCGTACTTATAGCAACATCAGTTTTATTCAGTCTCATGAATGATGGTCTTTGTGGGTCTCTCTCCCTCTTCTCTCATTAAGCTGGGACTTGATTTTAGATGTAGCCTACTGTACAGGCCAGTTTGGTAGCAGTCACAAGGGGAGGGAGGGAGGGAGAAGGAAGGAATGCAGAGACAGAGATTCCCTTCTCCTCTCCCATCCCCCCGTTGTTCACCCACACTGTCAACACAGAGGATCCTTGCTGCGGATGGTGGCTCCACAGCGCCACTGCAGTGGAATGGTGGTGGAGGGAACTGCAGCGTTCTGTTTACAAACTAGTGGTCTCCCCCCAGGCAATGCTGCTGTCAGATGGGATTTGAGCAGAGGGTCTTGGTGATCTGTGGCTCAACAGTCTGCAGGGTTTTCTTTTCAAAGCAAACACAACAGCAGGCAATTTTACTTTCTACTCGGCCTCCCATCTTGTTTTAGGTGTATTGATCAAAGCTGCTGCTGTTTGAAACGAATAAATTCCTGCATGCACTTCAGCCAATACTCCACTTCGATTACCAAAGACCATGAAATGCATCGTCTAGATTATCTAGAGGAATGTTATGATCTGTCTTAGATCCAGCCTCTGACAAATCTTTTCTTAAAACAAGAACCCATTCGGTCACGAGACGATTACTTTGTGCAGTGTTCTGTGTTTTGAGGGCTCTGACGACACGGCAGCAGATGAAATGGAAATATCCTCACTCTGTTATACTGCAACTGTTTGCTGGTTTTAAGAAGAAAATATATTTAAACCCACTGTGTAGAATAAAAAATTGAAATACAACTTTGGCACCTCTGGGTTGTAGGATCAAAAAAAGACCCTTTGGAAGATTACAATGCACACTGCCACTCTCAAGACGGTGCCTGAACGCGTCCAGATGGATGACTGAAGCTGCTGCTGTGCAGACACGGTGTAAATCAATGGGCCTCGGAGTTGCATGTCAGTGTAATGTGGCTGCGGTTGCTTTAATTTACAGTGGACCATCGTACATTTATTGAATGATTTATGCCCGTTATAAGCTACAGGCACATTGTACTAGCGTGTATCGATCTTATCCAGCTTTGAGCTGGTTAACTGGCATCCCGAATAGATAGAGAGAGGGGGTGGGTCAGGGAGAATGAGAGCTTGTCTTTTCCCACTTACAGTAGTATTAAGAATAATATTGTGCAGTGTAGAAAATCGGCTCTAATAACATAATTTGAATCCGAATAAGTGGAGATCTTCGGTGTAAATGTTGCATCAGAGCCAAGTCCGCAGAAACCTTGTATCTCTGGAGTTGTCGTTTTGGTCAAATATGAGGTTGTTGTAGAGGCAATGTAGCCAGTGTATTTAGATTTGAAGTAGAGTTATTGTAAATGTATTCCAGCAGTGGCTGTCGTACATTTCTATCCTGAACACACACCAACCACAGTGTTGCATGTTAGTAGGGAGCCGCAGTGTTTGCAGCATGGAACTGTTGCCTGTAACTTACGAGCAAAAGTAGCCCCTCAGCTGCTTCTGATTTAATAATGGGTCTAATTTGGAGCACAGTATGTCGGCGATGCCGGTGTTTCATGGGGCGGTACTAACGGCTCATGTCAACTGGGCGTAAGACTCTCTAGTACCTCCATGCTTATGAGTATTATTTTAGCCTGGCGTCGAACGTAAACAAAGACGCACGTGTATTACGTCTGTTGCGTTCAGGGGCAGCGGTAAAAAAACTGACAGCTCTGTGTCACAGAGAATTAAGTTTCTGATTTATTGAGTTGTCTGCATCAAGTCATAATCGTTCAAGAGGGAATACATCTAAGAATAAATCCCCCCTTTTTTTATTTATGTAAAAGAGGCAATAAAAGGTGTATGAGAAAGTGTGAGTCACCGCAACCAGGAGACTCCTGGTGACTCCTCGGAACAATCTGCTGGCTGACACTTAGTCTCTATGGGAAAACACAATCCCTTCTCACCAGAGAAGTCCGGGAACAGATAAGTGTCGCCGAGCCAACGTGCTCGGGAACGTCATCGCCTCTTCTTCTGCTGTCTCGGCCACAGAGTCGTTGCTCGTCTCTTGGGTCCCCAAACAGCTCCGCCATGGCAGCCTGATTCTCTTGTGAAGGTGATGCAACTGGCTCTATTGTGGAGTCTGCTGTTGTTGTTGTTGTAGGTACATTATGCAGGAATAGCTAAAGTTGTTAATGGCTGTAGTGGACACATTATGACCCTTATTTGGGATCGGCCCTCAGTGACCTTTTTTAAAAGTTGTGGTTTCCAACCCTTGTAGTTCATGAAACCGCAGACAAAAGCAACGTTGAGTCATGATCCCCCAGCGTGTGCTTGGATGCACAAACTGTAGAAGTCAAACCACAGGATGTGTTCGAATCCTGATGCCCCCCCCCCCCCATGTTTTTTTGTTTACAGTATGTAGTGGATTGGTACTTAAAGTAGGCTGTTGAATGATATAGATGTAATTAGGTGGAGGAGAAACCACTTGGGGAGAATGCTGATTGTTAACACGAAAGAAGCACGGCTGAATAAAATATTCAATCCATTCATTACTGCTCCTTCTGAGAAGCAGTGAGCGCCTAGTACACGTGGGAGTGGAGAGCGGTTCATCAAAATGTTGTCGTTCCAGTCAACCCAACCGCCTCTGAGGAAATGCACCAGTTTAACCTCAAGCTACAGGAAGTCATTCATCGTTTCTCAAGCAAAGCCTGTAAAGAGTCGTATGGAAGTTGAATGACACATTTGACCGTTGGATGTCCATTCTTATAATATAACAATCTTATAATATAACAATTTTGGGAGGACAACCTACCTTTTTGTAGTAAACCTTTTGAGAGACTGGATTTTGGTGCTCAACTGTTTTCTCCATTGCCACAATATGTTTTCGTGGTGAAATGACCTTTTTTTGACCTACTCTCTTTCTCTCTCTCTGTTTTCCAGGCTAGGTGTGTGCGTGCTGACCTCATGGTGTAACAGAAGTAAAGATGAGCATTAGCAGTGATGAAGTCAACTTCCTGGTCTACAGATACCTACAGGAGTCAGGTATCCTCCCAAGTCCTTGTTATGGTCATCAATACTGCATTTGTTTCATCTTAAAATACCATACTTTCACTAGTTTTTTTGCTTCCTTATTGATCCGATTTTTACATCCAATGCCATTATGTTTTTCACCATTTTCTAAATTTTCCGCAAACACAACTGCATTGAACAGGCATTTAAACAGCAGCCTGTAGTGTGTGTGCAATTCTTGTAAGAATTAACCATGCAGTGGGATAGAGTGAGGGGCCGATCCACTACGTAATCGATCAGAGATGGTTAGTAGTGTATATCTATATCTCCCACACTGGGAGTTAACTTGGGATCTGTTGGATGAATAGTGGCGCTTTTCAGACTGACTCAAATCTTACATAGTTAAAATGAGTCTCTGAATATATATGGTCATTAATATACTTCAAGACTTCCTGCCCTTTTGTTTGACAATAACCTTTACCCAGCTATGGTGAGCAGCGTGTGAACCAAAACCCCACATCACTGCAGAGGAGCTGCCAGAAGGCTCCGTTCTGCTGGTTCTGGCTACACGCGGGAATCACTATGCCTCATATCATATTTATTGCATCATATATTTTCGGAAGGCACAGGTGGCTCATGTAAATCAAAAAAGTTCCCGTCACGGTCATGTTGTATTGTTCTTCCATCTTTTTATTGATGCACACACAAAACAAGCAAATCAGGTTGTGAGATATTTGTGTTTCCGTGGAAAGAATCCGTCTGCAGTGGATTCCAGAACCGGGTTGCGGCGCAGCCATGTCGGCGCGTCCTGCATTTCTCAATGGTGGAGGGTGTCTGTGCTCAGCTGGCGCAGTTGGGCTGAAATAGTTTTTTTTGAGGTCCACGTAGAGACCTTGTTTGTTTACAGAAAACATCGTAATTGTCGCATCACATAAACGGCACCGCAAGGATTCAAACGTTTGAACTGCATAGCAACTAGCACAAAGTCTGATGTTTTATGCATTCAATTCAATCATCTGTAGACTCTGCTAGGGGAGGCAGTTGTAGCCAGAGGTCGCAATACAATCTGTCTCTTTTTTTATTTCTATTTTTATAACCTCAAAAACATATAAGAGGACAGAACAATGGCAGTGATGTGCAAGGAACACGGTGGCTTTATGGCAGCAGAGGAAAAACACAAAATGTAGTTCCTGAATAAATCATGAGGGGCATATTATTTACTGTATATAATGTGTGTATGCCTTACAATGTTCAAAAATATCCTCTCTTCCCCTCCTTCTCCCGCTATTCGTCTCTCCAGGGTTCTCCCACTCAGCGTTTACGTTTGGTATAGAGAGTCACATCAGCCAGTCCAACATCAATGGTGCTCTGGTTCCCCCTGCTGCCCTCATCAGCATCATCCAGAAGGGCCTGCAGTACGTCGAGGCTGAAGTCAGCATCAATGAGGTGGGACACGAACGAGATAAGAGAACCTCTCCCCTCTCCTCTCTCCTCTCTCCCCTCCTCTAACTGGGTCTTTCTCCCCTGCTTGCAGGACGGCACATTATTTGACGGGCGGCCCATTGAGTCTCTGTCCCTGATTGACGCTGTGATGCCGGACGTTGTTCAGACGAGGCAGCAGGCCTACCGGGACAAAATGGCCCAGCAGCAGGCCGCCGCTTCGGCGCCGACATCGGCCACCGGAGGCAGCATCGCCGGCAACGCCAAGAACGGAGAGAACACTGCCAACGGGGAGGAGAACGGAGCCCATGCCTTAGCTAGTGAGTGATGTGTTTACAAATGGAACAGGACGTACACGTGATGGTCGGCTTCCTGCAATGACGAAGCAGGACTTATTATTAAGGAGGAAATATTATTTTGGCCCTGGGCAAGAGTAGTCCGATAAAAAAACAAAATGGAATTCTAAAGTGAATTAAAAGTCAAGATGTTTTTTTTTTTAAAGTCATTTTAGTCAGGATATTTTTCTTCACATTGCATATGTTCGCTCACACCGAGGTAAAGAATGGAAACCTAACATCTTGATATCCGGTCTCACTCTATGCCTAGACAACCACGCAGACCTGATGGAGGTGGACGGAGATGTGGAGATCCCTCAGAACAAGGCCATGGTCTTGAGAGGCCACGAGTCGGAGGTCTTCATCTGTGCCTGGAACCCAGTCAGCGATCTGCTGGCGTCGGGGTTGGTCACCTTTTCCTTTCCTTCACCGTTATCCTCGGGCACTCTGCATTAATCGAACAAGTTAACTCAATTTATATGCTACCACTGATTAGTTGGCTTAGAATGGAGAGATTAATCAAAATAGAATTCCCCTGCCGGACTCAAACCCAGGACACATTCTCACATTAGAGAAGCTGGAACCAGCCAGTGTTACTGGTTTACCTTAATTATAATTCATTTTCTGTTAACCAACATCAAATAATGAAGAATTACTCCCATAATGCTCAATGCTGGTGTTGATAACAATTCACATTGTCTGACAAACCTTGTTAAAGAGGAACCCGTTTGTCTGTGGAACCGCGGTTTGTGTCTAAATGCGTCCGCTGGTCTCAGGTCGGGTGATTCGACGGCTCGTATCTGGAACCTGAGTGAAAACAGTACGAGCAGCTCCACACAGCTGGTCCTGAGACACTGCATACGAGAGGGAGGGCAGGACGTCCCCAGCAACAAAGACGTCACCTCGCTGGACTGGAATGTAAGCACACCAACACACCTGCACATCATGTAACATGTGAGTCCCGGGTCAAATTCGTAGGACTGGTAGAAATCTCTGTCAAATATGTCAACGTGCTGTTTCGTGTTATCATGCTCCTTCACGGCCAAAAGTATGGTTATTTTTAAGATACTCTCTAAGATCTTCAGAAAAATACCTTGGTTTCAAACATTTGAACACTCGACAGACATTCATAGAAAGCAAAAACAACACCAAAACATGCTTTGTACTTGTTGTACTGCATGCACAGTCCTGTGTGCACCAGAAAGGCAGATCGCAAAAAACAAATGCCTCATCACAGAGAAACTCCCAGAGCGCTCAAACTGTTGTTGCTGTCTAACAGTGGGAGATCATCAGAGAGTGGAATTTTCCTTTAGTTCAGCCAATGGATTGTAAACCCGAGCCAAGGGGCAGAGGCAAAAGAATTCCTGGAAAGCGTCCATGCTGATGGAAAACACAGGCCTCTCCTCTAATCCCAGCTGAATCCCAGCAAACGTCCATTCAGCCCAGACTCCATAATGCCAAGTCTGCAAAAGACAACATGCGTCTGTAAAGGTGTCCAAACTGGCTTTTCCATGCTCATCTGTTCAACACACACACACACACACACACACACACACACACACACACACACACACAGACACACACACACAGACACACACTAAGCCACTCTTAACACGACTCGCTCCGTCTCTCTTTCTGTTTGCAGAGCGAGGGCACGCTGTTAGCAACAGGCTCCTATGACGGCTTTGCCAGAATATGGACGAAGGATGGTGAGATGTCTTTAATTTAATGCGCACGTGTTGTTTGATATTAGGAAAGCAATATTATAGACTTAGGGCAAAGTGTGATATTAAGTTGAGTTAATGTATATTATAAGAGTGTACTTGTATACAGATATTTGTATATTAGAAACCATTAGGGAGTGAACATAAGTGTTGCTTTGGAAACTCTTATCAATGATTGTTCTGTGGTGTTTTTGTTTTTCTGCCTACCCTGTACTACTACATCCTGTGTGTCACATGGTTTAATTAATCTGAACAATGTTGCCCCCTAGAGGCAGGTTTAAGCATTTCCAGTTGGGTGTTGACCCACTTTGTGTTATTTAGGTCCCCTGACCCTTGTACATCAATAGGGGCCGTTTTGGCTTTGTTAATGCATATGGCATGAATTTTGGCAAGGGTAGGAGGTTTTTAATTTTGTCTTATTTTGAAAGTTCAACCTCAGCTCTTATAACAAGTTTATAATAAAGTGTGTAGCCAAAATACAGACACTCACAGCCACCACATCAAAATCATGCATTCTTATTATATCAGGCTTTTCATCTAACTTCAGAACTAAATGTTTACTCCTTTACTACCTGATGCTATTATCCTGGTTTCCACTGGAGTTATTGCTGCTGTGTTATGGAGCACTGCAGAGTTTGATGCAATGCTTCAAAATCAACGTTGTTGCTATTCATTGGCATACGTGTCAAAAGAGAAATCTAGCATTTAGTGTCCAGAAGAAATTACATTCTTTTTTCTTTTTCTTTCACCACTATAACAACAATGTCATTATGTAAAGAAACTGGCATTTAAAGGGTTAACATTCTGAAGTCTGACTGAGTATTTGGTCGTTATGATCAGTACGAATGTTGTTTGAAAAATGGATTCTGGGAAAGCGGACAATTATTTTAATATGTAATAATTTGTAAAAGGCTTGTTGTTATTCTAGATGTGATACTTACAGATTTTGCTCCCTCTCCGTTTGTTTGTCCACAGGGAACCTGGCCAGTACACTTGGCCAGCACAAAGGTCCCATCTTTGCCCTTAAGTGGAACAAAAAAGGCAATTTTATCCTCAGTGCAGGAGTAGACAAGGTAAACCAGGAACTGTTCTTTCAACCAGCTCCAAGTCGACATGTCAAATAAACCTCTAGCATGACTTCTCGTGTAACGTTTGAACAAGTTGATCAAATACATGTACTGTGTAGTCCTTGTTAGCTCTAACTATACATGTGCATGTGTCCTGCCAGACAACAATCATATGGGATGCCCATACAGGAGAAGCCAAACAACAGTTTCCCTTCCATTCAGGTACGGGAAGCATCACTTCTTGTCACTTTAAGTTCATTTTAAATCTTTGCTTTTGATCTCGCTAACGTCCGCCTCTCCATCGCTCCACAGCGCCGGCACTAGACGTCGATTGGCAGAGCAACAATACGTTTGCCTCCTGTAGTACAGACATGTGTATCCACGTCTGCAAACTGGGACAGGACCGGCCCATCAAGACATTCCAGGGACACACAGTAAGTGGGTTGTTTGTGCGCGGGCACGTTTCATAGTGACACGCGTGTGCCCTCATCACTGATGTGTAACTTTTGTAGGGATTGAAGAGGTGTTACTGTCGCTGTTCATAGGAATGGTCTAAACTGCTTTTAGATGGCGGTATTTGTTAGCATCGAGTTGGACCCAGGGTGAACATAAATCAAGATATTGTCACAAACAAGGTTTCTTCTTTCTCTTTCTCCAGAATGAAGTAAATGCAATCAAGTGGGATCCCACAGGGAACCTGCTAGCCTCCTGCTCGGACGACATGACATTGAAGGTGAGAGCCGAACCCGGCGAAACGTCGGGCATCTTGTGTCGTTAATATCACTATCGCTGCAACCTGTGACATCAGTGCCGAGCCATATGAAAGTAATGAGGCGTTCATGATGACTGGGGATTTTTGAAAAAGGGGAAAGTCCACCTCAATGGCACTTAAAAGGAAAATGTGGAATCTTTTATGTGGACATCCAATCAGTGTTGATGGTAGATGTAGTCAATGGAATTTCAATTCCTAATTGCTTTCAAATATTGATGGAGAAGTTGAGTTCTGCCACATCCTACTGTACAGGTGTGTTGCATGTTTACACACCTGTGATTTAATGATCAACCACAGTGGGTACAAGGATAAAAGTTGTACTGTGTTTTTTTTTTTTCATTTTTTCTTTTTCTTTCTTCAGATTTGGAGTATGAAGCAGGACTCGTGTGTCCATGACCTGCAGGCCCACAGTAAAGAAATCTACACCATCAAATGGAGTCCCACCGGCCCTGGAACCAACAATCCGAGCGCTAACCTCATGCTAGCTAGGTGAGTGTCTGTGTATATATTTAACTCAATATTACGTATGGAACAGGTTTTGTTTCTGAGCGCAGCAGAGAAGCAGAATGCTTTACTTTGTCCTGGTAATCTAAACTTTGTACAATAGTTTTTATTACATTTTAAAGATATAGCAACAACAAAAAAAGTAAACTCCTTTTTAACCCCGTTTGTCCCGGTGTTCTACCCCCACAGTGCATCGTTTGACTCAACAGTTCGTCTTTGGGACGTGGAGAGAGGCATCTGCATCCACACGCTGACTAAACACCAGGAGCCCGTCTACAGCGTGGCTTTCAGCCCCGATGGTCGGCATCTGGCCAGTGGCTCCTTTGACAAATGCGTGCACATCTGGAATACACAGGTAGGAGGAGGGACTGTGTTTGAGACCTGTACTGCATGTTGTAACATGTTAGTGAAAGCCCTGGGAATGGTAGCTATTTAAAGCAGGCGTCATTTCAGGTCATATAGATTGTAAAGCAATGTCATGTGACCTCACACAAACGTAATGAAGAATCTAAACATATAGTCGCATTCTTCTTTCTTTTTTTATACAGTGTACAGAGATTTTAGTAACCATTTTTGTGCTAAAAGTGGTACTTCAAAGCTGCACCAATCAATATTTGTTATATGAATGACTTAAATGTGTCACAAACCAACAACGATTTGAACACGCTCCCTCACCTCGATTGAGCTCGTTATTATCAAGCTAACTGTTGTTACAATTTAGCTCATTTGTGCTGCAAGCCATCGTCCACCTTATTTCCAGTAGCAGCATTTTTCATTGAAAAAGGTGTGCTTAGACGGTCTGTCTCTTTAGCTCCTAAATAGGTGCAGACATGTATGTTGGACTTATGTTCATCAGGTGAACCAATGCTTAACCGCTGCCCCCGTGTGGCCACAACAATTACTGCAGTTCTAAGGCTCCTGCTGCGGCCTGTTGTGTTATTTTATGTTCACTGTTGGGTTGGGTAATAAGTCAAAATACAGCAAAAGGTGTTTTTTTCTTTCTGGAAACAGCCTAAAGCCCACCTAATATCTGTCCCTTCACTCTCTTTGTGCTACAGACGGGCGCTTTAGTCCACAGTTACAGAGGGACGGGAGGAATCTTTGAGGTTTGCTGGAATGCAGCGGGGGACAAAGTGGGAGCCAGCGCATCAGACGGATCTGTAAGTATACGTTTGGATTGACGTTCTCAAGCTAATTACTGTGGACGTTTTTTCATCGGTCCTACAGATTGATATCCGTCCTCTTCTGTCCCAGGTGTGTGTACTAGACCTTCGGAAATAGTGCCGCTGTTTGTTGGAAGCCATGGACCGACCATGAATGTGTACATAGCCAAATGACTGTCCCAGCCTGCCCAGCGTACTGCTCTCGCTTACGACTACGGCCCCGCCCACCGACAGACAGGAAGCAGGAAACGGGAACAGGAAGCAAGCACTCGACACAGCAGGTCCAGACACGGGGAGGAACAGATGAACGGACAGATGAACAGACTACAGACGGATGGATACACGGGCGAATGGAAGCGCCCCTCTCTATCTGTGCAGACTCTTACAGAGATGCAGAAGGGACGCAGAGAAAAAAACCAGAAAAAAAACTGATAGACAAAAAAAAAAAGTTACAGATCCGTATATGTACCAAAATTTGGAAGCTATTTTGCTTTTTTGATCTTTAAACCATGCTCATCGTCATCAAAATGAAAAACAATGAAAAAAGTGTTGATCTTTGTTACTAGTCGGATCTCATTGTGCAGACATATCAACTTCTCCACCATAAGATAGGATGGCACTTAGTTTTTTTAAATTTCAGATTTCTCTTGTTTCAATGTTTTTATATTTTTTATCTTCGGGGCGGGCGGGGGAGGGGCGGGCGGGTCAGGTGAGAGTTCTATTGGTTAACGCGCTCGGACATGCACGCCAAGCAGCTCTCAAGAACGGTGTCCTCGTCATGATTTCAAAACAATGTGGCAAATCCGAAGGCTTTTTTTTTTTCTTCTCTCCTGTATTTCAGTAGTGGTTTCCTGCAGTTGTGAGTTGGGGTCAAACGGTTAACCTCAAAATGCAGTAGTTCATGTGCTGTCGTCTCCAGAGGATGAACCCTGGACTCCCCTTGTACATCAACTTGGTCACGTGACACAGTGGATGTACATCTAGATGCTTTAAAAACGGCTCCTCTGTGCACTATTTGATCTAGATGTTTTACCCACAGTTCTCCTCTCTGGACCCGCCGGCCAATAGCAGCTACTTGTGTGATGGGGGAGGAGTTTTAATTGGCAAGAAGCTGACCTCCGCTTATCTAAATGTCGGAGGCTGTTCTGGGTTTGATTAATGCGACAGTCGTCAGGTCCCATCTCAGATTACATTCTGTCCTCAGCCAGTAGGATTCCAGCAGTTCTGTTTTTTCTTCTTTTTCTTTTCTTTTACTGACTGTACGCATCATCCATCATTTCTGATTTTAAATCGCCCTCAAAGGCCTCAAATCACCAAACGCACGATACCCTGAAGGGCGGCGGCGGTGGGAAAAAGTTAAAGTGTTGCTCCACGTTTAGTTTACGCAGATGCTTAGAGGTCGATGCTCTGGAGGCAGAAATAATCCTGTTGAATAAAAAAAAAACAGATGGGTAGAGCCAAAAAAAAAAAACATTGCGTAGAAGAGGTCGACATTGTCACCGAATTCAGAGCGAAGCTCTCTTGCTGCGATCGAGTCGCCTAGCTGCGCTCTTACCTTCTTACTGGGCCGTAAACAAGTGACATCCAATCCACACAAACGGTTTTAGCTGAATTGTGACGGTTTAGAGTTCAAACTTCATTATTTGCACGTGACTGCCAGCAACGGTTGCTTCCCAGTCGTTATGCGACGCATTCAACACTTTGTGTTTCAGTTTAATAGTTGTGTGTTTTCACGACACTCGTGCGTTGCCACAGAGTATGTTTTCTGCACTATTCCAAAATGTAAAAAAATCCCAGAGGCTCTTTTGTTTTTTTAGATCGGGTTAAACGTTAACGTTGCACCGGTCCCCTCTACAAACAAAAAATGCGTCATCCCTGCACCGCTGATATCTTTTTTTAAAATTGTATTTCGAACAATATTTAGTCTAACTTTTCCACTCTAACTCTAACTGTTGCTTGGCTCTTCCTGTCGAAGGTTTAAGTCAAACCATCACTGAGTGATTCCAGAGCAGCTCTGCCTCCAAAGCTACAACTGAAATTTCAATCTGCAGATTTATTTTTATTTTTTACTTTTAATAATAAAATTACCCACATTTCCCTGGGATGGAAACGAGGGCTTCAGTGTGACTTTTAGAGACTTTTACTTAGAAAGAGAAAGAGACGCCACACTCTGTATGGTTCATCCTTCTCATACTTTCTTATGCCTTTTTTGATTTATTTTTTTACCCCTGTTGAATCTTACTGGCTGAACCCTGGCACAAGGTTGCTATTTAAAATCGAGCTGAAAAGCAGATCCAAACATTAAAGCAATATCTGGACATTTTAATTTTTTGTCTGTTTTTATTACCAGCTCCTTGTCATAATGTGGGGATAAGTACAAGAGGACATGAACAATGCAGAGATCAAAAAGATCTGAAGAAGCTAAAGGTCAAATGTAAAGTCTTTTATCCACAGCATGACGTCCTGGTGAATGATAAACTGAAAATGTCATGCTGTGCATTCAATGTATTTAAATCCATTTGCCCCCATCACCTCCATTCGTGTTGGTTCTTCACCTTCAAAATTCTGCTCACATTTGACTGAGGTTCCTTACTGATGAGACATTTTATACTCTTTTAAACACAAATTATAGTTACATTTTTGTAATTTCTTTGTAGATTTGAAAAAAAAATGTAAATTAAAGACTTATTGGCAGTGTTAATTTACATGTTGGATACATTTTAAAGGTTTTGTTACTTTGATGCTATTGCAAATGGTAAAGGTTGACCCTGTTATGGAAGGCTTACCGAGCTGGAGGCGCCTCGCTTGGGAAGAGTTGTCCCGGGAGTAAATTACCACTAAATTTGTCTTATGTTTTAATAAAGAAATGTTTTGGGGAATCTTGGTCCCAGATGAAAAGGACTTTCTCCTTGGCTTACAAAGAAGACAATTTAAAAAAACAAAAGTTACTCTTTAAATTGAATAAAATTGTAACTTATTTTTTTATTAAGCCAGGACTCTTTCTTTTGCGATAGTTGGGACTCGACGGGAGTTGCTCTGGAAGCGGATTTAATCTCATTTGGTTGACTTGGACCTAAATTTGCGTCTGAATTGCTTGTGCGCAATCGGATATTGTGAGCACAGAAAAGGATTGTTTTTGCATAATCGATTTTATATTTTATAAAGAAACTTTTAGCACCCAAAGGATTTTCTTAGAAAAGACAAAACAAAATCTATTCTCTGCTCAGTCGATGCGATTGTGTGGTTGCGCTCGTCCACATGAGTATAATGCTGTGCTCTCACCACGTCTTCGTAGGTCCCTACTGGCCGTTTAGGCCCCAATCCGATCATTGGTACGATCACCGGTCACTTGGGAGGTTAGAGAGCACCCTAAGAAATATAAATACGCAAAGATACATATTCTTTTTCCTGTGTGAGAGTTTAAGCTTTAGGTTGGCTTCACTCAGAGGTTTAAGTAAACCAACAATATTAAATCTGCCTCCAGAGCGCTGCTTCTGACAAACGGTTGTACAGCTACAAATCCGCTTCATTTTCTCCTGTATCCATCTGTAATACATTTGGCGTTTTTACTAATGGGCTTAAAGAGATGTTATGTGTTCCCATTAAGAGTCCTGTGCGCTATTCAAAAAGAGTTTTTCCTTCCTTGTATTTAAAGCACTTGAGCCAACAGTTATGAACATTTCTCACGTGGGCAAGTTCATGCCATCCTTCGGTCTATGCCGTCACAGTTTGTCTGGGTAAACGTGGCTAATGTCGCTGAGTCAGCCTTTATTTGTGCCGCTACACAGACATGTCGGTCTAAACGGCATCGCGCCCATGGGGTCTCAAAGCCTTTATGAATTTGTTTCTTCTTCTTTTCTTCTGCAACTCGCATCACATTGGTCTGTTATCATTGAAGTCAGATCGGTAAAACAAAAGTCCAGAATAAAATATATTTTGATAAGAGTTTTGAGTTTTTATTTGTGTGTGTGTGTGTGTGTGTGTGTGTGTATTATATGGTGGGGCCTGAAGCATGGAAGCACAGTCGTAGCGTGGGGACCCAAAACCTCGACCACATCAGTTTTACGTCAGATTCAGTGAAAACAAGGTCAAAGAAAGGCCCTGTGAAGTTTAGAAGTTTCCTCCCACGATAAAACCAACAGTTTGTGCTGAAGAAGTAACTCCACATCGGCCACGAGCTTAATGCGCATCTGCAAGCAGCCAACTTTGATTGAGGTTAAGGCCTTGATTAGCTGCTAGCACTAAAAGATAACATTGAGGTATTAAATCAATAAAAAAGCATAGGACTTGCTGTCAGCCCTGAGTAATATATGAACGTAGGTTTATTGTAAGTACAGTAACAATATCCATGATAATATTCCCACATAAAATGAATGATTAAGACACAAATTTATAATGAACCTAGTTGTGCCTGTCAGTATGTATAACGGCTATTGATATATATCATGGTGCTGTTCATGTTTTATTTCTACAGGTGAGAAAAAGAGCACGGTGGAAAGGATATTTTAAATTAATTATTTTCATATCCAAAATAAATGTGTGATATTAATTCAGTCAGTTAAAACAGTCACTAAGTAGTAACTATAACCATCAGTGATCCTGTGTTGCAAAGGTTATGCTGTCAGGGCCTGCTAAGCCTTCTCTGCTGGCCTAAACAGAATCACAAAGTTTACTTTTCTTTTTTTTAATAATATATATATATATTTTTGGTATTTTTCTTTTTAAATAATTAAAAGTTATAGCTATTTTATAATTGTATTGTTTTTCCCTATCAGCCTTCAGCCTGCTGTGTGGCACGGCGCCGCTACTTGTTAAGGGTCTTCTCATCCAATCACATTTCACCTCGGTTTCTCTTTGCAATCGAGAGCTGGTTAAACTATATGGAGAGGCCTGCTAGCGTTATGAAACGTGTGTTTGGCCACAGGGCCCGCATGACCATTAACGTGCTCTGTGATTGGTCACAAGGAACTCCTCGGCGACCGCCAAAACCGGTGTGCCGGTGCGCCGGTTAGACAGCAGGCGTGCGTACAAATCCACGGCCCGCCACTGATGTATCCAATTCTTTCTACTTAAAGCCCAGCTCTCAATAGCGAAAAATAGTTTCTAATGCTGTGTTCACACCAAACGCGGCGCGAATTTCACGCGCGACCAGATTACATGCAAAGTCAATGCACAGACGCGAAGGTTGCGAAAAAGCGAGTTGAAATTTTCCAACTCGGGTGAAAAAAATCACGTGACGCAAAGTTGCGTCAGCCAATCAGCGTTGAGAAGCTCCACCCGTCACCCCCGCTGTCTTGCCGTTCCTGAATCAAACTGCTGCTGAAGTAGCGCTGGTAGCGACTTCATTCAGACGCTGTTGTGGGACTACGGATAATATTATGAACCCAGACACGATGGTGTTTGATGTTCCGACATATGTGGAATTTACACAAGTATAAAGCAGAACTAGTGGTTATTTCCATGGTGGATGGCAGGAATGGTAACGGTGTTTTTACGGAGATAAGCCAGACAGTTCCTGGAGGAGTCGGTGAAATTCACCACGGTGAACCCAAACACGAGGGCGTTTTGCGTTCCAACGTTTTTGGGACTTCCACAACAAGTATAACGCAGAAATAATGGTTATTTATTCCATGGTCGATAGCGGAAATGATAGCTCTTTTCACGGCGGAGACAAGCAACGGAGATAAGCCACGCCCCCTTTGGCCCAGCGCGAATATTCGTTCCTTTGGTGTGAACACAGCTTTTATTGTCGAGCGAGTAAACTGCCGCGGTAAAAATTCGCACCGCGTTTGGTGTGAACGCAGCATTACTCAAAACCAGCTGTTGACAAATACAATCAATAATTTGATTATGTGAAGTTTTATCTGTGATTTATGATCATTTTGAAGTGTTGATGGAGCTCAAGAAGATGACGTCCTTGGAAGACTAGTCAATGATGACCACTAACATCCAAAGTGCAAGATGAAGAAGCCACACCTCGTTGTCTTTGCTCTGATGGACCTTAAAATGAGGACGGAGGAGCTCTTGAGTTGGTGAAAGATTATTGATTGAGCATATTTTACTAAATGTTATCAGAATGGTGCAGTTTTTTTTCTTTCCTCAGAATTGTTGCTGCTTCTGTCTTGGTTTTCATTTAGTTGGTTGCCTGTTTTTATTTATTTTAAGGTTCACAGCCTCCTGTGTCCTCTTCACTTCCAGCCTTTGAATGTTTCCCGCCTTTGTGATTGCATGCCCCGCCCCTGATTGAATCCTCCCGTGTCTAATCACCTGCAGCTGCCTCGTCCACGTGTCAGAGCTACCTGATCCCGTTTTGTGTCGTTTCGCTCGTTCTGGTTCCTTGGATGTTGAGTTACTGCTTTTGTACTCACCATGTAAGTTTTGTTTTGGACATTTCTTTATTGAAATCACTGTTTATTATCCTTCTGTTCCGCGTGTCCATCTGCATGAGGAGGAGGTGCCTCCCACAGCAGTGTGTGACCACATGAGGAGGAGGTGCCTCCCACAGCAGTGTGTGACCACATGAGGAGGTGCCAGGCTGTTGTGGCTGTGCTACTGAGGCTCCTGACTGTTAAATGAATAAATTGCCAATGTCTCGTTTCTTATAGACTTTAATCCAAACAAGAGTCACTAGCAAGAGCAGAATCAGCTGTTTGGCATTGGCAGAGAAGATTTGGCAAATTTTTAATGGGCACAACCCAAATACTGAGCTGTGCTGCTCATCCCACAAATACATGTTTCTTACAAATGGGGCATAGTTTAAAAGGGAAATAAACAGGCTTTCCAACTGTATACAATGTATTGCCAAGAAGCATTGTTACATTAGAGAAATCTACCAAACACTAATTTCCGAACCTTTTGTTCGATGTTTGACAGTCTACTAAGACTCTTTAATGGCTTTGTTGGCATACTTAGTTATTGTGAGAAACTTTTTAATTGTTATGAATCTGTCTCAATTTAATGCCTCTATGACCATCAGCGAAACTATTTCTCAAAAATTATTTCCGTATCCATCTCGTCGGTGCCATTGAGCAGGACTAGCGCCAAGTCGTGCACCAGAAAGTCCTTCAGCTCAGACTCCTGCAGTAATACTAAAAACAAAACTCTGAACTCAAGCATTCAATTACAGCAGTTTTATTAGGAATTCAGTTAATTGATTACAATAATGTTGCTGGCACTGTCCAGTCTCCACAAACTACTGGCCAACATTCTGAGTAAAAACACAACATTCTTCTGTCACTGTCCACCAGATAGTTTAGTCTAGACATTTCTTTATTTCACATCATCTGTTATTAAAGTATGAATACGTGTATGTGACCTCAGAAGAAATACATTAAAACGTCGTCGTTTAACAGCGATACTGGCTAAAGTGACATTGAAATAATAATTCTATCCTCCTTTGATGCATTTCAAACCAGAGCCCTGAGTCATCGCCGCAGTCACGTCATCTGGGAATCATCGCACAAAGTCCTCGGCTCAAAACAACAATCTGACCCATTTAAATCCATCAGAATGCTCAGATGTAGTTTTGTGTTCAGCTTCTTCGCAGTAGCAATGAAAAGAATGTACATAATATTTACTCTGAAGTGCCAAGAATCATATTACACCTAAAATCTGAGTTGAACAGGTTTTAATGACCATGGACACCCTTTTATCAGTGAGAAGAGATTTTAATTGTTTATACTGTATTTTGTGTCGACTGTATACGTTGAGCCTTTATGCCACATAAAAAAAAAGAAGTTTCCCGTGTATCATGTCATCTGTCATAAAACGTTTGCATATGAGATGCTTTAAAAATACATGCCCAGACTTACACTTCTTTTCCTTTTCTCCCAAAGGCATAAGAATGCAGCATTTTCATAGCGTTTGATTTATTTTGTTTTATGTGAGTACATGAAACAAAAGGAACTAAACACGTGAAATGCCCATCCTAAAAGTGTCCTCTTCCATCAAACATCGACGCTAGCTGTTAAAATGATTATGTAACCGTTATTTTTAATAACTCAACGAGGTCTCTAGTGCGAGTGGCCTAGCTGAGGATCTTGTGGTAGGGGTGCAGCGGGAGGGAGGAGGTGAACGCTCTGATCTCGGTGATGAGCGCCGTGTCCTTGAGCACCGGCGAGGAGGCCGGCACGAAGGTCAGCTCGCACACTTCCCCGTAGGACGAGGAGGGCGGGTTGTCGGCGCTGTCGGCGGCGCTTGGTTCCGGCGGGTCGTTCTCCTCCACCCCAAAACCAACGACCTGACCGAGACGGAGAAAACAAAACACATTAGCGATTGCTTATCTGTTCTTCCTCGGATTGGAAACAGTTGCTGTCTTTACATTACATTTCGCTGACGCTTTTATCCAAAAGCGACTTACATGTTTGCTCTATACACCGTAGACACAGCAACGGGGAGCAATCACAACGACACGGACTAGCAGAGCCGGGGTTCGAGCCACGGACCCTCTGATTGAAAGACGGGCGTGCTAACCACTGAGCCACAGTCGCCCGTCTTGATAGTTATACTTTAATAAAGAGGGCGTGTACGGGTTTCATGTTTAGCCCATTGATTAAAACTTGTGAATACGTTCAATTCCTTCTGACATCACTTTTTAGTAGACTTTCTTCAAAGCAACGGCCGCTGTTTTCAGATTATTTCTATAAAATAAAAACCTGAAAAGATTAAACCGAACATGCCGATAATTGACTTTGTAGTCTCATCTCGACCTTTTCTTGTTAGTGTAAAACTTGCGTGATACATTTGGTAAAAGTGACAATGCCTGCGTCACTAAAATCTCAAATCATCTATATTTCCTGTGCTCTTAATATTTGCAAAAGGCGTTCTTTAAACCTGGTTTTGTCACGGCATTTTTCTGTACCGACACAACAAAGACGTAGCACAAGGGAACTTACATGGACACTGAGCTTCCTGCTGTTGGCGTTTCTGTGTTCCAGGAACCAGAAGACCAGCTCCTCCTGAGAAAACAACTTCAGAGCCTCGATCTGCAGCGGAGACCACGACAGGTTAGAACCAGAGACCAGCATCCAATAGATTCAGTTGGTTTCATTTACACACACTACATGACAGGGAGAGACACAGAAGAGACCGGAGACGGCGGGAACGAGAGAACGAGACGGGGAGAACGGGCGTGTCTCACCTCTTTGTTGAGCCTCTTGAAGACGTACTGCTGTGTGACCACCTCGAACCAGTTGCGGTCCACTTCCTCTCCCAGGTGAGCGTCCTCGCACTCCTTCAGCTTGATGAGCGCCGTCACCTGGGTCCTGAAGGCCTCCTCGCTCAGACCGGACAGACGCTCCCCGAAGCTGACCAGGAACTCCTCGATCTTCGCCTCCACAAACTCGGTGCTGTGGGGACGAAGGGGCGGGGTTTTAGAAACAGCGTGTGCGCGTGTGTGTGTGTGTGCGAGAACTCGGTCTGTGGGGACTTGGCTTGCTTGTAGCAAGTATTCATTTTGATTAACTACACACACTTTAACTTTCATGACTGCATCGAAAGTCCTTCCACTTAAAACACACACACACAAAAGCAACGCCAGCGTCACTGTTGCAGCTCATGCTTTGGAAAGGTCAACTCACCTGAATTTAGTGGCCTGTGTTTCCACGGTAACGGAGAATCCCAGCACTCCTGAGGTGTTTCTGCAGGTCGGGTACACTTGGTACCTGGGGATTAAGAGGTTTTTGGGGATTAAACAGCTGCGAGTGTGCATTACTAATCTGTATACTAACGACTAACACCGACCCCAGCGTCTCCTTCGTCCTGAGGAAGTCGAAGCAGGGCTCCTCCATGTGCATCTGTGGGAGCAGAAGAGTCAAAGTCAGTCCGATGACGTGCACGCTCAGCCCGAGATGCGGACAGTGTCCAACAACAGACTTGGTTTCATTTTAATATGGACATCAAAGCAGCTCGAGTACTTTTTACCGTTTAAAATCAGACCGATAATGCCATACATTATTTGAGAGAAGCCTTCATGAATTAAAAAAATATCTATCGCTCTTGTGAGTACTCTGATTAAATAATACGAATAAATAAATGTATTCTTTGATTTTGAAACGGCAGCTTTATCATGTTGGTATTTAACCCTTCTGAGGCTATAGCTAGGACGCTGCTCCAGATCGTGCAACTTGGTCTACATGGTGATGTATTCAAATCTATGTAAGCTCAGACACCCCCATAGCGTCCAAATGGACTGATCCGTTGTTTCAGAACCACATTTTCCCGCCACTACGAGAAAATCTGGTATTCTTTTAATGGAGAATCTTGACTTTCCCAGCAGAACTTAGACAAAAGTGTATTCAGTCACTTGTGTTGGTGAGCTGGTAGTAAACATGTCCTCACTCACCACCATCAGCTCCATCAGCGCGTGTTCTCTGAGGTTCTTCAGCCCCGACTGCAACAGAACCCAAACAGTCAACAAGAGCAGAGAATAGAAATAAACTTTCTACAAGAAGACCTCAGTGGCGGAAGCGTTCAGAATATTTACTGAAGTAAAAGAGATAATGCCACACTGTAGAAAGAGTCCTGCATTTACAATGTTACAGAAGTAAAAGTACATGAGTTAAATCAGGAAAATATACTTAAATTATTAAAAGCACCAGGGAACCATTCAATGTTTTTACATGAAAAATAACTTAAACCATCAAAATAGTTGCCAATAATTTTCTGTCAATCGACTTATTGATAAATGGACTAATTCAGCTGTAGACATAAACTACATTGCATAAACTGTTGGGTAGTTTAATTTACAACCAAACATCATATTTGAATATGTTGTGTGCAAAAAATAATTTGAAAAGTAAGTAAAGTTGTCAGATAAATTTAGTGTAGTAAAGTAAAAAAGTACAATAGATGAATAGATGTAGTATAGTAAAGTTAAGAAGTGGCATGAAAATGGAACACTCAAGTCAAATATCACATAATTGTACTGTGTAATAGTTTAGATTACACTTCAGTCAAACTGCAATTATAGAGAACACGATATGAACAAACGATCATTATTGATCCATTTCTAAAACTAGAATTAACGCATCAGTTGTTTGTCATGTTGCAGTTTACATCCGTGTTTTTACAAAACGTCACAAATTCATAATTTTATCCTGCAAGACATCTTTGTGGAATTGTTATAATTAGCCAAAAACGTGTTTCGTGAGGTCACAGTGACCTTTAACCTTCATATCCTCATTAAGACTGAAGACCTTCCTAACAGCTCATTTTAATAAGCTCCGTTTGAGCCAATTTCAACTGATTTGTTGTTCACAATGTCGCATTATTGTGGATTTACAACTAGAAATCAACAAATGCGATCGAGCGATCTTTCTGGCGCAGAGAAAACTTCTGGGTCACTTCAGGTCAATCTAGAACCATTCAAGTTCAAGACATGTTTTCTATGTTGCCTTCTTTGTATGTGAACAGTTTTGATTTTACTTTCTGGAGTTGGAAGACATCTGATCAAATGGAATGTTTGTTTGTGGCGCTCGAAGAATTGAAAGATTAGGTCTCTGACTCAAACGAGCATCAGATGTTGATATAATCCCTCTGAAAATGTCCTGCAGAGTTCCCTGTGGATTATCCAGAGAAACAGAGACACTGTCTGAAAGAGAGACGCTGTTGTTGAACGTCTAAATACACCACCATTATACCGACATTATGGCAGGCTGACATCTTGGCATTTAAAACTGAAACAATCTGCACGACCAGACTGAACAAGGGGCGCGTGTCAAAAATAAATACCCCTTGTTCAAAAACATGATGGATGGCGAACAAGTGTGCATCTGAAAGGGTGAGAAGCGTCCTGGTGGTCCTAAATAAATAAACGTATTATTATACCTGATAGTAGACCGTGACCTCAGAGTTGGCATCTGCTTTGTTGAGAGACTTGACTTTACAGAGATGCTGTTTCTGAGGGAGCTCCACCACCCGGAACAACACGGGGACCTCTGCTGACAGAGACTGGAACTGCAGCTTACTGCAGACAGACAGGCAGACAGGATGAAGTCACACTCCCTCTGTGTGCGAGACGTAGTCTGAGTTTCTCGTGGCTTTGTTTACGTCGCACTGCACCCTCACGCCGGTAATGCAACAGATGTTTTTATTTTTATTGTGGTAAATAATAAAAACTAATTTCAGTGTTCTTCACATCAAACTTTAGAAACTGCCGTTGCCCCTTTTTTCCCCCATAAAGTATAAATTACAGTTTAACACTGACAATTTATTAAAGTGTCAACATTTAAGTAACTTCTACTTTAAAACCTCCCACACCAGAAACAATACAAGTGAAAGAAAGAAAAGCCACAGAATACTCACTCAATGAAGTACTGCAGAAACTCTTTGGACTCCTGTTTGAGGAAACAATGTGTGAAATTACAAGTTTTCAATCTGGTTCCCTCAACAGCAAGTGCACAAAAAACAACATATGTGCATGACCCTGAAGTAAACTGAACACCTGTGGGTTTTAAAACAAAAACAGGTTTAATGACCTTGAGATTTTTTACATTTGATAGACCCCACAATGAATCAATAGTTGCAGTGCAATATCTCAGACATAAGCGTTTATTTTTAATTAACCCTATACCTGTACTATTTTATATTGTAGATAACTAGCAACTGTTAATGCAATGTATCATACACAACTATATGCAATCACCAAGAAGCAGGTTTGAGATATGGGCAACCTCTGATCCTTACTATTACATTTGTGGATATCTGTTGTATATTTGTACTCTTTCCTACTTTGTACTGCACAACAATTTCCCTCCGGATAAATAAAGTTATATCTCATCCGTTCTTAGCGCAGCACAAAATAAACTCCATTAGAGTATTCTAGAGAGAGGTGTCTGAACACATGGACACTTAAAACAAAAAAAATAGAGCGTACATCGTTTTTTTGTTATTTGGGGGAACTGACTGTTTTGCAGCTGTACATTTCTGTCGTTTGCTTTTGTGTCTCACCACGCTGGTAAAGTTCCCCTGCACCAGCCCCTCAACGTACAGCTCCGCCTTCAGACCAGTGACAAAGGTCATGAGGTCGTCGACGGTCAGCCCCTTCATGATGGCCTGATACTTCTGAATGACTGACCAGCGAAAGCGCTCCAGGATCAGCAGACGGACGTCCCTGCAGAGAGACGGGTGGGGAAGTAAACAAGGTAAACGTCTTTACAGAGCCAGCTGCTTCTCTGGAGTTTGTTTGGCCACGTGATTTGTTAAATCATAAACTATGTTGGAGATGCATTAATCTGAAGAAAAAAGATTCAGAGATACAACTACATTGATATTCTATACTTCTATCTATCTATACACACACATTAAATATTTAATGTACTGTATCATAACAAATGTATGTGGATAGTTTTTATATCAGATTGTGGATACCATTAGAATTTGTCTCACTCATACTCCATGATGGTTAAATAGAAAGACGTGTGTGTGTGTGTGTGTGTGTGTGTGTGTGTGTGTGTGTGTGTGTGTGTGTGTGTGTGTGTGTGTCGTACTTTCCCAGTCTATCAGGTTTAATAAGGATGTTGAAGTAGGTTTTCTTCAGCTGCTCAGAGAACATGTTGAAGACGCCCGGCTCAGCTCGGAAGTCTGCAAGATGATCCACGATGAGTCTCAACAGTAGCTGCAACACAAGCAAAGAGGGAAGTCAATGAGGTGGAAAGAAATTAAGTACATTTACACAAATACTGTACTTAAAGATGGAGTCTGCAAATCTAAATCGAATAGACTTTTTTTTGTCAAATTTAGCAAACACCTCCTCACAGTCGCACAGCTTTGACGAGGTCTTCCAGTGTGCTTGTACAGGAGCTATTCTTCCATGGTCGAGTTCCACGTGAGAAAGATGCTCCTCGGCCATTAAAGCCAGTCATTTTCACAGCTGCTAGGACTCCACTTACTGTGCTCACCAGCTAGTCTCCAACTGTGTCTGTTAGCGTGTACTAGAGATATGTGGATTGCAGTTATGTCCACGGTTACTCAGCAGATTGGGTCATAATTATCACCATTCTGATTTAATTCCAGAGGTGAAATAATACATAATGAATGAGGCAAATGTGACTAAGACTCTCTAAAATGTGAACATAGCCGAGAGCAGAGCTGCCGTGTGTCCAGTGCGTCTTCTCACCGGCAGCTTGTGGTTGAAGCCCTTCAGTCGGATCGCCATCCCGTGCTCTCCAGCCACAAGCTTGTACTCCAGCTGAGCCACGTCGGCCTCGTAGGCCGGCTCGGCCAGGTTGTGAGCCAAGATGTTCACGAAGATGTCAAACAGAACCAGACTGAAAGAGGAACAACGCAGGTGAACACAACCGCAGCAGCGTTTCCTCCGTGGTCGCCACGGGAAGACAAATCCTTAATTATTGATTTTAAGATGCATCTCTTACTTCTCAGGACACTTCTGAATGATTGGGGAGATCAGGTTGAAACGGATATAAGCTGAAAGACAGGAGAAATGTGAATCATGTTAAATTAGTAATTAGTGAATTACTAGTTTATTATTATTATCTAAAATCCCAAGTTTAAGTTTTTAGTTATTTATTGTCATAATAATTGAAGAGAAGCAGCCGTTAGAATAAAAAGAAAATATCATAGCTTTCAGGCTGCCTCTAATGATGCTCATTAAATATGTATAAAAAGACAATCATGGGAGATTTTTTTTCTTCTTCATAAAATGGTGGAGAAGTTAAAATGTCGGGATAAATTATAACATATGTAAAATTATATTGATTTGTGGTTGTACAGTAATTGTACAACCCCAAGTGAATAAAAATATTTTTTTTGCATGTTTTATGTAATGCTAATGCTTAAAATAATAATAATAATAATAATAATAATACAGTTAATCTATACAGCCTTGGCTGAAAAACAATTCTGGAATGAAAAAAAAAAGAAAAAGATTTTAGACGTTATTTAAAAGATTCTGCAGCCTCACCATCAGCAGATGAATTGAAAATGAAAATGTTTAGTTGAGTCGCAGCCCAACAAACATTAACGCTTCCTGTATTTACCTTTAGGGATCTTGAACTTGTTGTCCTTCTTGTACCACATACAGCCTCGCTCGTTGTTCATTATCCTGACAGGAAACTCAGTGTCCGGACAGTCGGACTCCTTCAGGCTAAAATCCGACGCTGCAGCACGAAGAAGATGAAGAGGAGGATGATGATGGGGAAAACAAGAAAGAAAAAAGGAACAAAGGAGGAGAAGGAAGAAGAACTTCATCATGAATCTGACGGCGCAGCTGATCGTGTTGGATTCATGTTTCTACTTTTTAATCTTTTGTGGCATCATGTATAGTTGTGATTGTACTGACCGATGAATTTGTTCTCAGCAGGAAGGTGGAGTGCAGGGTTGAGTTTGAAGTCTCCTGACCAGCGCTGAGCCCACTCGTCCAGGATGTCTGACGAGACAAAACAAACACGTCCAAGTTAAACTCGATGACAATGTTCTTATAACTCTGGTAAAGATTCTCCTTTCAAGAGTAAGCAAGAGGACACATGGTGACACACGGACCAAATTATTATGCAAGTTAATTATTGTCAGTACACAGCAGGAAGTGAGCTGGATATTGACACTCAAAAGTGAACATCAGCTGTGTGCAGCAACTCTGGCAACAATAAACAGAGTGCATAAAGATAATCAGAAAACAAGAGTGTGTCGTACCCTCCATGTTGTAGCAGGTACCGAACCACTTCTCTTTGAGTGGACATTGGCCTTCGTTCTCTGGTGACAGGAGCAGCAGATTCGCTCTGTCGGGAGTCAGCGGGGCGAGAGCGTCACTGATCACCTGAACACACAAAAGCACACATACACCCATGAATTGTATTACCTTTCCCGTCTACTTATATTCGACTCGTGCTGATTCTGGATCAGATCTGGGTCTTGCGGCCCTGGTTACCTGCGGGTCAAAGTCAAACATGAGCAGGTCTCCGGTCAGGTAGTCCTCTTTGGGAAACAGCTGCATGTTCTCGCAGATGTTCTCCACAAACGCGATGGGATCCGTCTGTCGGCAGAGACAACAGCACAATATTAAATCACATATTTAGGTTTAATTCGAGACACACATCCATGTTTTCGTTAACTCTTCACTCTTTTTTGCCTTCATCAATGCTTCAAGAAGTGTCAGACATTTGATATCAGATCGGTTTCGGTTCAATTTGAACCCAATTAATTGGCATTTTAATACAATTTCTAACTTAAATATATTTAGATGAGAGAAAGCATCCATGCTACACTCACACTTGATTATTAGTGGTGATGGACAGGCTCATGTCATTGAATCGCTATAATTTCGATCATTGTCATTATTATTATCATTGTCGCTTTAACAATCACAACTGATCATTCTTTCCTCAGAACCTTCTTCAGAATCGTCGGAACAAAGATGATAAATTTGCAAATACAACAACGTCTGATCGGTAAATGACCTGCTGACTGAACAGTGCGTTGTTATTTGGTTGTAAACACACTCATTTACCAACAGAGGGGTGTTTCTGTTTACAGTATGTCTGTGCTGCAGTACCTGCTCCTGATAGTGGAACTCGTTGGCTTCAATTTTCTGAATTTCCTCATAGATCCTGAAAAAGAAGTTTGCTGAAATATGAAACAAATAGAGACAAACAAGGACAAACACGCACAAATACCTGTGTGTTTATATTTATGCACATAATATGGTTATTGTTTGTATTCTAGAGCTACTTGACTACTTAAAATAAAATAAAAATGATGTTGCTGTCCTGAAAAATCTATTTTTAAAAGAACTTATGTGCACACCACTGAATTTCTGCCAGTTTTCTTTTTCTGGTTCAGGGATTAACAGGAAACAAAACATCAACATGTACTTGTATGTACACACATGTGTTTGTGCGGCAGAATAAGGGGTAAAACTGTTACTACAACGGTGCATCGTAGTACCCAAAATAAGTGTGTTGGTAAGGAGACTGACCTCTGCTGGGGGCCGAGAGACTGTAGCATTTTTAAGTACTGGAACACAAAATGGACCACCTGCACAGACACAAATCAGGAAGCATTTTGAAATAAAAAACTAATTATTCTTATTATGTTTTAGCGACTACTTAAACAGCACCATCAGTTTAAGAGCTTCAAAACCACTGTCAAATTCCATTTAAGTGTGTGTATGTCTTTGTGAGGACCAATTTCAGGGTTATACTAGAGTACTTTGACTTGTCCTCGCTACATCACAAGATTGTTTGAAGTTTAACACTTAAGGTTGAGGTCCTCACTAGTATAGACAGACAAATATGACGGTGTGTGTGTGTGTTGACCTCATAGAAGTTCTGGTAGCCCTGGTTAGTGAGGGTGATTGAGATAGAGAAGATAGAGTAGGTGGTGTTCTGGTCGAAACCCGTCTCACTGTTTCCTCCGTACAGAGCCAGAGCCCAGCACCTGAAAACACAGACACACACACACACACACACACACACACACACACACACACACACACACACACACACATATATAAGTCCTGTGCACTAACTTAACATTTACAATCAGTTAATTTCTTCATGACTCACTTCTTCCTGAGCAGAGACAGGATGCTGCCGGTTCCTTCGTGTCCAATCAGCCAGGAGATGTAGTGAAGAGGCTTCACTCTGGCAAAATAAACAGTCTAATTAAACTGAGAAATGTGTAAGTGTAGGCAACAGTTTGACTTGTCTGTACATCAGCTCAACTCCACTGATTCATCCGTCTCGTGAGTGCAGTACACACCCAGGTGAACATTTTCTCACAATGTTCCCAAAATTTGAGTATCTAAGTGGACGGCTTTCGTGTCTCGAGCGCCTCCCCAACTTTACTCTTTTATCCGTTTTTTTACTTCTTCCTAATATACTGTATTGGAGGCTGACTCACCTGTAGTGTTTCCCCTGCGGCGGAACGGCCCAGCTGATGGTCAGAGCATGAACCTTCCTCACAGGGATGACTGCAAGACACATATTGAAATTAGACCTACAAACATTTAAATAATTATCAATCATAGACCTGCGGTAATAATTACATGAAACCATGATTATATGGTTAAATTTCTACAATTATTACCATAATTCATGCATGTAAAAATGTTATTAGTGGAACTACTACATTAAATAATATAAGAAATATATACACAGGTAAACATTAGTGTGTAGCGTACTTAAGAGAAGAAAAACATATCCTAGTACTACTACTACTACTACTACTACGACGACTACTACCATTACTATCTAACCTCTGTAGAGTTTGTTGAAGGCTGGTGTGTCAAACGGCTGCAGGAGGTGAGAGAAGTCGGCTCTCGCTTCGCTGCTAAAAACCAACAAACAATAAAAACATGTTACAACACAAACTTGCTTTCACTCACAAGTAGGGTTGGGTACCGAAAACCAATACAACACTAGTCCGTCCTGGCAGCAGGTTGTATAGCTACAGTAGCTAGCTAGCCATCAACCTTTTAACAGAGAAAAGTCCGAAAGGTAAACGGTCAAAGGTGTGGTTGTATTGTGTGATTCGAACAACGCGACGTGCAGCAAATGCAACAAAACAACTGCGTGTAAAGAAGAAGAGCCGAACTCCGAGAGAGAAACGCTCCGTTTTCTCCACCAAACCTCGTTGAGAAAACGTCTGTTTTAAATGCTGGAATCTGGACGAGAAAGCTGCAGAAAAGACTCCTGAACTAGAAACTTCCTGCTAGAAACGTCTGTTTCGCTGATGGAAGTCAACGTCAGAGCGGAGAAACCGCAGCTGACCGGCAAGAACACCGTCTGAGAAACGCTCCAAGCCGCGACACAAAGTGAGATTATTAGGAGACGTGTTTGTTCCTCGCTCCATTTGGTGTTTGCCGAATTCAAGAGCAGCTCCGTCTGGTTCAGAAAAGCTCTCCCAGTTGATATGAATGATGACGTGTAGTCCAGTAAAGCAGCAGAGTTTGTAGAATCCAACAGTTTCTGAGTGGAGTTATGTTGCACACGGTCCCTATCAGGCCACCTGATGCTTTTTTTCTGTTTTTTTTATATATTGTTTATAGTTTGACGTTAAAAAGTTTGAAGCTGTAGTTTGAAGTCAAGTGTTTTGTATGTATTTATTTATAGTATACTTTAAAACGGTTAATATATTGTTCAATCTGAAGAAGAAAAAAATTGCCTTGGCAAGAAAAAAGTATCGGTTCAGGCACCGGTATCAAAATAAAATAAAAAATACCCATCCCTACTCATGAGTCTGGTGGGCACAGTATCGGCTGTTCGGCAAGAGTTTTTCTAGTTTTGTAGAAAATGATACTTTACTTTTACAAAAGTGTCTTACTTGTTGGGAACTTTGATGAAGATCTCTTTCACCCACTGCTCCAGGGTGTCCAGAGTCTCTAATCAACAAAACAAAAAAAAACAGTGTCAGAGAGCAGAACATCTCATTGAGCTTCACAATCATACCAACAGCTGCTTACCGGTAGCATAACATGCTAAAGTTAGCTGTCAATTAAAGAGCATCTCAGCTGAAAACCTTGTTTGTTCTGACCTCCAGCAGTGCAGTGATGTAGAAGTGTCAGTACATGACATCACTGGTGTGTGAGTGGTTACAGACCCAACAGTGATGGCTGTTCAGTTACTCTTTAAGCTGGATGTTGACATTAGCATGCTGCAGTACTATACTGCAGGGTTTTTCATAAGCGTTGGTCGGACATTAAAACATTTCCAGCAAACTACTTTCTTACCGATGTTTTTTTTCTTCTCATTGAGAGTTGCTTCTCGCCCCATTGATGTTAGGAGCCTTGTATCCGATTGAGCGACCCTACGTCATGAAACTAAAGCTAAACTGCGGCGCGGTCAAAACAGAATAGATTTTAACTCATTTTGTCGAACAGCAGCAACCCAAATCAACTGCCCCGACCCCCAAGCACTACAGCCTCACAGACCTGCAGAGGGCTTTTAAATAGTAGAACAAGCTGCAAAATCAGTAAAAAGACAATGCAGACATCTTCGAAGAGTCATCTCTGGAGAGTTTGTGTAAGTACCTTTGGACTGAACGGAGAGCGTCATGTAATGAGCAGAGTAATATCTCCTCCAGAAGTCTCTGAGCCGCTGGTAGGTGTTGATCTGCTTCTCTTTGGGATCGTGCTTTAATGTCTGAGCGTTACCTGACAGGAGCAGATGTTCAATAGTGAGGCGACATCAAACCACTTCTTTCCAATGCTTTTTTCATGATATAAAAAAAGAACAGAAAAAGTCACAGGGATTCAGTGGGAAAGGCACCACAGTTGTGTGTTGTTCTTACCCCAGCAGAATTTGCCCATAGGGTGTCCCGGTTTAGCCAGACTCCCAAACAGCATCTCCTTACGATGCGAGTCAGACGGCCTCGCTAGCTGGTACTCTGAGCAGGAAATCAGAAAAGAAAGAAAGAAGAAAAAAGAAAAAAAGTGTGACTCGAGCTGAAAAGTCAGGTGGTTAGTTCAGACCTGGTATAGAACAGAGCATGAGGAGCAAAATGTGTGAAAACATCTCCTAAAGCCAATTAAAGGGGCACTGGTGGAGTTTTATGATGCTATAGAGTATCCGATTACAGGAAAAATTTGACGATATGTAATTTGTGTCACTCACCACTGTCCACAGCCTCCACCTCTCTATCGATGGCATCTTCTATCATCAGAGGACAGATGAAGAACTGAGCCCACCTGGAACATAAACATGGTAAGAGAGAGAGCGAGAAAGGGGAGAAAAAAAAGTTAAAAACGGGAGAAATTACTTTATTTGTATTTAGTTTTATTGTATTTTATTGATGAACTGGTTTACGTCACACAAAAATGCAGCTCTTTCGCCATTTCCAGCAATGTGAAGACTTCTGCTTTATATGATTGTAAACTGAATATCTTTGTGATTTGAATTGTTGGCAAAAGAAAAGAAAAAAAAAAAGCTTATAAAGACGTCACATTGGACTCTGGGAACACGTTCCTTTTTCACAGTTTGACATTTTATCAAACAAAAGATTAAATGTTCAATAAAAAAATTAAAAAAAGAACAAAAGGGATTCATTGATGAGTAAAATAATAATTAGCTGCAAAGGTACGACCACACAGGTCAAACATGTTCACCTGCAGAGGTAACATTTTAGCAGCTGCTTTATGCAGACGTCAATGACTCAACCTGCAGGACAAACTGCAGGGGTCTCCTCGCCCGACGTGTTGGCATACACCGACGGCAGGTCCAAAAACAGCGTCAATGACCTCCCGTCAGAGAGCCAGATGGCTGACAAGCAGCTGCAGTGTTTCCCCCACCGTTAGAATAGGGGGGCGGGGCGCCCCCCTGAAAAAAACCTCCGCCCCCCTGTAATTTTCTCGACAGCGCCAGATCACAAGTCGTCATTTAAGTTTATCTTTCATATAGAACCGGTCTACACCTTGTTCTGTTATTAAACAAACTAAACGGCCGTATTTTATTGATCTTATCTACACACAGCTTGTCATTTCTGTCTCTAAATGGTCGCGTTAACACTTCTCCTCTGCTCTGCGTGGCGCACAGCAGAGTTCCGCCCTGATGCGCACAGACACGTGCGCGCGCACAGACAGGTGAGCGCTGAGCACACAGCAGCGGACAGAGAGCATCAAAAAATATGTCGCGTGAAAAGCAGACCTATATCTGCGTTTTAAACGCTCCCAGGGTGAAGATGGCAACAGCAGCTCTCATGTGAGGAACACCGGAGCAGCTCTCTGAACCCGGAGCAGCTCCAGGTCTTGTACCAACAATGAGCTGATGGCTTCACATATTACAAAAGTACAAAGTACACGGACATAAAACTAAGTCATTAATAAATACATGGAGAAATGCCTGTACTTTCGGGTAAATGTTTACGTTATGCAGTTAACAGGTTACGCTTGCGCATGCGCATAGCGACTCATCGATTTTTGGCTCTTTGTCAGAAGTCTCCGTGACGTCCTTTCTGCTGCTGCGTCTCTCAAAACAGAAAACAGATCTCAGATCAACGTTGAACATGAATTGTATCAAATCTACAACCCCGTTTATAAAGATGTGTAGAGGCTCACTGCTCCACTAATACTGATGCAACCTGATGCTCACATATCTGCACTCATTCTGTTTTGTTTGGCAAAAAAAAAATAGCTTATTGTTTTCCACAATGAGCTATTTAGTAGTAACTAAATATTAGTTATTTTTTTGCACAGATATAACTTTATTTTCATTGTTCTAAGTGATTGCAATTTAAAAATAAAAAAATGTCTGATGGAGCAATCTGATTTTGAAAGTGATTGCAATTTTCTTTATTCTGTTATTTCTAAAAGCACAGATGGAGTCACAAAATGAAGTTATTTACAGAAAAAGTTTGAGAACCACTACTTTAAGTGTTTGTGTTGGTGTCGTCGCCGCCGTGCCCCCCCCCCCCTGAAGCTGTAAACCTAGGGGAAACACTGAGCTGCCATCAACACAAACACACTGGACACCGGCCTTCACGGCGGGGAGTCGCCTTAGATCTCATGTTTCGACAGGAAACCCTGCTTACTGGCCTATAGTTCACCGTGAGTCCCATTCTGGGCCCACTAGAGCTCTGCCACAGCTTCAGAACTGTTCTGGTTCATGTTTGTTTTGTATGATAAACCTCCAAAAGATGTGGTCACAAAGTTTGCGGTTGTCTGCGCCGAAGCCGGCCTCACCTGTCGAGCGCTTCTCTGAAATACTTCTTCTGCACGTCGAACTGAAAAATGGTCCGCTCACAGTCGGTGGAGGCGTTGTCGCTCCCACCGTGCTTCTTCAGGAAGGCGTCAAAGCCATTCTCCGCTGGGTATTTCTCACTGCCCATGAACACCACTGAACATCAGAGGAGGAAATAAAAAGTAAAGAAGAAATCAGGAGACGCGCTTTAAAGCCAGAAATACACAACATGATTTCTCTGTGGTAAGACGCTGCATGCAAATAACACAAAACTATAAGCTAAAATGTGCAGCTCGAAAAAGCCCTCTGTCAGAAAGCAGCATGAGAGGTGGACTCACTGTGCTCCAGGAAGTGGGCGAGGCCGGGCAGGTCGTCCGGGTCACTGAAGCTCCCCACACTGATGCACAGAGCCGCTGCCGCCTGGAAACGCACACAAACTTTCAACTTGAATATTCATTCAGCACGCTGAAGACCATCAAGGGTAACTACAAAGGTTATAGTTGTGCGTTCAGGACAAAACACAGCAGTCATCTTCACTGTACACCTTTTACTAACTGCTCTCCATGTCAGTGATTCAGTGAATAAAACTATTCAAACACCATTACTTTAGCTATTTAGCTTTATCTTTAAAAACACTTCACAAATACATAGTTCCATTGTAAAAAAATAATAAAAATAAACCCAGTAATCTAAAAACAGCTGGTCACTGTAGTTTTAGTAAATAGTTAATTTGTTGAGGACTATTATAGGAGTGGATTAATCCACATTTGGTGGTCTAGTGATTTGTGGCAGCGGGACGATGTAAGTGGGATTGAGTCAAAATAAACTACAGTGTTTGTGTGTTCATGGTGATGAAGGAACCCACCGCTACAGTGTGACTCATTGGTGTGTTTCTGGACAACAATGGAGCTTTATGACTCAGAGGAAGAAGATACATCAGGCTGTGATACACACAATACTTAATAGTATAGTATAGATAAATACATTCAGTTTTGGGCTGAGTTCATTATTTAATGAGAATATTTCAACATGATTTTATTGGTTGTTTGCCACAAAAATAAACCAACACGTGTTAAAAATGTCTATAAAGTGGTATTAATTTAAACTTAAAGCTACTACGAGGAACTGTAATGTTGCTTTGACTCTGGCAGCAGTGCTTCCGAGCACCAGTGTCCCTTCAGAAAACCTTTTTACGGGCGGTCTGCCCCACAGTGAACCTGCAGGATTTTACCTGGTAGCATCGGGGACAAACATAAAAAATAACTACTTAGAAATAGACAATATTCTTGCTGATGGTCCAGTTTAAATCAGTATTAAACTGAGCCTATTTAGTAACCAGTTAGAAGTTCCTCACAGTCGTCACTTGTGATAAAAGCGTTGACTAAATAAATGTAATATATTGTGTGTTAAATATAATATTGTAAAATATATTAATTACATTACATTCATGAGAAGAAAACAAAGCCTCGTCACAAACACACACACCCGTTGCTTAATCTAACACATCTGATCGGAGTATCTCTACTTCACCCACCTGCTTCTCAGAGTTCCCTCTCTTCTTCTTCTCCGCGTTATCTTCGTCCAGCTCATCAAAGTCGCTGTCCTGCTCTTCCTCTTTGTTCTCCTCCTCTTCCTCCTCCGACCCCTCACCGGAATCCCCTTCTTCCTCAGCTTCCACCCTTTCATCCTCTTCCTCCCCGTCGTCCGTCTCCCCCTTGTCCTCTCCGTTTTCACAGCCTCCCTTTCCGTCCGTCCTGCTGAAGTCGGAGATGAGGAGCACTCGGAGGCCGTTACTCAGCTCAATATATCTGCAGAGAGTGGGACAGCAACATTCAAACACTGTAGCTTACTCTGTCTTAGTAGCTGTGAAAACAAAGGGTGCTTTCACACCTGTAGCTCAGTTACTTTATATTCCATTCCATTCATTTGGCGTTCATGGACACTTTAGTGCACGATCAGAGCTTTTCAAACATGACTGTCACAGATCAAAGCACTATTAACACGTCTAAGGATTTCACAAAAAAGGCCAATTTGTTCTTGAATGCTTTAGAAACCGGAAGTCTTAAAAATAATAAAATCGACATTTAAGTATATATTTTTACATTTTAAACCAAACACCTTTCGCTCTCCCACCTGTATTTCTTCGGGTCACTGGGTGATCTGACGATATCCTGGTCTCCCTGGTCTTCCATAGCACCTTCGTCACCTTCGTCACCTTCGTCACCTCCACCTCCAGCTTCAGCTCCATCCCCAGCAGCCTGGGTCCTGACATCCTGAGGTGGTGGTGGTGATGGTGGTGGCGGCTCACCCTCTGGGGCAGATACCTGACCTTGAGCACCGCCACTGCTCTCTGACTTGTTGGTCTGAGGCATTTTGAAAGAGACCCTCTGGAGTGACAGCGCTGGACATGCAGGAGAACACACAGACAAATATAAATAACAATATTGTAGGTCATGTTGTCATGTCAACATTGTGCATTTTCCATAACCCCAACTGAGCCCAACATCAGCATTGGACATCACTAACGCTCTTGTGGCTGATTGGGAGCAAACCTCGAACATTGAATAGCCGATAAACAGTAAACTAATTGACAGCCATTTTGATATCTATCTATCTATCTAACATGGATATAGTTTGGACTATTTAAAGTCCAACTAGATGATTCATAAAACTATATACTACTACCCAGGCAATTGAGTACTGTTAGCCGAAGATAGAGATAGAGAATGTGAACTTTTCCTTTAATCTGCAAAGTCATCATTGGCAGGGATAACGCCTCAATAGTAGTTGAGAGGAAACACTGAGAAGCTAACAAGCTAAGTGTTTCTGCTAACTTCCAAAATCACGCCACTTAAAATACTGCTGCTTTGAAGACAGGAAGTAATTAAGTTGGACCCTTATAGCATGTTAGCTAATTAGGCAACGGAACAGCTTCAGCTAATCCTGTTGTTGAGAGCGACACAACGCCTGTTAACAGATAATTAGTTTAGCCAACGAGCTACAACACGAGCGTTGAGTTAGCCGCACCTGAACTCACGGGGACGTGACGAGACGCCGCACGTTGGTCGGTTCCGCTCCGACACGAGGAGACACTCACCTCTGTTTCTGTGAGCCAAATGTCGATGGAAGTTGTTGAGGGTTTGCTTTCTGTGTATGGATGTATAGTTTCAGCTCCGGGTTCAGTGCAGCAGCCTAGCCGGGTCGGGTAGCAGTCAGGCAAAACAAAGCCTGTGATTGGCTGCTCGAGCGCAAACAAATACGCACAATCTGATTGGTCGAAGAGGGACAGCGGAAACGTTTAGATAAATACAAAATAACTGCGTGATGGTCATGGTAATACTAGTTGTTAATTCAATGACGATATCAATTGATAAAACGAACTGTTTTTCTATTACTATTATTATTTTACCTTTATCGAACCAAATTATTATGTACAATGGCGGCCTGTGTTAACCGAAAACAAGTAGCTAAATAAAGTCATAAAAAAAGAAGCAAATGTGTATTAAACACACATTAAATGCAGATTCAATAAAATAGTTTTTCAACCCAGAATAGTGTCTGAAAAACGTCTGTTTAAGCTGCATTTCAGTCAGTGGAGTCGTTTGTTATAACATTCTTGTTCTATATACAGGATGTATTAAGAAAACAAGTTAACTAAGTTAAAAGCTTAAAAAAGAGAGAAAAGGTGGTATAATGCATCAACGATACAATAATAAATTAGCTATCAAGGAACTTCACCACATGTATGCATATACACACTTGGAAATGTAGTATTGAAGTAGATCTGTAGTATTCATTAGTTATCTTTTGTTTTCAAGTTTTTACTTTATTAGTAATCAAGTAATAGCAAAACTAGTACAAGATGTAGCGTAAAAAAAACTGTGTCAGAAAAAGTCAACAATAGCCACACAGAAACAAAACAAATGTTACGATTTAAAGATTGTGATTTTTATTATACTAAATTGCATCTATAATATACAAACATTCACAATATATTGTACAATCACTTTGTGCTTCTCCCCCATACAGGAGTAAACTGTAAGACAACAACTTTACACTCTCTATATAGTTTGTCCATGTATACACAGCATAAAAAATAAATTCATACTCAACACCGTTATAATTTCTAAATCTATCATTTACAAATTCACTTAAAAAATAATCATATGAAGACAATGACAATATTATTGTATGTTTCTTTTAACCAATATGAAGACACACGTGGAATTACACACAAAAACGTGCGCTGTGCTAGCTATATAACAATTTGGCAGGATATTGTATTTTTTCTATCGTCAATATTTAATAATAAATGCATTTTTTTTTTCTCCTTGTCTTCTTTTTTTTCCTTGACATCTTTCGTAAACACTCATGTACTTTATCTCAGCTGACATGACATTATCAAAATATCACACTCCCGTCAAAGATACTGTACACAAACACAAAGAAACATTACAACTCAACACGCAATAAATATCATGATAACCATATGCAACACAATGTTGGCTCTAAAATCACACACACACACACACACACACACACACACACACACACACACACACATACACACACACACATTCATGTAGGAAACACTGCAAACAGGACGGCTACTTGACTACACCTGCTAAGGGGGAAGGAGAGAACCATGTGCTCTTCACTCATCAGCTCTGCTCACATGTGTGCGTGAGTATAAAACACCCTCAGTGTGACGCTGGATTGTGTCGGCCAGTGCAAAAGCTGTAAGCCACCATGAAACAGGGCTGCAGCTCTTAGTGGCAGTCTGGGGCCGAGTCTCTGGCAGCCTGGAGGGAAGATGGGGGTTGTGGACATTTTAAGTCACTATAGTTATTTTGCCTCTTTTTTTTTGTAGTCATTTTGCATCTCTTTGTATTTGTTTTGTGTCCCTGTGAAAATGTTGGATTAAGTTTGAAACAAGTTGGTGTTGTTTTTGGGGTGGGAGGGGGGTCCTTACCTGAATCAAGGATCAAGATATGGAACTTGCCTATAACAGTCAGTTCTGGGTCCTCTGACCTCTTGGGCCCTGGGCCGGCACGCGCTTGGCCCGTTCAGTAATCCTTCCATGTTTGCAATACCCAACCAAATATGATATGTTTGTTTCACCACATACTACTGTACTACTATACTACACATACTGTACAATGATTTGTATTATAACTCTACCCAATAACAACACTACTAATCTAAATGAACCCTGTTAGAACCCCAGGAGGCACTCGCTGTTTAACTGTATGCTGTGAAAAACACTACAGAGCAGCATTAGACTTTAACTTCAGACCTGTTTTTGGACTCGACCCGCTCCTCTAATGATTGTGGCTGCAGCCCTGCCTGGGAGTTGTGCATTGGTGGTGTAGCCCTAAAGCGTCTTTCAAGCGACAAACAGCACTAAGTAAGGCCAGTAACAGTTAGTTAGACTATAGGCATATTGTATTAGAGGGAACTCACTATTACTAGCTATCGGAGAAGCAGCCTAGTCGGATGTTTTTTGGCAGATGACTCGCCGGCGAACGACTGTGCCCTGAAAACTTGTGAACGTGAGACGCTCTGGTGTGAGTTTCTCATTGTGCTACACTTTGAGAGGAGAGGCTCTGCTTCCCTGTGGACCCAACTGCCGTCTCCGCTCAGTAGTGCTCTCTCAACAAAATCTAGTTTGGTGTCTCTTGATGGTTGTGCATCTAAATTGCCTAATCTTCTAAATGTGATCGAAAAGTAGACAACTTGTAGGTCAATAATCGCTGCAAATATTCACTATGTCACCAAACTTCTAACACGCTAATTGACGAGGACGCAGAATTCACTTTGCTTTGCCACTTTCTGGTGTGACCAGGCTTTAAGTTTCCACCGTTATCTGATATCCTCCTGTATTCTAGCTTGGCTCTGCAACCTTTTCAAAAAAGCCAAATTACATTTTGTTCAGAGTTCACTGCCACCCTTACTCCACCACCTAAGTAAGGACCAACCTCGGATGCTTGGGCACGGGACGGTAAGGGGATGAAACTGGTTATATAAGTTGCAGTAGGTGTAATGATTATTGACTGCTCACAAACATGGACTGAAGCAGAGAGAGTGTGATGAGGAATGTTGCAATAGTTAATCTGTTTTTTGTTTTTTTATCATTTTTCTCGAGAGCTATGGGGGACGGGGCGACAGCGGAGGGATGAGCCGACAGACGGACGGACGATCAGCAGCACTTCTGAGGTAGCTGGGCGGGCTTGTCGGTCAGTCTGGTGGTCTTGGCTCCGGGGGCCGCCGGCACCTCCACGTCCACGCGCTCCGACATCTTCACACAGATGATGTCCACCAGGCGCTCGAAGACCTGCCGGACGTTGATGTTCTCCTTGGCGCTCGCCTCAAAGTACTCGAAGCCTGCAGGAGGAAACAGATGGGTTAAATAGTTCAAAGTGCATACATGCAGACTTGTTCATGTGAAGGCAGTCGTGATGAAGGCAGGAGATTTAGCTTGGTTAGAGTACCAGCTGGGAATTGTACTGTTACAGCAAAAAAAGGCAAAGATGATGATAATTTGAACGCACAATTGTGAAATGCTGTGTAGTGGTAGCCATCTAGTGGGTAGTGCAAAATGAAATGAAACTCTGCTGTAAAGTTGTAGTGCAGTTATAGATCAGGTAAAAGGGGAGAGAAGTTGTTTCATCGATTAACAAAATCTGTAATAAGTAATATATTTTTCTCTGTTAAAATCAACCTTTCATGAGTTTTAGCAATTTAAGTTGGTGAGACTTGGGATATATCGACATGGGAAAAGCAAACAGGCAGTACATAATCATAACAATAATACAACTCGGCACAAAAACACTGTCTATGTTGAATATATATTTATATTTTGATATAAAACCTGTTGAAAACTGTATACACATTTTTGATATTGGTAGAACCAATAGAATCATATAAAAATATACTGAAAAACAGTTGGACTGGACACTCAGCTGGTTCAATTATTGGATTTTGTCTGTCAGTTACTGGAGTGTTTATTGACATGCATGTCAGATAAAGACGGGATATACAGAATTAAAAAACACTTCTAAAATTATCTAAATTAAACAATCAGTCAGGGGAAAAATTACTTTTAAACCAGTGTCAATTTGTACAGTAGATATATTATGTTTGTGACAAGGGGTCACAGTAGACATTGCCTTGCTTTAGGGGTCACATGCCGACACATTTGGAAACCAGTGGCCTTAATATTTACAGTGCTATCTTTAGGCTTTTAAAGACTGTTGTCTCACTTAAGTTGGGTGTGTTTCCCAGGGTGTGTTTGCTCTTCTCAGACTCTTCTTCCCACTTCACAAATATCTATTTGTAACCTGGGATACCATCTGTTCGAATGTGACACTGTGAAACCACACAGTTGCAGGCGGCTGGGAAAATGTCTTCAGGCAGCCACTTTGTGCAATGCACTTTTCATGGGAAAAAATGAAAGGTCATCGCTTGTAATCTTTACATCTCCACCTATAGCTGCCCATTAAACACTTTATTTTCTGAATGTGACTTTACTTAAGCACACCCACATTGCAAAATAAATTTGCTGACCAGTGTGAAACCTTTTGCAGCAGCAAACTCTTGTTCGAGTCTTTCAGACTGCAGCATTTACATGTAATGAAGGCTGGTATTGGTGAAGAAATAGCTCCCAGCAGTGGAGCTAAAACCAGTATTGTGCAGTCTTAATTCAAACGCCTCTTAGGCTTTTGGCAATACACAATAGTATTATTTAGTTATTCCTCAGTACACACACACCCCGGGGAAGAGAAGTTCAGCTATTTCTCACAGTACAGATGAATAATACCCAACCCAAATTAGTGTTGAACAATTATTTGTTTACATTTAGTCAAATTGTCTCCATTACAAGTATTCTGAATTAGCTATTAGCAGCTCCTGCTGGGGAGTGTCAGTTACAGTAAAACAAATTGTTTGAAAATATAGACAATAAAGTATAAATTGTATACCTTTGTGTTGCTTGTCCAAGTAACTTATCAGCTGCAAACTACATCTACCGCATTCAGCGCAAAGTATAAAAATACTAAAAGAAAACCTCAAACGCCATCAAAACTAGAACATCTCATTTCCTCAACAGCACTTACTGCAGAACCAACCAATTAATAAATGGCTCACTAATTATGCATCAACACTTCACGCAAGCAAAGCACTAATAATGTATTTTAAAGTAACTGTATTTTATTCTTATTTTCCACTAGACTTCTCTCTTGGACTAATAATATCTTACGTCTGATGGATGTTATGTTTTATGGTGGAGGGTGTTATTTATGTATGATGGGTTTCTATTTGTTCATCATGTGTCTTGACTGTTGTGCTGTGACTATTTTTTCTTCTGTCATGAGTTGTAAGGAATGAGCACACATTCCTTACAACTATAAGTCGGATAGCAATTAAGTATTGAATCTGGAATTTTAAAATCATATTATGTATCTCGGTGTATCTGTGTTAGTATATATCAACAGTGTTATGTTAGAGAGAAATACCAGTATGGTATTACATGTTTTATACCTGGACCAACTAGAGCAAGGCAGCTTCTTTATTTTCTGTTTTCAATGTAGATCATCAACTGGTGAAGATGCTCACTTTAAAAACTAAATATTTTTATTATGACTGCAAATCACTGAATCACCATTATATCATTATTACAGTGTATATACAACTGACAGCTGTCATTTCAATCGGTGAAATCGATGCTTGGTGAAGATGACAATTTAACTCATTGTTTATTAAAATTATTTAAAAAAATGTTGAGGGATACATTTTCCATTTTTATGGAATGTGCCATGTGAGACAGCAGAGGTTCATGGGTATTCTAGTATCTAGAGCTAATCCACCAATCCTCACTAAAAAATAGAAACATAGTTGAAATCATTCAAACCAATGGTCAGAATAAAAGCCTATAAAACTGTTACATTACCCTGCAGACTTTCTGTGTTGAGGAAATTGTTAAACATGAACTCAGAGTGAGGAAACACTTCATGAACCTCTCTCTGTTAGTCATGTAGAGTCCTCTGTTGTATTAAAGTATTCTGTAGCACTCATGTCGCAACATGACATCTCACCTAACTGCTCGGCGAGGTGCCTTCCTTTCTCTGGAGGCACGATTCTCTCCTCGTCCATGTCGCACTTGTTGCCAACCATGATTACCTGGGCGTTGTCCCATGAGTACGTCTTAATCTGAGTCGCCCTGAAAGCACATTTTAAAATCCTGTACTTTGAATATCAAGCACAAAGAAGCGTCATACACACACAGCTTCCAGGGCACTCTCTCCTACCAGTCCTGGACGGCGTTGAAGGACTCCTCATTGGTGATGTCATACATGAGGATGAAGCCCATGGCACCACGGTAGTAGGCCGTGGTGATTGTGCGGTAACGCTCCTGTCCTGCTGTGTCCTGAAAAAAAGAGAAAAAAAAGACAGCCAGTCAAAATCTAAATTTTGGGTTTGTATACTTGCCACTTTTAAGTCTCAAGTCACAAGTGCCCCCTGCAGACCATAACGGAGAGAACAAACAACACATCGATCCTTTATGTATTTTAGAGGAAAGGAAAGAGACCATCACCAGAACACATTAGTTTTCTTTGTGTCCAATCTCTGGCCTGAAGGAAGCACCTGAGGAGATGGAGTTTATCCTCTGAGGAGCATGATTGTGCTCAGCAAATCTAATGAAGATCTGCCCTTTAGAGTGTGATGTTTCTTGTTGGAGGGCAACAGAAAAAGGCCAGGGAGATGATACAATTGTTCTCCCCATTCTTTAAATTGGAACAATGCTTCTCCAGGCTGCAGGTAGACAAATGTGCACAGGGGTCACTGTTTGGTTTCTTTTACTCTTTTACTGCCGACTACCGTAATCGTCTGCAGTTCAAACCCGCCTTCGGACAGGAAGTAAATTAACCAGCAACCAAACAGCTTGCTTCACCCAACACGTGATTGAGACTTGGTGTGTCAGCTTCTTCGCGGGTGTGGTAGGAAGTCCTTGAAATGTCTTAAGTAAATTGCTGATAACTGAAAAGGGTCATTGCAGGATAATACTAATACCATCTAGTCGTAAAGATTACAAGACCTTGGAGAGTCTAAATTTCTTGGGATATGCATTCACGTGTTTCTACAGAGAAGCATAATTAAAGTGTTAGACAGCGCATGCATCAGAATAGCTATCTGACAGGAACAAAGTGTAAATGCATCCCAAACAAATTTGTCACAGATGTTAAGAAGGTGTTCAGGCATCTGTCTCTCCAAGATGCATCAATGATCTTACTCCCCATGAAGTTACACTGCAGTTGCAGTGAAATTAACCATCTCACGTATAGAAGCAAGAGAAAAGCAAGAGAAAAGCAAGAGAAAAGCAGCTCCAGCAACCTCAACACATGTGGTCATACGGACGGCACACCAAGCTGCTGTAGCGTTCGTCAGATCCCTGATAATTTTAACAATTGAACGATATGTGCTCCCACAGAGGCTGCATTGTTGAAACCATTGTGCTCCAGTTACTCTTGTAGTGCGTCACCACCTCCTTCTGGAAAGGAGTTGTGCCGACCCGGATCTGCGTCAAGCCCGGGAAAAGCAAGACAGGTTGTATATCAGATTTGTGATCGAGCTACAGTAAAAAACGAAAGTGAACCAAATTACACCTGGATGTTTAAATGGTGCCATTCAATTTGGGATTCACAGAAAGTTCCAGCTGATTAAATGGTGATTTTCGCAGTGACGATGGTACAATGGGAAAGGTCAAAATGATTAGGATTCATCAACTGTAGTCCATTTGTATCCACAGCCAACCTCACTGATTCTGTGTATAAACGGTTGGACACTGTGCCCTGCTAACTGTGAATAGAGATACGGTTATATCCCAAAATACTAGGCTGGGAGTATTATCTGTTATAGCCTGGCTTTCAAAACCAGGCTGTTTGATTTTTGGGCTAATGGTGTTTCCATGGAGACACAAGCTATGATAACAAGACTCCATCATTTGGACCGCAAGTTGTTATAAAGCATACATTTTCGCAATGGAAAGCATGCGGCACAAACACCGAATATATGAATACATAAACAGATGTCTTACAGACATAGAAGAAAATATCAAATTCTAGATACTAATTCTGGAGCAAACATCATCCAACACACACACACACACACACACACACACACACACACACACACACACACACACACACACACACACACACACACACACACACACACATTCTCACCTCTCAACCACACAGAGCAAGTGTTGAAGTTGCAGTTTCACACAACGCTCACAGGAGCTCAGTCTACACTTTCACCCCGTCATCAGTTTGCAGTCCGTTCATTGGTAGACTCTTCAGCTCACTCAGCTTCTTCTGCTACTTTAAAAGAAGCTGTTAAGTTCTAACTAACATGTGCAGTCCGCATTCACTCCTTTCCTTGTCTGTATATGGTGCCTATATTATCGATATGTTTATATAGCTGCAGATATAAACTGCTGGTACCGATGTTACTTATCTGTAGAAGATTAACAATGCAAAGGGCCGTGTTGGTGCCTTCTGGTTGCTTCAGGTCCCAGTGAGATGGTGAAAAACAATGCACGAATCCAGTTTGAGTAACAGAACTGTGAATTTGTGGGTTTTTTAAGTATTACACCAAAACACTGCACAGAGGTTTATAATATTGTGAGACAGAGTTTTACAACAACACTTTTGCGGCGATGAAAGCCGAAGAATAACCAGCGTTGATGTTACAAAGAGACCAGGATTGTGACCTTGCGTGGCATTGCACAAAATTGGAGCCAGGTTCAACTTTCTCTGCAGGGTTATTAAAGCAAGAAAATGGAAAGGGTTAGCGATTTTGTCCTTGTTAGCCATTTCTATCTGTTTGTCAGAATGTGCAAGTATATTGAGAGCAAATTCCTTGTATGTGTGCACATACTTGGCCAATAAAACAGATTACGATTCAATGCATTTAGCAATTCCTGATCCATGGAGAAAGGCTAAGCTGTATTATTATATAGTATATACACTATATATATATATTATGTAGTAGACTTCCGTTGGTTGTGACCACAGTGGGAGTTGCTGCCTCCTTTTTTTTAATTAAAAAGATATTAAGTAAATAAATACAAAATGTGGTGGGTTTGAAATGTACTTAATTTTTGATTTTGCGCAGCTAGTCGGTGATGAAGACCGTCTCTGCTGTCAGAGTGTGAACATCTCACATGAACCAAACATCTTCTTCCCCTCTTAAGACTCTTAACCGTCTTATCTGGCGCCTCGATCAATCTGGTTGGCCGCCGGCGCCGATCACTGCAACAAATTAGCTGAGCCTCAATGTGACTTTCACGCCTGTCCACAACAACTCCCACTTCGTTCAGCCACCGCCATCCTCCACTATTTCGTCCTCATACCAGTACAGCTGGTCTGGGTGCAGTCATTCGGCTAAATTTAGCTCTTTTGTGCCTCACTTCCTCTGCGCTTATTCAACGATCTCTGGTTTTCTCTTTCTTTGGCTTCTTGTGGGATATGGCGACTGCTTGTTTGCATTTAATTAATTCAAATTTGATGCAGAGCGTGATTATATCTATATATGTGTGTGTGTGTGTGTGTGTGTGTGTGTGTGTGTGTGTAGTGCCGACATTCATCATAAGAAGCGTGATAAGCATAGCCGCAGGCAGTGACTGATTCCTCTCAGTTTAGTTCAAAGCAGAGAGAAATGTCTTTGATTTTCACAGAGGAAGTATGTGAACCGCTCAACAATGTGACAGTATGTGCATTAATGTGCTGCTTGAACAGCTCTCCAATCTTCTGGTTCCAGTCTTTCCAGCAGATGTTGAACTTGGGGACACAGGTATTAGTGAGGGCCAGCACTGATGTTAGGTGATCAGGTTTGACTCACAGTTGATGCTCCAGTTCATCCCAAAAGATGCTGGAAGGAACAACTACAGACCACTCGAGTTCTCTTAAACCAAACCGGGGGAAACTATTTATTTAGGAGCTGGCATTGTGCACGGTTTGGAAGAACATTGGCGTCAAGAAATTTGGTCTGACAATTGTAGATACCCCAATCTGATCCTCCTTCAGTTGTTACAGTGTGATCAAAGCAATGATCTTAAAGGCACAATGACTACTGCATCGACTACAAAAATCTTCTCCTCACCTATAAAGCTCTCCACAATCTAGCCCCCACTTACCTCTACGACCTCCTTCAGAAATACACTCCCTCCCGCACTCTCCGCTCGTCCTCTTCTGGACTGCTAACCATCCCCACGCCACGCCTCAGTACCATGGGTGCCCGAGCCTTCAGCTGCTCAGCACCCAGGCTCTGGAACTCCCTCCCCCCACACATAAGACAATCAGACTCCATCACATCATTCAAGTCTCAACTCAAAACTCACCTGTTCAAACTGGCATTCACTTTATAACTGGTCCCTGTGCACTTCACTTGTTCTTATGTTGATGCTCTGTTTTACTGTTGTTTCTATCTTTCATGCTTTTATCTTTTACCCTGTATTATTTTATTGTAAGGCGACCTTGGGTGCCTTGAAAGGCGCCTCCAAATAAAATTTATTATTATTATTATTATTAATGAGTAGGATTTGTTGGTTGCCGTTTGTAAACACAACATTCAAAGTTGGCTCCTCTGGCCAGATCAACGGGGGTTATACGGTGCTCACCGCAGATTCACTCTCGCTTTGGTACGAGCTTGGTCTGCTTAGCATCTTGCCTGTGTGCAGCCGGACTATATGCAGACATTTTAGTCAAAGATAACGTGAGAAAGCACCGTGTTCTTCTTGTAAAGTTTGTTGCAACCATAAAAGGTATGAGGTAAATATATATTCTACCATTATGAACGCAACTTTCTTGGAAAATGCATCATGTAAACCAGGGGTGGGCAAACTTTTTGGCTCAGGGGCCACATTGAATTAAAAAATTTGACAGACGGGCCGGGCCAGTATCAGATGGATGGAGAGTGTTTGACAAAGGGGGCGTGGCTTATCGCCGTCGGGTCTCTCCGTGAAAAAGAGCTGTCTTTTTCTTTATCGATTATGGAATAAATAACCACTAGTTTTGCTTTATACTTGTTGTGGAAGTTCCAAACATGTCGGAACATGAAACGCCCTTGTGTTTGGGTTCATAATATTATCCGTAGCCGCACACAGCTCGGTGAATTTCTCCGACTCCTCCAGGAACTGCGCCGGTCTTATCTCCGTAAAACGGATACCGATTCTGCCATCCACCTTGGAAATAACCACCAGTTCTGCTTTATACTTGTTGTGTAAACTCCACATACGTCGGAACATCAAACTCCGTGGTGTCTGGGTTCATAATATTATCCGTAGTCCCACAACAGCGTCTGAATGACAGCCGCTGCACACACGAAAAGCCTAAAAGAGCGCTGTGCAATAAATAAGCATGAAGAAACATCAACGCTGGTCTGTTGTGGTCATCGTGCTTCGGGAAACTGAACTTGGGAACGGAGAAGCGCTACATCGGTCTTTACTATAACTTATAATTATTTAAAATAAAAAACTTTTTTTTTATATATTTTTTTAATAACTTTTTTTTAATAACTTTTTTTAATGTTATAATAATTATAATACTCGGCGGGCCGTATATTAATACTCGGCGGGCCGTATCCGGCCCGCGGGCCGTAGTTTGCCCACCTCTGATGTAAACACAGCATAATCTAAACATATTGCTTATGTCTTAGTTGATATTGTATGAAGTACTTTGGTGCAAATTCCTTTACAGATTTGTCGTAAAATGACCAAAACCAGTTGACATGCAGTGAACCTGAGACGTTGCCCGCTTGGCCCAGTTGGTAACCCCACCTGGTCAACAGGCCTCAACTCCAACTATCACAAGATCAAAGAGTCCCAGGAGTTCATTAATCCAATTAAAATAATAATAAATATAAACATTTTTGTCAACATGATAGCATGCCGACGGCGAAGCTAAAGTCAAATCAATATTCATGTTAGTTAACGCAAACCCTGCTGTTTTATTGCACTTTATAGTTTATGCGTGTTCATGTTGTGTGTGTTGTGTCTATTTTTACTCATCACTGATGTGCTTTCAGTTTAAATCAATCGGCTCTGATTGGCTCTACTTATGGCACTCTTCCCCCACCTCCCAAACACACGCACATGCACACACACACACACACACACACACACACACACACACACACACACACACACACACACACACACACACACACACACACACTCTCCATCCCCCACCTCTCTTCCTCCAGGCTTCTCTGTCCCCTGCCAGGTCTCAACCTCTTCACCCCAAGAGGTCTCTTTAATTGCCACTGTGTGTGTGCATGTGTGTGTGTGTGTGTGTGTGTGTGTGTGTGTGTGTGTGTGTGTGTGTGTGTGTGTGTGTGTGTGTGTGTGTGTGTGTGTGTGTGCATGAGTGTAAGTGTGTGTGTGTGTGTGTGTGTGCAAGTGTGTGTGTTGGTGAGAGAGTGAGTGAGCATGAAGAGCTGCTGCCATGGCAACAACATCACACCGATGATACAAGCTGAGGAGAACCAGAAGTCTGTGTATCTGTCTTTTTTTTATTCTCCTCCCAGCAGCTTGTTGTTGAGAGCAGAACAGCATGTTACATTGCATCACTCTGTATGTCACAGTAATGTTACTCTATGTTACAGTTTAATATATCACAATGTTACTGTATGTTACAGTTTAATATATAACAATGTTACTGTATGTTACAGTTTAATATATCATGATGGTACTGTATGTTACAGTTTAATATATCATGATGTTACTGTATGTTACAGTTTAATATATCATGATGGTACTGTATGCTACAGTTTAATATATGATGTTACTGTATGTTACAGTTTCATATATCATGATGTTACTGTATGCTACAGTTTAATATATCATGATGTTACTGTATGTTACAGTTTAATATATCATGATGTTACTGTATGTAATATATCATGATGTTACTGTATGTTACAGTGCATTATATGATGATATGTTACACACATATATGTTAGATCAATCTACCTGTCTCTCTATCTGTGATCTAGCCAGCCAGACAGACATACAAACATAAATCCATCCACCCTCACCCAGATCTGCAGCTTGATCCTCTTCTCGTTGCGATACACCGTCTTCACCTTGAAGTCGATGCCCACGGTGCTGACGAAGGAGTTGCTGAAGGAGTCGTCGGCGTAGCGGAACAGGAAGGAGGTTTTCCCAACACTGCTGTTGCCGATGATCAGGAGCTTGAACATGTAGTCAAAGTTCTGGTCGGAGCCGTCCCGCTGGCCGAAACGCTGGTCTGCCTTCGCCATCTGGAGGTTCGGTTTGAGGGGAGGGAGATAAAAACACAATCAGCGTCATGAAGATCAGACATTATTTAGACTATTATTTATTTTAGGAATGTAAATATACAGGGAAATAAATATATTCATACAGAACAAAACAGTTGAAGTCATTTTAGCGACCCCACTTAATTTCTCAAATAAGTGCTTGCTGGGGAGCTCATGTTTGCAGGAAATAACTTGAGGAAATTACATTTCTCTTTTCTCTTTGCGAGTGAAACAAATTGTTCACATGATAAACAGACACACCGTATTGCATCCATGGCGGGTGACAACATAAACAGATTTCCGTTGTGGAAATAAAACAATATGCGTAATACAACCAACATGGTTGTATTCAGCACATTTTTACTTGTGCTTGGAATCCAATCTCGTGCCGAAGGCAGTTAACAGTTGAACATCTTTTAATTTGCTCACTTCAGATTAAATCTTCCTGAGGGAAAAACACCCCACTCTAGCTGTGACGAAACCTGTTGATTGAGCCGAAAAACTGCGCGAAGCTGCTCCTCTTTGTTCCTGGAAAGCTGACATTTCAGAAGTCTTTTGCCTGATTGCAGCCAAATGTGATTCAAGCACAAAGAGCAAGTAAAACCATTTTAAATACGCACAATGTGTTAAACAAAGACACAGTGCAAACATACATTTCCTGTTAGACTTCACCTGTCAAGTCAAAAGAAAAGCCTGAGCCACCTCTGAGTTTGACCTTGCAGACAGGTAGAGGTCGGTTTTAAGGACTGAACGAATGTGAGCAGCAGATGAGTCAGAGCTGAAGATCCTGCTGGGTCTGATCGGGCATGGATGGCTGTGCCAGTGGAGACTCATCCTTTCTGTTAGCGACCGGGGGAGGGGGGGAAAAGTACTACAAAATCCATCTGAAACGATGATTCTAGTTGTGGATGAAGGCTTATTGTCTCTGGATCGTTTATGAGACTATGCACGTGATTCATTTGATGGAAAATAACAGACTATCTGCGGCATGTCAAGAGTGATTTTGTAGATTTTTTTTGGGATTCCATACAATGACGTCTTCTTCGTCATCTGTCACTCTAGTGCTTCTGTTTTATATTCAAGACATGTCATGTTATCAATGGTTTATGAGACAGTCCCAACCATACTGATCTTCTTTGTATTTTTTTACATTTATTTTAGGATTTTAGAGTTACAATGAGGAACTTTTAACTGGTTATGAAACAGTCTCAATTCAATATTATATGACCTACAAAAGTAAACAAGATCATCAGTAAACCGATTTACTATTCACTATAGTTATTTTTTAATCTTGTCACTGGGCCAAATACCATACGAAACCATGCAGGTTCACCAGAAGCCCCTTCAGCTCATTCCCCAGCGGGGCCTCCGACTGCGACCCGCCCACACAGACAGACCCAGATCCGGCATGACTTGTTTTTTTCTGCGTCGAGTAATTTCACTTTGAATACTTTAAGTATATGTCCCTGGTTGTACTTGTATTGTTTCACTAAAAAAAGGTTCACATCTATTTCCACTCAATGGCCTTTAACATGGCGATGGCTGAGCTGGCAGCTAGCGGTGCTAAGAGCGTTGGGTGGCGGTGAGGGCGGGTGCTACACTTCGGCAACGACACCGTGGGTCAGGACGGCGTCATAACGACGGTATGAGCAGCGGCAATGAGCCAACCAGCGGGGCACGCCCACATGCACGCCCACATGCACGCCCACATGCACTAAAAACATGGCTCAGCTAAGTAAAAAGAGGCTCAGATTCCTGCCAACTGCAATACGACTTTATAATAAATCCCTTCCGGCCAGATCCTCCAATTGAAACATCAATAACCCTAGCACCCTTTTTTACTTTATATACACTGCATTTTCTTTATGATTTAATTTTCTTAAATGTAATATGTTCTGCTCTGCTATTTTATTGTATTGTATATATTGAGTATTTTCCATACTTAATATTTTTTGGTTTACTCTGTAACTCTGTAAATTTCCTTCTGAATAAGGTATCTATCCATCCATCTATCCATCCATCCATCCATCCATCTATAACCGCACACACAGAGGTAAAGGTAAAGGTTAACAGTACTTCACTGTATCTTCACATAGCGAATAGTTATTTGCTGCTATATAAATACTCTGAGTACATCCTCTACTAATGCATCATTCACACCTTCAATATCACTAGCAAAATGAAATACATACAATAGCGATAGAGGGTACACAATTACACCATCAATCCACCACCCTTGAGGTATTTTAGTACAAGGATCTAAATTCTGACCAAAAAAAATCAAAAGCCTTAATCTTTCTAAATATACAACTTTCATCAACTCTCTTCTCCACATAAGTAGAATGAGTTGTCTTGCTATCACCACACCAAGTGACATGACCTGAGTTTCACTTGGTCTGCCAAAAGTTAACGCCCTCTCAAGGGCTTCAGGGAAACTTTCAAATACACGCTTCCAATATGCAAACAGTTTTCAAAGAGAACGTGCCGATGAACCGTCTGCCTTATTAATCCAGAGGCAAATATTCAAGTCGCTCAACATCCATTTCCGATCTAATAATTCAACTCGTCTGAAATATCTCAACAGTTATTGGATGCATTGACCTGAATTTTTGTGTGGACATTCGTGTTCCCCAGAGGAAGAATCAGGCAAAGACGTTCATGTGTCTAGGCACAAAACTGCAAAACTAATCCAATCCCATCAGCCTCAGCTGTACCTTGTGTTTACTGCCAAATCATGCATACTAACATGCTAAACTACGATGGTGAACATGGTCAACATTATAGCTGCTAAACATCAGCGTGTTAGTATTGAACTTGAAGCACTGCTGTGTCTCAGTACAGCCTCACAGAGCTGCTGAACATGATCCTCCTGCACCAGCACAAAAAAACTCACAACCATATACAGGATTAACATGCAAAAGTATCAATGAATAAAAAATTCAACAACAAAGCACCATAGGCACACTATAGGAGAAACCTAATATAAATATATGCAATACTATAAAGCTATATTAATATTATTGAGTATAACATTTTACATTTTCCTTGTAAAAACACACTATACATTCTCATAGGGGGATAACATATAGTATAGACATGCTTCAACAGATTAGGACATCATCATGAGGCCAGTCGAGGCTAAACCCCTTCCAGAGAGCCACAGACACACTGCACCTGTGAGATTATTATGGGATACCATGGGAACATGGTGTTTTATTGTGTATCGATAGTCTACATTATGATCCATGTTTAGCACCATTGGATCATGGTGGGTGCCTTTAAGTGTACGATAAGGATTATTATAGGAGATTGGATTATTTATACCACTATGAAATGAAACAAAACCCCATTATTTATAAGAAGATTAGCCAATGTGGAAATAATGGAGCGCCATTGATCGACGTTTATGGATTCATATCAGTCATCAGGCCTGTGTGTGTGTGTGTGTGTGTGTGTGTGTGTGTGTGTGTGTGTGTGTGTGTGTGTGTGTGTGTGTGTGTGTGTGTGTGTGTGTGTGTGTGTGTGTGTGTGTGTGTGTGTTCATAAAACCGGTGTTAAACGGTGTTGTGTCATCACCGGTCATATATGTTATTTGTCTGTTTGTCTCTTACCTCTGCTGGGCGGATCTGATGCTCTCTCTCTCTCTCTCTCTCTCTCTCTGCTCTGCACCTGATGGAGGCAGCTGGCTCACCCAAAAATGAATACTAATAATAAAAACTAACAAATGTATCCTTAACAGCGCGTCCGATCTTATCCACCGACCGTCTGTGCAGGAAATCAGGAACACCGGCTGCGTCGCTTGCAATCAGTAGAGTGGATTATTTTTTTCCTCCAGAAATGAGGTGAATTGCCTGTAAAACGTCTCCTCTCCGCGGTGCCGCGCGCAGCTTATTTTACGCACAGCTCTGCGCTGACATCCTGCGTTGACTCGAGGTGGAGCGAAGCGACGTGGGAATGTTTGCAAAGGCGTCTGCCGCCTGTCACCTCCTCCCCCTAAAAATAAACCGGCTTCTATGTGAATGAAATGTCCCTTTCCCTCCCTTCACGCTGCTCACAGGCAACTCCTCCGCCCTATCACACGGCAGAGTTGTGCAGACGCGCACACGGCAGGAGCGGCAGTCATTTGCGTGCTATGACTCATAACTGAAGCGGTGAGGCGTGTGATTGCTTCGGCATCAATAAACAGAGACATCGGAGGGGGGCTTGTGCTGCTTCCACAAACATTCAGGTGTGTTTTTGTGCTCAAAGCACTGCAGCGTCATTTCACAGTCAACACACCTGTGAGGCTTCATTCAGACATGTCCATGTTGCAGCATCGCACAGCGGTTGATGTGGTTATACCAAAGCTGAAACCCTAATTATTCAGTTATTATTGCGTAACAAAATTAATTCGTCGATGACAGCTTTGATGATCGATTTACTGCCATAGTCAGGTGGAAATATCGAGTGTGTATACTGAAATATGAGAACTCAATATTAAATGGTTTTACGTGCAGTTCTTGACCGCAGTACATTTACTCAAGTGCAGTACTTAAGTACAAACTGAGGTACTTAATTTGAGTATTATAATCTCATGCCACTTCGTATTTACATCTCAGTAGGAGAAACGTCTTACATTAAGCTGACAGTTTAAGTTACTTTGCGAACAAAAATAAAATGTAAAAGTACAGCTGACACGATGATTGACAGAAAAGGTATTAAATGATGACTATTTCGACGGTTTTCATGTAAAAACAAACAAACACAACAACATTTAATGCTTTCAGCTTCTCAAATGTGACAATGTGACACTTTTCTTGTGAAGGTGTCACTTTGGGCTTTTAGTGATTGTGACAGCATTTCTCAATATATATTTTTTTACGAACCAAGCAATCAATTGATTAATGGAGAAGAGAACCATCATATTAATCCATAATGGAAAACAATCAGTTAATAACCAATACAACACAACAAAAAACACCAACTCACATCACAGCACCACATTCACCTGAAGGTGGTGCTGCGACTCTAAACTTGGCTTGGTAAACCCTGGTTGTTGATTAATGGTTCATTGTTTGAGAACGTGCACAATTACAGTACAATAAGTCTGGTTTTCTATTATCACAGTGAAAAGTATATTTTACACTGTGTGCACATAATAATAACTCATTTGAACTGCCGTTGGATGGACGAATGTGCTACTGACCATCATTCAAGTAACTAAATGAAGCTGATAATACTTGTGTACTTTTACTCCTGATACATGAAGTCAATGATACATATGTTACTGCTGATACTTTAAGTTTTGATTTTTTTCAGTGTGGCTATTAGTACTTTCACTTAAACAACGAGTCTGAATAGGAGGATGTCTTTCACAACTTTTTTTTCAACACTTATTACGTATGAAAAATGGGCGTCAACAAAAGGCGAAGTGATTGAACATATATATATGCCCACTGATCCAGAAGACCGCATATCCTTTTTCCCTTCGGCGCCGCTGCTCTCAGAATAAAAAAGCTCTTCAACGTCCGACCCGCAGATATGAATCCAAAGATCATTTATGGGATGTTTTGGAAATTCTTCCTCGCCTTCGGTAAGTTGATGCATTCAGACTTCAGAACTACTTAAACCAAACTTCCTTATTGACGTATGATTACTGTTGATTGAGCCTTACTGAACCGGTCAAATGCAAAGCCGAAGTAAAAAAGGAAATGAACGCGGTCAACGTGGGCAAAGTGACGTTACAGAGAATATATGGTCAAATAATAATCCAAAAAGGGGTGATATTTTTCTGATCTGATGAGATATGATTCCTGGAAATGGCTCCTTTAAAGGAACAATGGAGCGGCTGGTAGTTTGGGGAGTTTCCACCAGGACGACAGGTGGAAGAAGTAAGAAAAGAGAGATAAGATTAAATAAAATAATCCTTTATTAGTCCCTCAGTGGGGAAATTACAGGATTACAGCAGCCTTGCTCACAAGTGAATAAAAAGAATAAAAGAAGAATAATACAGTAGAAACAAGTAATATAAATAAATATAAATGAGCAGTAAAACAGTAGAGAATATTAATATACAGACTGAAAGTCAGTGACAGTCCTGAGCTGCCATGCAATTGACATTTCTTCACAGTACCTCGCTTTCTTTCACGTGAGACCACATGGGCTCAGCAAACCTCATCAGAATAAACATCAAGGTCTGAGGTTAGCTGGTGGGGTGAAACAGGTGTATGATGCTGTTCTAACCCCGGAGGTTTGATGGCTGATTTGATTTGAGTCCTGATTGTGTAAAATCTGAACACACAGGACATGATACATACACACATTTCAGACAACATTATACACGAAAGTGTTAATATGTTATATACCTATTATAACGTATCACTTGTGTTGTGGGGACATGAACATGTTTACACAGTCACATTGTGGGGACTTCCTCCTGGTGATGACATGCATGTCCTTATAAGGTTTCCTGTATATCATTGCATAACAGGAGGGAACCTAACAGATTAACAGTGATGACACAGCTGAGTGCATGGCTGACCTCCAGCCTCAACAGTTAGCACACTGTTGTTGTTTTGGCCATGTGCTTGACTAACAGCTAGAACTATCAGCACACACACTGCTGAGTACCTCGCCGCCTCAGCTCAGAGTATATCTTTGTGCACGATTGCATGAAGTTTGTTAATACGACGACTTTGAGACAATTGCTTGTATAATGTCACATCTCCGGTTGTTTTGTTTGAATGAAGTCTGTTTGATGACTCTTTACAGCACTGGTTGTACTCATTCAATCGCACAACACAGCAGTGGTCATTGTATACGTCCACTCGATGGTTCACAGCAGCACATTTTAGTTACGTCGACAAACCAGTGGTAAAGGTGAAAAGGTGGCAGGAAACCCGTCCCGCCTCAGCAGATTATTATAACTGTGGTGAGCAGCTAACGTTTATTCATTCATGTTTTTATTTCACCACACACCAAACAGTCACCCTTGATTTATTTTGATTGACCGAGCTCATTATATCGTATTGTGTCTATTTAACCTCAGTCAGATAGACTTTCCCTCAGAGCTGCAGGTGAAAGTTACGTTTTGTTTTCCATTTAAACACGCCCGGTGAGGTCATCTTCTCCGCTAAACATTGCAGTTAACCTGAACCCACAAGAATGGGAAAGCACCGCCACAGTTAAGGAAGTAAAGGGACGTCAAGGCTAAAGCGACGTCAAGCAAACAATCCACGAATATGTCGTCTTTTTGAGAGCCTGCAGGTCTTGAGTTACTTTGATATTGTCAACAACTCTGAATTATGAGATAACGGGACCCTGGGCACAGACAGGTAAAAGGCCCATCGCTCCACCCATGGAGCAAGACGTCCTGACTCTAAAGGTCTTTTTGGAACTCTTTTATTTTTTTTACACTTTTTGTGGTCGGTGTTTATCTCTTTGTGGTTAATTTTGCGCCAATTTCAGTCTCCCAATGGTTGTTTTTTGTTTTGGGGTTCATTTGAATGTTGTCATTTTTGTGTCATTTTATGTCTGTGTCGAGCGTCTCGGGTCATTTAGTTTGATTTCATTACTCCGATTCCATTTTCTGTGTTGTTTTTTTGTGTGGTCTTTTTGGTGTCATTTTGCGTCCCCATTTATTTATTTGTTTTGGCCATTTTGTGTCCCCGTGTCATGTGTAGTCATTTCCAACAAGAAATGTCAACAGTAAAAATGGAGGCTCTCTGACGCATCGAGGTGCGTCTGTGCCCAGGAGACTTGCTCAGGAATCCACTTCCCATCCGGTCTGTGGCTCTCAGCCTCGAGCCCATGGAGTTTGTTGACAAGTGGATGAGTGTATGGTATCACCAGATTTCTCTTTTGAAAGACTGAGTTTGTAGTTGTTTAAAATCTCATTGTTTTCTCCCCCTTTGTTTCCCGTATCTGAAATAAGCATTGGTTCTGTTTTCCTTTCCACACACCGTTAACGGGGAATGTCTGCTGCTGACAAAGGTCAATGGAAAACATTTTCCAAATATGTTGACACTTATCTGCAACTCTTTCAAAAGTCAAAATCCACACATCTTACAATCACCCTTAAAACCTTTTTTTATTTGAATATATGTGGTGTAAAGTTTATCACCACATATGTGGTTTATCTGTATATCAGTATATACTGTATATCATGTACTGTATATATACAGTATATAACATATTACATGAGCATTGTTGGAGGATCTACGATTTTCATTGCCAAAGACAAAACTCTGTAATTGTTGTATATATAACAATACATGACTTAAAACGTATATCAACAGTGAGGCAGCTCTGTGATGAACTGATCTGAACTCTGAATCTGATCTCTGTTATCTTAGACAAACCGAAGCTTATCTCAGTCCTGACTAAACACGTTCCCGCTACACGTAGCTCTGTTTACATTTAGTGTTGATTCATTCTGTAAGAGAAGAGATCGGATAACAATCAGGCTCTATATTTGATCTTAAATAGAACTGGAACTGTTTAATATTGGCTGTGATAAGCTGCTTGACCTCTTGACCTCTTATTCACTTCACTTCCTTTGTTTCTTATTGTTTCCTCCTTTGTTGCAGTTCCCCTCTTTCTTGAAATCATTCAGGATTCACGATCAAATTCCTGACTGGGCAGTCCACATCTCTCTGTCGTCATGTCTTGATCCCGTGGTCTTGACCTCTGACCCTGAGACCTGCGGGGCAGAAAAAACAAACAAAAACTTGTCGTGTAGATTGACATGTAGCACCCTTCATAAAACACGTGTTCTGTGCTTAAAGGATACATGTAGCATCGTTGGTCCCAGAGAAACTACTTTTCATCTGTGTTCTTGTACGTGGACGGGTTGAGAATAAGGTTCTCTGATAAGGTTGAGAAAAGATCTCACTGAGATGACCTGATTCATTACAGATTATATGTAATGCATTTGTTCAGCAGGTAATTGGCCATAAACAAAAGTATAGTGTTGACCTGATGATGGTGCTAGTTGAAAAGTCACAGGATCAGGGGAACGTGAATGTGTGTGAAAGCAAATCCCATCTCAACCCCATCTCATTATAATACAAACGGATATGAAGTTTACTATGAAATATAAAATGACTGAAGGTGCCTGAGTTTACAAACTGTTTTTTACTTTTGTTGTCCTTTGCAGTGCTGCATGAGTTAACTTCAGCTGAAGCGCCTCTGTCAACTCTCACATGCAGCGTCAGCCAACAAGCCGATGGATTCAGCTACCAGCTGTCCCGACCGCCCCGTTCACCTGAGTGCCCGACGGGCTGGGAGTCAAAGAACGTAAGTCCTTTCACACTCAGCCCCTACTGGGTCTATCAGGGAGGATCTTTACTAAGCGGAGATCCCGCTACAGGATGTTTTTTGTTTTTTGACACCGGGTCAGATCAGTGAGCCATACATTCTTGTCGACACTTTGGTTGCTTTTTTGGTTCTTCTCCTTGTGCTGCTACCTTGTGGCGGTGGAGAGGCTTGTGTGTCTCTGAGACCATGAGAGCTGTGCCGGGTGGGAGTTTCATTTCAACCAAGCCGGATTGGTCTCAGGTGAGGGGCCTGACCAAAGGCAGCACTCCAGGCTAAGGGGTTGTTCACAGCTTTAATGGATCGATAAAGGCAGACGTAAAGGACATTCAAATCAGATTATTTACTAACTGTACTGGTTTTATTCCCAGCCTACACTTTTTAATGTTTGAATGTGAAAGATGGTTTAGTTGCACCTGTTGTGACTCTCTGGTTGTCATCATTAGGATCTGATGTTAACAAATACGTTATAGTTCTTTCTCATTCGCAAAGATCAGTGTAGAAAACATTCAATAACGTAAAGCCGACAATAACTGATGAGAAGAAGGGATATTGTCAATTACTTTATGACACACTTGGGACGTTTCACCTTGTAATAGTGTAACGTGAACGGGTCCTGCCCCGGGGAAAGAAGAAGAGAGACAGGCTCACGCCTAACACGCTGGTAATACGTTACTAGTCCGACCAACCTGAAGGGAATAGTGTCCCTCACAGGTGTCGGTAAATACCTCCGGCCTTTTATCTCATTATGATTTCAGAGTTATTGTCTTTCTGAGAGTCTTTGCCCTAGACGCTCTCAGTGGGACATAACCCTAACACCCGTTACATAGTCATTTCGTAGAACGTCTGTACCATATTACTGCCTATTTTATTTAAAAAAATCTCACCAATTTGACTAACACTGCCAAGTCTTCACCCAGAGGAACTTACCTTAAGTAGAGTCGGGCGTCGCCTGTGTGTCACACTTTTTTATGGACTGGGGAAGAAGGTTACATTAGTCTAAAGAACCAGAAAATGGTACGGCTGTGGTTTTATTGCAGTTTTTTCACAAAGTCACTTACAACAATGTCCACTCAATGGAACAGTCACAGTGGTTAAGGATTTCTCAGGGTTTTTCTAAGTCAGGTTTCGCTGCTTTAAGCTCAGCTTTACTCCTCTGTGCCGCTGCTGCAGAGAGCCCAGTTTCTCCCCTAGTTCCATACGTCACTCACTTAAGCTTTCCTGTATCGAGGTCAACTTACAGGAGGCTTCTCTCTCTCCTTTTTTCTCTTTTTTCTTTGCACAATAACATTAGCTGGTTCTACATACTATGCAGGTTATATTTATAACCATGCTATGAAGGTTATATTTTTATAACCATACTATGCAGGTTATATTTATAACCATTCAGGTTATATTTATAACCGTTGTGAAATTGATGCAAAGATCTGCAGGTGAAATAATCAGCTACTTAACACTTTATTGATCAAATACATTTAAAGATGTTTTCAGGATTAGTTTCTTTTTAGGGTAAACATGCCTGGACATGTTTCAGGTCTGGGTCGTAGGAAGTACATGTACAGTGTGGTCCTTGTTACAGTGGTCATGATGCACAAGGGTTGCTGCTTCTCTTTTATAATAGTATGCATAGGCGTTTTTTTCAGTGGCAGTCTGCCAAGTTTCCAGTGCAAGTTGTTGCAATCTGGGCTGGTTGATACATTGTTACCAGACACTCCAGTAAACACGCCTGCACTCTCCTACAAGAGATAATGATCTTGTGCTTTTGTTTCTGTTTGGTTGTGTATTTGTAAGTTACAAAGCTGTAAGTGGTCGAGCATGTGAGCTAACTTAATGCTATTGAAGTGGCATTCTTTGCGTATTTGGTGGCAGCACAAAAATAAAAAAGTTGGTAGTTGTTTGTCCAGGTGCCACTAAGAACATTGTGTATATGTTAGTACGATGTTGCTATGGTTATGGTCTGGTACTGAAACATAGTGCTGGAGGAAAGTCCCTGGGGTGGTGGGTCTTACTGTTCTTCTAGTGTGTGGAAAAGTGTTACTCTTTTGCTTCTCCTGTGCCGAGATTGAGAAGATCTGCTAATCTGCTAATAAATGGCACTGGAAACTCCCTAAATCTCTGGTTCTAAAAAAAACACACCTGACCACTGATGTTCTGATTGTGCAAGTGTTTTTTTTTTTTTTTTTATCTACTAAATGTGTGTCTGTGTGTCTATTTCCCAGAAAACTGTCATCTCCCGGAACTCTAATTTTGACAAACAACGGGTCCAAAGTCTGACAAACCAGATCCTCACCATGAAGGCATGCCATCCCTACCTGCGCTACACAAGCGACTGCTCCGAGGTAATAAACAGCTTCATATTCAGATGCAGTTCCAACATTTAACTAACAATTCAACATGACACGCCTCGAAATACAGCTGGGGTTTTCCCACATTTGCGTCTCCTCAGCGACATGAGAAACAGATTCAGAGATCAGTGTGTGGAAAGTTGCTGGCGTGTTGGCATGCTAACATCTGAGAATTATCAGGGAACACAGTGTACAGCTGAAGCTAATAGGGACTGCCATTAGTTTAGCAGGTATTTCGGCAGAAACAAAAGTGTTGTTCGGAACTATTGATTGTGTTTTTTCATGATTGATTCATCTTTCTTTTAATCTATAGTAAGTATCATCTATATAAGGGAAAAATACCCATTTGAACTTCTCACGAACAGTCCAAACCCCAAACATATTTAGTTACTATTATAAAAGAGAAGCATCTTGACCACTGTAACAAGGACCACACTGTATAGTACTTCATACGACCCAGACCTGAAACATGTCCAGGCATGTTTACCCTAAAAAAAACTAATCCTGAAAACATCTCTAAATGTATTTGATCAATAAAGTGTTAAGTAGCTGATTATTTCATCTGCAGATATTTGCATCAATTTCACATTTTGGAAGATTATTGTAAAAATGTAACACCCACTCTCTCATTTATCTCCTTCCTCCTTTAGGGCTGGGAGGAAGCCCACTGCGAGAGTAAGTGTTTGTTATCCATCGAAGACTGGTGCTACTCATGATGTGGGAGGTTTAAAAGAAAGACATTTACTGATGTGTTCTCCACATCTTATCTGTCCTCTAGTCAACTGCAGCCTTATCTTGGATCGCAAGGATAATCTCACAACCACCGGTAGGTCTCAACAAAGTCACTACAGTTTGTGGTTTTGAATCTTTGTTGAAAGTGTATAAAACACCCCTCATTATCTGCCGGGGCTAGTTTAATAAGTTAACAGAACCACAGTTCAACCACAGGACGCTTTCCCCTCATAAGGAAACAGGTGCAACAGCCCTGCTTCTCGTAAGAAAGCTCGAGCAGAGAAAAAAAAAACGAGTGTGCTTTTTCTGCTTGGTGTCAGTCACACTGAACATTATACAGCTGGAAAAAGGAGCTGGAAAAAAAAGCTTTGCACAATAACTCACATGTACTGTATTGCTACATTCAGATTGAATAAAAACAGGGCGTCAATGAAGAGTTGTTCAGTTTGTGGTTCACCCATCAGTGGAAAATGGAAGAAGAGCAGTGACAGAATAAAAAAGGAAGTGCACACCATAGAAAAGAAAGAAAAGGAGATAGTTTGGCTTCCAGGAGTTTTGTCCCATCATGTACTTTAAGAAATAGATTAACAGCTAGTTAGTTATAACAAATGTTAGTTAACACCTTTGAATATGAAGATAATAAATGTAAATTAAGCTAGAATTCTTGAACTAGAATAGCAAACAGCTGTTTAGTGGTTATTGATTTTGGCTTATGACTTTAGTCTCTTTGAAATGATATGACCAGATAATACACTGCATGCAGGAATGCATTGGGCCTACATTCCTTACATTTTCCCTCCCAACAGGTTTAACAGAGAGTTGTAAATTAAAAAAGTGATTTAATTTAACCAAAGTAAAAGGGAGACTTTTGCCACGTCTTATGCTACTTCACACTTCTACAATTCAAAGGCAAATGTTTAATCTTTCACACCACAGCAGTTATCTGATAACTTTTAGGTCCTTTGCAGATTCAGATTAATAAAACAGAATATAACTCAGCAAATACATTTTGATGTATTTTCACAAGATAAGACTTCACTGATCACAGGGAAGACATTAGTCCCACCTTTACCAGCTTCAACATTAAGGTGACTAACACATTGGAAGCCGGCCAACATGAACGTGTGAAGCAAATTTAATCACAATCCATATATCCAATAGTTGTTGAGATATTTCCGTGGTGGTCATCCAGAGAGCCACGTTGCTAATATGACAATGTTTCTTAAATCATGTGGTATGATATGACCCGTTTCCTTTCGTCTTTGTCTCCTTTCAGTGAACTCTACGTTGATCTGCATCACTAAGAGTTGGTGTCTGACCGAGCCCATATTTGGTCTTGGGGTTTTCCTTATCGTGATTACTGTAGTCGGCGTCCTCGTGGCTCTGTGGCGCTTCTGCAAATGCAGAAGAAGAGAATCTGTTTCATACACTCCTGCCAATGGGAAGAATAACATGGAGCTCGAGAAGATGGAAGGGGGCACCGTAAACATAAATAGGAGTTGATGTGGTACAAAAGAACAGTGGCTGAACAAGGATGAAAACTGACTACCTGTAGTCTAAATGTGGCCACTGTTCTTGAAAATAATAATGATGATAATAAAATAAATGAAATAGAAATATACACTGTAAGTGCTAAACATACAAAACTATTATATAGCAATATCATTAATTATATATATATATTTAAGGGAAGTTAGAGAGGAAGAGGATATAAGTAATACGATTTCCATCTTAATTGTGTGCAACTCTTTTTTTTCCGTTTTCCTTCTTTATGTAAATGAGCTTCAGGAGTCCTCCTGGTCTGTGGAAAGACCAGGAGGACCCTTTCAGAGGGCCTAAGGCTCATTTGAGGTTTATAGCTCAGCAAATATGTCCAAAAGCCGTTTATTGTCGTTTTAATTTGTTCACGAGCAGTCTCATCTGCGTAAAACAGATGCCAAGGGGAAGGAAGCATAATGGTGTAAAGTAAAGGGAGTTAAAGCAGATAAGCAGTATTGGATTGAGCATGAGAATATGATCTCTAGAGACACACGCAAAGACGTATTCGTGTCTTTATAGTTGGTGACTTCCATATGTGAAGTTCACTGAAACAAACTCAAGCATTGTTCAGAAGCTTTCACTGGCTTCCTGTGCTCACTTTCTCTCTCTCTCTCTCTCTTGAGGTTGTACTCTGACATCCAAAGTACAACTGTGATGTGCGCAATGTCCACAGTTCTTAATGTTTCACGACTTGTTAATGAAAGCCATTGTTTGAATCATTGAGCTCAAGTCGGACTGCTCCAGTGTGTTCACATGTTAAACTCTCCACGCCGTTGGGACGAAATACAGTGTCAGTTCTTCCAGGTTTGGCGCTTGAAGAACGAGGCTGCCGTTCTGGAGCCACCACATTTTCTCCCAAACCATCCAGCAAAACCAGCTTCTGAGTAAATCGGAGGCTGGGAATAAGCTGAGCTGTTGCAGAATCACATTTCCCAGACTCCAATCTTGCAGCCCTAACTGAGGTTTGCGAGATGTAGTCTGGTTGTAAAGGAGCTTAACCAGATAGTCTTTTCACTTGACCTGACACACCAAGCTGACCTCAAATAACTATTTAGGAAAAGCATTTTTAGGGGGGAAAAAAAAGTCTGGATGAAGGCGGTCACGCTCTTGCGTCTCTATTAGCCTGAAGCTTGGGGGCATGTTTCAGCATTCAAAATCCTATTCAGTTTTGAATTGGGTTCAGCTTTCAGCTCCTGCGACTGCAACAGTTAAAAAAAGGCTTCGAAACCTAAATCCCAAAAGTCGCCAGCCTCCGATCACCCCGGAGGTCAAAAGGTCAGCGGTCACAGCGCCTAAATAGCTAGCACATATAGCACATAAATGGTTGGCTTAGAAATCCAGTGACCGAAACACGATCCATGGTTGACAGAAAAGGGAATGGAAAAAAGGAAGATAACTTTCCATCAGATCATCTGACAAAAACCACATTATGTGGACTGTCAGAGCTCTTACTGATCGATAGTGATATTGATCTTCCTCTGTGGAAGTTGGGAGATTTATTTATTACAATGAATAATAAATATAAAGAGTCATATATTACCTGACAGAGTTCATGGGACTCAAAGGTAGAATATACACATGTCCGTTGGCATGTTTGATCTCAGGGCTCCTGGACACTGGTATGACTAGAAATCAGCTGTTTTAAGGGAGAATCCAAGGCTGTTTATCTGCTTTAGTTTATTTCCTCTTTGTACGTCAATTTATATTATTTGACTTATTGTGGTTTTGTAAGGTCGCTGTAGTATCTAGTTCCTGCTCCTTACAGCTGCAAACATTTGTCTTTTTTGGTGGCAGCAAACCCTCCTTAAAAACACAACATTGACATTAGGGCTGCAACTTTAAAAAGTAAAAAAAAGAAGCTTTGAAGACGTGCAGCTTTAAAGACGTGAACTACTGGTCAGGCTATTATGAAATTGGCCTTTGCTTTTGCTTTTCAAGTCCAAATGTGCTCTATCCTTCCTTTAATTATGTAAATGTCTAATTAATATATGTTAATTTGGATTACTAAGTGATTCTATGGATTTTTGTTGTGTGTTTTGTGTACAATGTATTGGACCTGATTGGAAAGTTTGAATGACAGTTAATCTATCACTTGTTTGGGAATACAAATTGTTTGTTTTGGCTATGAAATGATGTTGCTCAGAGATGATCTATATGACTATATATATGAGTGTTTTCTGCAAAATAAATGATTTTAAATGGCCGTTTCAATTGTATATGTATTTTTTTTTTAAACGACAGCAACCTCTTTCTCTGTATAAGGATGACTGGTGTTAACATTATACACAAAGCACCTTTAGAGTATGTACAACGCAGAGAGTATTAGCTGTGCTAATGGCAGTCAATGGCATTAATAATTCAACTGTGCAAACTGTGGCATTAATAGTGCATTTGCACGTTTCAAGAAATATTCAGATTTAATTATTAGTTACATTTGTACCGTATATGCATATATACAAGAGCAGCTGTAACTCTTTTTACACATTTTTTATTTTTTCCTCTCTTTTTTTCTACCTGTCGTTGACAGTTGAATACATCTTTAAGAATGACATAAAACAGAACGATGTTAAAAACAATCAGACAGAGCAGATTCTCCGAAGAAGAGCAATGAATAGAAGACGCCCATCATCCTTCTGCGGGTGGTAAATTTCCACTTTCCTCGCCAACTTTGAGAGACAGGGAGGTGTCCAGCGTTTGTTCTCCTTCACGCGCAGTGACACCGCAGATCACGCGCGCCGGCTCCATCTCTGGGTTCAATAACGGTAAGTGGGTGGTTCCAACTTATTGGTAACCTTGAGCGGCCATAGTTGACTGCTGGAGCACGCGCAGTGCAGCAACTGGACCTACGGCGACCACCTGTGTGCTGTTTCTCTGTCCCGCCATCACTGTCAGCATCCGTGCTTCTGTGCAGCTATTTCAGACTTCAGTGGAAGACTTTTGCCGTCGGCGGTGAGTTGTATCCCTTTATTACCTGTCGAGTCTTTTCTAAACAATTCGCCGAAACATTAAACAGGGAAATGACTCAGAACAAAACACAAGAAAAAGCCTCACTAGCAGCTACGAGGTCGCTCAGCTCATAGCGAGACACGGGACACCTTCATAACGCAGAGCCTCACTAAAGTCACAGGAATAATGTGCCCGGAAGTCACATGAATACTTCTCCGCTAACTTAAAGCATCAGGTGTCAGCTGGAGTTCGTGCTTTTGATTGCGTGTGATGAGAGCTCAGACGCCACAGACAGCGCTCAGCTGTTCATGTTTTTGCGGAGAGTTAACGATAACTTTTGCATCCCGGAGGAGCTGCTGGGTCTGAGGAGTCTCAGGGGCACAACAACGGGGAAGCACATGTCTGAAGCTGTCAGCTCTCTCTCTCTCTCTTTTTCCGCGCTGCAGCGGTTTTATTCCCTGAGATCAGAAATCTATGGTGGGCAGACTTCGCATTTCTAGTCGATCTTACTCATCACCTCAACTCACTGAACAAGAGCCTGCAAGGCAAAGACCAGGTACCACAACTTTACGCACACATGAAAGCATTCTGTGTGAAGCTCCGTCTCTTTGAGACACAACTACGTATTAATGTCAACCTGCGTTCTTCCCCACGCTGTCTGAAATCAGAGCAGCTTTTCCAGAGGTCAACCCAGGGGCGTTTCTAGGATTCAAAGACAGGGGGGGCTTAGCCCCAAGGGAAGTGGCATGTTTTTGGGGCCCATTTGAGGCCGCGGATATCCATTGTTTCAGACAGTTCATAGATTGGTTCAATCAGAAAGAGTGTGATTTTGCTCTGTAGTTTTGCTTGCATTCATTCAGTATATGATAACACGAGAGACAGAATTTCAGAGTCATAGTGAACACAAATATTAACTTTTCTCAAATAAGAGAGAGAGAAATACTTTTCCTGCTTGTAAAGGAAAGACGGATAAACTAGCTTTCATATCTGCGTCACTCCCAAATCCAATGGATGGAGAATGGACCTGACAGTGTCAACTTTTGAGTTGTTTACTTGTTTTATTTTGAGCAGAAGGGATTTTTTTTTTTTACATTTCTTATTCTTTAACTAAAATCTTTATGCAGAACCTTTTTCCTATACTGCTAGCTGTCGTTACATACCCAGGAAATATGATGCTCAATATATCAAAATGACTCACTGTACACAGACTCTCATAATAAGGCTGCAGGAAGTAAGCAGTGGACATTAAGTCGACTGCATTGATTCTAGTTTAACAGTTTTGACTTGAAACTGACAGACCTATTTAATTATACCGTGCCAATAATACAAATAGACTTTTACAGTACAAAGGATCAGTCAGCATGGAGTGAAAATAGCTTCTTTTTTATTTACTACAAATCACAAGTTAATGGAACTGTCTCGCTTTGTCATGAATCACAGATTCAGGTTAAACGCTATCAGGACTCACTTGAGTTAAAACGTGACACAAGCTCAATTTGTTTAGTGGAAAGTGCTGACGGGGTCAAATGTATCACTATACAAGTTTTCGAATGTATTTGTTTTTCTTTATTTCTCCTGCAATTACTTCTTGACACATCTCATATGTCTGAATCCAAAAATAAATGGCCAGGATCAACTTGTCTTTCTAAGGCCTCTCTCCTCCCCACACAGATGTCTTTCATTTGTCTTCAATCCAAGCCAAACATCAGTCATGTGCATCTGGTGTACGAGGACGGCACTGACAACGGCAACATATATTCGGGGAATGGTACGCCTCCACTCTGCTCCTCCGCGCACCCGCCTCTGCCCTCCAACTGTACGGTGTGTTTCAACCAGTACGTCTACACCGTTTGCTCCGACCTGAAGAAGCTGGTGATGGAGGTAGATGGTCAAACAATAGACCTCACCAAGAGCGGTAAGAGATGAACTGAGGTTCATTTGCTTTTTTAAATCAAATCACAACGTCATGGTCGTACCCGTGTGGGCGACTGTGGCTGAGTGGTGAGGTCGTCCTTCAATCAGATGATCGGCGGTTTGATCCCCGGCTCCGCTAGTCCATGTCGATGTCCTTGAGCAAGACACTTAACCCCAAATTGCTCCCGTAGCTGCTGTACCTACGGTGTATTAATGTGTGTATGAATGTTAGTTACTCCTGATGGGGAGGTGGCCCCATGCATGGTAGCCCCTCCCATCAGTGTGTGAATGGGTGAATGATGACATGACATGTTCTTTGAGTGTTCGGAAGACTAGAAAAGCGTGAAACAAGTACAGTCCATTGACCCGTGTATCTCTTTCCACTTGTCTCACAAATAGCTGATACCCCTCCGCTATGACTCATGTTCCCGCTACATGAAAAAACCCACATGGTTTCAAACTGAATTATGTCCAAGTCTCTTTACTGGGTGACTAATAACTGTAAACTGTTGTGTGTTTTACCGCAGAGTGCCCCACACTTCTAGGTGAGTGCCTTCTCTTTATTTACATGATTAACATCAGAGTGGAATATCTGGTGGGGAAAATTACTATAATAACGGTTTCCTATCGTTCTTTCAGCCACAAATGAAAATGCGGACTTGTCTGGCGACAACATGGGTGAGTAGTTCTGACTACCGATCAGCGGGTTGCTCATTGTTATATGTACTGCACACCCAAGAGGGACACATTTACATGAACATGTTTCAAATGAGTGTCAAACTAAATCAGATTGCGCCATTACAATTTAAGAAACGTCTCAGCCAATTAAGACTTTAGTCATGTTTAAACCTGCTAAAATAATATAATCAGAAAGACATCTGATTATGCTAAGCCAACTGATGTTATTTACAGTGTTTTTATAATGTGTCATTTCTGTGATTTAAAGTCTTCCAGATTTACATCATTGTTTAAACTTTACTAAAAGTAAACTACTAAACCCCATTCACAATTCACCCCTCCTCTCCAGCTCAACCAGCGACAGAGGACGAGTGAAACGGTAGAGATGGAATAAAGAGGGGGCCCGCTTGTTTAAGACAACGCCGTGAATTATAAAAGAATGAAACATTATTTTTGGATTGTTTTTGTGGGTTGGGATGGTCCAATACCAGCCCACCTCCATCATCATCCGGCCCTCCCTCTGACATCACCGGCCCCGACTCTATTCTATGCTTCACAGAACACGTTAAATTTACTCTAATACCTAAAGTCAATAATCACTGACTAATATTTATACTACTCCTCGCGATCTGTACTCACAATCATGGTTTCCATCTTCTTTACTCATCTAATCTCTTCCGTCCGCCCCTGGTGGTTACGCTCTAAACAGGGTTCTTACGGTCATGGAAAACCTGGAAAAGTCATGGAATTTTAAAATGGTTATTTCCAGGCCTGGAAAAGTCCTTGAGAAAAATAAAATCCCAAAAGTTTTGGAAAAGTCATGTAAATGTGTCATATTCATGTGTTCATGACGTTAATTTGAAATAGTTAATATGCTTTTAAAAGAAAGACGCTCAAAATATAAGCAGGCATACATACAGGCATCTATATAAATGTTTATTCTTTTAATCAAACTATTTTCTCATTCATTTGTGTCATTTAAGGTTTACTGTATGCTTTGTGTTCTCATTGTTAGTTTAAATACTAAATTTTCTCACTTTTTCATGTTTACACACAGATTTCACAAAATGTTTGGTCATGGAAATTTGGTTAAAAGTCATGGAAAAGTCATGGAAAAGTCATGGAAACCCATTGGTCAGAATGTGTATGAACCCTGTCTAAAGCACAAGTAAACACACCCGCACCTCCTCACAAACCTGCAGGAAAGGTCCGATGTATAGCACCACGCAGAAGAGAGATTAACACTCACTCACTCACTCGCTCACCAAAAGCTCTTTGCTGACGCCCAGAAACATCCTGAACACGGCAAAGTAAGAAGCACAAAGAAAATACAGGCAAAGGGACACACACACACACACACACACACCACACACTTTTACTGGGTCACGCGTGATGATTGAGAGGGATTATGTTTTTAGCAGTTGATACATCTTTCTTTCTTTTTTTAAGAAATTGTGGTTGCCTTTTGATAATAATGTACTGTTGTACTATATTATACATTATATCATGGGAATATTAGCACTAATATTAATGTAAATAAGCAGAATTTGTATGGTGTAGTTAGTTGAGGTGGAGCTAATTTTGAACTGTTAACTAATGATTATTCTCATCATGGATTAATCTGCTGATTATTTCCTACATTAATGGACTGATTGTTTGGTTTGTAAAAACAGTGACACACAACGTCACAACGACCCCGAATTTTGTCCAATCAACAGTCCAAACCTCAGCACTCAGTATTACAAAATGAGTGTAGTGGAAAGTTACGTAAGAAGTAAAAACTCCTAATTACCTAATTACAGTTGCATTCCACCACAGCTCATCCGTCTCTCCTCTCGGTTGTTTCTTCTGTGGCTGACAGGTGCAAAGCAATTGTGGTGGCTCCTCCTCCTCCTCCCCCTCCTCCTCGTACTCATCGTACTCATCGTGATAGTCATCTGTGTTGCTCGCAAGAAATGTGCAAAAAAGATTCAAGAACGGTATAAAACGTCGTCCTCCTTTATGACCACATGAAACATGAATGAATGGGTGGTTGACCTCTGACCTCTCCTGTGTTCACAGAGTGTCGGGTGCAGTGGACTCCAGTGAGGAACATCCCATGAATACTTTAAGCTGATAAGCCCTAGGGTCCCCTAGGGCTTATCAGGGGACCCTAGGTGTTCTACAGCTCATATGACCTTGATATAAATACCAGACTCTATTGTCCTTGATCTCTAATGAATCCGCAACTCCTTGCCTTTTAAAAAAAAAAAAAAATGTTGAGGAGCTTCTGGAATTATTAAAATGTAACTATCTTTAAAAAAAAAAAAAAGTTAAACCACACGTATCTTCTCACAAGGGTTACAGTACTTTAGCAATTTAAATGAATAGATCGGAACTGTGGATGAGGAGATAGCACAGTTTTAGTTTTGAAAAAACCCTATTCTTATTTCCGAGAGAGGGAAAAAAAAAGAGAGACTCGGGCTTATTAAAACCTTTTAAAAACCAGGGGGGAAGACTGAGCGATTGTTATATAAAACTGTAAATCATAGCTTGTTTTATGAAAAAAAAAAGAGGCCAAAACTGCTGTATTTGGATGTATTGAACACCATAAGTAATATACAAGTGAAATATATGGTTTGGTACATGAACAAATTAAAATGTCACTGATGTGCGCAAATGGGCCCCAATGCAAATGTTTGTATACAAACACTGAGTATTTGTAAGTCAATTAACACACAAATGAGGAAAACAAGAGGCAGACTACTAGACCACAAGCATTTTCGAAGCTGTCTGCTGCAAGCTATTTGTTGTCTAATTTCAAAATGTTTTCAGGAAGAAAATAAACATTTAAAATGACCTGCTACACTATCTTTTAGTTTGCATCATTTCTTTTTATAATTTAGTCTCCAAAAACCTAGAGTAAAGGATAATTTGCTAATGCTTAACATGCAATTTGACTCACCTCTCGACTCCGCCCACTCTCCTTCTCTTGCTTCATCTGATTGACCAAACGCTGCAGATAACTTCACAACTGATTAATCTGCGGCGTCCCTCCAGTCTGATAAGTCAGATTTCTCTGCTATTATCGCAGACTCTGACCACACAGTTCTACTAAAGATTTCTACTGATGTGGTGAGGTTTAGCCAGCTGTGGAGGAAGCGGCAGTCTACTTGATAAATGTAGTTTCTTTGCATGTTCAGATTGATAATAACACAAATACATTGTGAAGTAATGACATGGATGAATATTAAACTTGGATAAAGATGAAATAAATGAACTCCACCTTTACCAGGTTTGACATTTAAGTGATGAATGCACAACTAATTAGAATCCAATTCTGCTATATATATATTTATTATGAAAAGGGTCATTCTGCATGAGTACTTCGCAGGAAAGAAAGCGCTGCTCAAATCTCTGAGTGGCTATAACAATCTCTTCCTAAATTGATGTCAACATACACATCTCAACATACAGATGTGAGCAACCTCCAAACTCAACCACCAAACTCCTAGATTCCTGGTTTTTCATGTAGTCTAAAAAAATATTTAGCATGACGTTGGACAGGTAGACGACTTGTACGCGTTGCGCGCATCCCTCCACTCGTGTCGTGAGAGTACACCTGTAAACTACAGATCTCTGCTTTTATTAAAGCCAAATTTAAGCGTTTAGTTAGTTCAAATAGGGTCATTTTCCAGGCAAACGTTCAGCAGTATCTTCGCTAGGCATCAGGAAGTTGCCCGGGCGCACGCGCGCACACGCACACACACACACACACACACACACACACACACACACACACACACACACACACACACACCCGTCTTGATGAGCCTGTCAGGTAACGAGACCATCAGCACTTACACGTCAAGTGTCGCATTAATTTTATTCTCTAGAATGCTTCGTCGCCCACGTGTTAACATAAGCTGTATGCTAGCTAGAGTACACACGCATGAGCACGTTTGAACAGATAAATGTGTGCAAGCAGGAGAATAAAGGCACGTGGCTGTTCCTCAAGTTGTGGGTCGTCTGTTGCAGAGCCCCACAACAGAAGCACTACATGCCCTTTCCTGTGTCCCCTCACATGATGCCAGCGTCGCAGGAAAGAAAGCGCTGCTCAAATCTCTGAGTGGCTATAACAATCTCTTCCTAAATTGATGTCAGGAAACATATTCAGTAACACATGGTCATAAAGTTTTTTTTTTACAAACATTTAATAATCTTCTGTTGCATGGACTACATGCACACTTTGCACTTTCCTCAGGCTGCAGCCATGGCTGTTGGGGCTGTGTTCATGTATGCTGGATCATTTATTAAAACAAACAAACAATATTTTGACTTCAGGATATTTTATTTCATTCAGTAAGGCTTAGAGTTCGTCCAATTTGGATTTTTTTTTTTTACATTTCTTATTCTTTAACTAAAATCTTTATGCAGAACCTTTTTCCTATACTGCTAGCTGTCGTTACATACCCAGGAAATATGATGCTCAATATATCAAAATGACTCACTGTACACAGACTCTCATAATAAGGCTGCAGGAAGTAAGCAGTGGACATTAAGTCGACTGCATTGATTCTAGTTTAACAGTTTTGACTTGAAACTGACAGACCTATTTAATTATACCGTGCCAATAATACAAATAGACTTTTACAGTACAAAGGATCAGTCAGCATGGAGTGAAAATAGCTTCTTTTTTATTTTATTTCCACAATTACAAATCACAAGTTAATGGAACTGTCTTGCTTTGTCATGAATCACAGATTCAGGTTAAACGCTATCAGGACTCACTTGAGTTAAAACGTGAGACGAGCTCAATTTGTTTAGTGGAAAGTGCTGACGGGGTCAAATGTATCACTATATAAGTTTTCGAATTTATTTGTTTTTCTTTATTTCTCCTGCAATTTACTTCTTGACACATCTCATATGTCTGAATCCAAAAATAAATGGCCAGGATCGACTTGTCTTTCTAAGGCCTCTCTCCTCCTTCTCCTCCTCCTTCCCACACACAGATGTCTTTCATTTGTTTTCGGTCCAAGCCAAACACCAGTCATGTGCATCTGGTGTACGAGGACGGCACTGACAACGGAAACATATATTCGGGGAATGGTACGCCTCCACTCTGCTCCTCCGCCCACTCATTGTTATATGTACTGCACACCCAAGAGGGACACATTTACTGAGATTTCTAACTCTCGTTAATGTAGGTGCAATATTAGTAAAATGTGGATAAAGCGGCATGTTTCAAGTTAGTGGTATTCAAACAGCTTAGAATGAGAAAGACATCTCTGATTATACTAAGCCAACTGATGTTATTTACAGTGTTTTTATAATGTGTCATTTCTGGGATTTAAAGTCTCCCTGATTGACGTCATTGTTTAAACTTTACTAAAAGTAAACTACTAAACCCCATTCACAATTCACCCCTCCGGCTCATCCAGGGACAGAGGACGAGCGAAACGGTAGAGATGGATATATAAATAGCACCACACACACACACACACACACACACACACACACACACACACACACACACACACACACACACACACACACACACACACACACACACACACACACACACACACACACACACGAGGTGCCTGACAAAGCGGCCTTGTTTGACCTGAGAGCGGGTGCACACTCTGCTTATTGGCCGACGCCCGGAAACATCCTGAACACAAAGAAAATACAGGCAGAGGGATACACACACCACCACACACTTTTAGTGGGTCACACGTGATGATTGAGAGGGATTATGTCTTTAGCAGTTTTTTTTTTTTTAAGAAATTGTGGTTGCCTTTTGATAATAATGTACTGTTGTACTATTATACATTATATCATGAGAATATTAGCACTATTATTAACGTAAATAAGCAGAATCTTTATGGTGTAGTTAGTTGAGGTGGATCTAATTTTGAACTATTAACTAATGATTATTCTCATCATGGATTAATCTGCTGATTATTTCCTCCATTAATGGACTGATTGTTTGGTTTATAAAAACAGTGACACACAACGTCACAACGACCCCGAATTTTGTCCAATCAACAGTCAAAACCTCAGCATTATTACTTATACATTACAAGTATTACAACATATTAGAATGAGAATCAGCGCAACTTCACATTTGTGAATGTGGAACCATTAAATGTTTGAACATGAAAATAACTTAAACCATCAGCTGTATAACCCGTTGGGTAGTTCAACCATTACATTTTATATTCCATCCATCCATCCATTTTCGACCGCTTATCCGGGGTCGGGTCGCGGTGGCAGCAGGTTCAGCAGGCCGACCCAGGCTTCCCTCTCACCCGCAACACTTTCCAGCTCATCCTGGGGGACCCCGAGGCGTTCCAAGGCCAGCCGGGAGATATAATCCCTCCAGCGTGTCCTCGGTCTTCCCCGGGGCCTCCTACCAGTTGGACGTGCCTGGAAAACCTCTAATGGGAGGCGTCCAGGAGGCATCCTGACTAGATGCCCGAACCACCTCAGCTGACTCCTTTCGACACGAAGGAGCAGCGACTCGACTCCAAGCTCCCTCCTGATGTCCGAGCTCCTTACCCTATCTCTAAGGCTGAGCCCGGCCACTCTACGGAGGAAGCTCATTTCGGCCGCTTGTATCCGAGACCTCGTTCTTTCGGTCACGACCCAGAGTTCGTGACCATAGGTGAGGGTTGGAACGTAGACCGACCAGTAAATGGAGAGCTTCGCCTTCCGGCTCAGCTCCCTCTTCACCAAGACGGACCGGTACAGCGCCTGTTTTACTGCTGCAGCCGCACCGATCCGCCTATCGATCTCACGCTCCACCTTACCCTCACTCGTGAACAAGACCCCGAGATACTTGAACTCCTTCGCTTGGGGTAGGCAGTTTGTCCCCACCTGGAGGGAGCAGTCCACCGGTTTCCGGCAGAGCACCATGGCCTCAGATTTGGAGGTGCTAACTCTCATCCCTGCCGCTTCACACTCGGCTGCAAAACGCCCCAGTGAATGCTGGAGGTCACGGTCCGAGGAAGCAAACAGGACCACATCATCCGCGAACAGCAGAGATGCGATCCCGAGATTCCCGAACCGGATCTTCTCCGCCCCCTGGCTGCGCCTAGATACCCTGTCCATGAAAGTCACGAACAGGACCGGTGATAAAGGGCAGCCCTGGCGGAAGCCAACACCCACCGGGAACGTGTCTGACTTACTACCGAGGATACGAACACAGCTCCTACTGCAGGCGTACAGAGACCGGATGGCCCGTGCCAACGGGTCCGGCACCCCATACTCCCGCAGCACCCCCCACAAAACCCCCCGAGGGACCCGGTCGAAAGCCTTTTCCAAGTCCACAAAGCACATGTAGACTGGTTGGGCAAACTCCCAGGACCCCTCCAGTAGTCTTGCGAGGGTAAAGAGCTGGTCCACTGTTCCACGGCCGGGACGGAATCCACACTGTTCGTCTTGAATCTGAGGTTCGACAAGCGGTCGGAGCCTCCTTTCCAGCACCCTGGCATAAGCTTTTCCCAGGAGGCTGAGCAGTGTGATACCACGATAGTTCGAGCACACTCTCCGGTCCCCCTTCTTGAAGATGGGAACCACCACCCCGGTCTGCCAGTCCATGGGCACTGTTCCCGACCCCCATGCGACACTGCAAAGGCGTGTCAGCCAAGACAGCCCAACAATGTCCAGCGCCTTCAGCATCTCAGGGCGAATCTCATCCACCCCCGGCGCCTTGCCACCAAGGAGCTTTTTGACTACCTTAGTGACCTCTGCCAGGGATATGGGTGCAACCACCCCAAGGACTTCAGGCGCTGCCCCTTCTCCAGGGGACATGTTGGCCGGGTTTAGGAGTTCCTCAAAGTGCTCTTTCCACCGCCCGACGATGTCCACAGTCCGGGTCAGCAGTTCCCCCCCCACGCTGAGAACAGCCTGGGGTAGGCCCTGCTTTCCCTTCCTGAGCCGTCGGATGGTTTGCCAGAACTTCCTTGAGGCCAACCGAAAGTCCTTCTCCATGGCCTCCCCGAACTCCTCCCATGCCCGAGTTTTAGCATCCGCGACCTTCGCAGCTGCAGCCCTTCTGGCTTGCCGGTACCTGTCAGCTGCTTCAGGAGACCCCTGGGCCAGCCAGGCCCGAAAGGCCTCCTTCTTCAGTTTGACGGCTTCCCTCACCCCCGGTGTCCACCACCGGGTTCTCGGGTTGCCGCCACGACAGGCACCGATGACCTTCCGACCACAGCTCCTAACGGCCACGTCCACAATAGAGGCTTTGAACATGGTCCACTCGGATTCCATGTCCCCAGCCTCCCTCGGGATCTGTGAGAAGCTCTTCCGGAGGTGGGAGTTGAAGACCTCCCGGACAGGATCCTCTGCCAGACGTTCCCAGTTCACCCTCACTACACGTTTGGGCTTGCCAGGTCTTTCTAGCCGACTCCCCCGCCATCTGATCCAACTCACCACCAGATGGTGATCAGTTGACAGCTCTGCTCCTCTCTTCACCCGAGTGTCCAAGACATACGGCCGCAGATCAGATGATACGACTACAAAGTCGATCATTGATCTCCGGCCTAAGGTGTTCTGGTACCAGGTACACTTATGAGCCACCTTATGCTCGAACATGGTGTTTGTTATGGACAAACTGTGGCTAGCACAGAAGTCCAACAACAAAGCACCGTTCGGGTTCAGATCGGGCAAGCCGTTCCTCCCAATCACGCCCCGCCAGGTTTCTCTGTCATTGCCCACGTGAGCGTTGAAGTCTCCCAGGAGAACTATGGAGTCGGCAGGCGGGGCCCTTTCCAGGACCCCTCCCACCGACTCCAAGAAGGCCGGATACTCTGAAATGCTGTTCGGTGCATAAGCACAAACAACAGTCAGAGCCTTACTCCCCGCAACCCGTAGGCGCAGGGAGGCGACCCTCTCGTTCTCCGGGGAAAACTCCAACATAGCGGCGCTCAGCCGGGGGCTCGTGAGTATCCCCACTCCCGCCCGGCGCCTCTCACCCTGGGCAACTCCAGAAAAGGACAAAGTCCAACCCTTCTCCAGGAGCTTGGTTCCAGAGCCCGTGCTGTGCGTGGAGGTGAGCCCAACTATATCTAGCTGGTAACGCTCCACCTCCTGCACCAGCTCCGGCTCTTTCCCCGCTAGCGAGGTGACGTTCCACGTCCCTAGAGCTAGTCTATGCTGCCGGCGATCGGCTCGCCCAGGTCTCCTGCCTGGCCCGCTGCCCGGTCTACATAGCACCCGACCCCGATGCTTCCCCCTGCGGGTGGTGAGTCCACAGGGTTGCTGGTCCATGATCTTTTTTCGGGCTGAGCCCGACCGGGCCCCATGGGCGAAAGCCCGGCCACCAGACGCTCGCTGACGAGCTCCCCTCCTGGGTCTGGCTCCGGGAGGGTGCCCCGGTTTCCCTTGTCCGGGCGAGGTTGCTACAATCCGTGGGCCGTAATTCATCGGGGTTTTTTGAACCGCTCTTAGTCTGGGCTCTCCCCCGAGACCTGTTTGCCTTGGGAGACCCTACCAGGGGCTGATGCCCCAGACAACATAGCTCCCAGGATCACTGAGCCACTCAAACTCCTCCACCACGTTAACGTGGCGATTCACGGAGGACATTTTATATTTCACATGTTATGTCTGTAAAAATCTTAATTTGGAAAATAACCAAAGTTGTCTGGGAAATGTAGTGGAGTAAAAAGATCAATATATTGACTAGTGAAACTAGTAGAATGTGTACCTAATTACAGTTGCATTCCACCACTGCTCATCTGTCTCTCCTCTCGGCTTATAGGTGAATGGAAATGGTGTCTCCTCCTCCTTCTCCTCGTACCCTTCATCATAGTCATCCTTGTGTTTGCTTACAAATGGAATCGAGATCAGAATAAGTTGTAAAAAGTTCCTTTTTGGTTAGGAACCTTCCTAACTGAGTGAAATGACCCGGAAGTGCCTAAGTGGCCGACATGATAAGTGCAAAGGAAAGGAGCTCAATGCTTCCTAACTTGGCTCCTTTAGCATAGGAAACACTGGACCTGCCTTTACGAAAGGAAAGGACATAATGCCGACCCACAATTCCTTGCGGCGGCAACATTTAAAGTGACGTATCATTCGGCCGTTCACGAGCACAGACGATCATGACCGACAAAGACCATGATTCGCGACACTCTCCTTCACCCCTCATCCGGCCCCTCTAAGATCCTATGTTTCCCTGGTGGCCGCATTCTTGACATCCAGCGCAGACTCCCCACCATTTTACCTAAATATCCCAACATTAGCACCATAATCACCCACATCGGATCAAATGACATCAGAGCTGGTCAGTCAGAGGTTTTAAAACAAGACTTTCAGGCACTCAACTCACTGCTGGACACTGATCATTGTCTAAGGCCCCATCCTCACCCACAACAGGGGAATCGAGAGGTGGTCCAGACTTTGTTCTTTACACACCTGTGCTCAGTAGCACACCCCGCTGCTGCTAATTATAATAATTTGATTAGAGTTCCTCTGAAACATCCATTACTACCTGCAGAAAATAGCAATCTGGAAAATGTTGGTCTTTTAAATATCAGATCCCTCAATAATAAGTCTTTTTTATGCCATGATTTGTATTACCTATAACAAACTGGACTTTTGTATCATCACAGAGACATGGTTATCTGAGGGAGACTGTAGTCCTCTTATAGAGGCAACCCCCCCTGATTTTACACACCTTCATCAACCCCGGCTGTCAGGCAGGGGAGGGGGGGTTGCAGTTATTCACAGAAAAGATTTTAAATGCACTCCCATCTTACACAGTAACTTTACATCTTTTGAACATCTTGGTTTTATGGTCAACTCAAAAGCACCTGTCATCATTTTAACAATCTACAAGCCGCCAAAGCCGAACAGTATTTTTATCCACTAGCTTGCCGAACCTTTAGCTTATTTTATGTCACAGCATAACTAAATTCTTATTTTAGGTGATTTTAACATACATGTGTGCTGCCCGTCTCAGACTCTTGTCAACGATTTTATGGATACTTTGGAATCTTTTAACCTCACTCAGGCAATACAACAACCTACACATTCAAAGGGTCACATCCTTGACCTCGTCCTGTATAATGGTCTCAGCCCTGAAAACTTTCAAATTAAGGATATCTGTGTGTCTGATCACAAAGCAGTTTTATTTAATGTGGTTTTATCCCAACCTCCCACAAATCTCAGTCCACCTGCCCGGTGCCGGGTTTTTTAACTCCATGTCTGCTAGTACATTTTCAGAGCGTTTTACTGCTACTTTAATTGATTTTAATCCACTTTCTAAAACAGAGGAGCTGGTCTCCCTTTTTAATCACATCTGTCAGACTGTCCTGGACTCTGTTGCTCCCTATAAGGTCAAATAATCAAATAGAACACCACAGCCCTGGATAAATGAATCCACCCAGGAACTCAAGAGAGACTGTAGGAGAAATGAAAGAAAATGGGAAAAAAACTGGCCTACATGTATTTTACGAGATTTGGAAAGATGCAGTGAAGAATTACCAAAAGGCAGTTAAAGAAGCAAGAGCTTCATTCTTCTCCAATTTAATTTGAGATAATCACTCGAAACCCAGAGTTTTATTCAAGGTCACAGACTCGGTCATGAACCCCTCCCCCTGTCAATTTACTGAGGCCTCACAAGAGATGTGTGAGAAGTTCTTAAATTATTTTATTGATAAAGTAAAGGAAATAAGACAACAAATTACCCCCCCCCAACTCGTGTTTTACATGCCAGTAGGGACATAAAAAGCTATTTTAGTAATTTTTTAACCTGTATCGCTGTCCTCTTTATCTGAAATCATATCTCACATGAAATCAACCACGTGCAGCCTTGATTTTATTCCCACTACATTTCTTAAAGAGGTTATCAGCACTGTAGGGCCTAGCATTTTACTGATTATTAATAGATCCCTATTACATGGCACCTATTTATCTGACCAACAGCCCAGAACTGAAAAGGATGCAATTCAGAGAAAACGCATCAATTCCTCATATTTCAGAAGCTGGTAACAGTGTATTTTGCTTGATAAATGATGAATAATCAATTTGTTATCAAAATATTTGCCAAGTAAAACCAAAACTAGGAGCTAAAAGAGGCTAAAAGGCTGACTGGAGCTGCACATTTATGGGATCTTCACTATGAGTGACTCATTTTGATACACAAACTCTTGATTAATGCAGCTTTAAAGACGTGAACACTGGTCAGGTTATTATGAATTGTGCCTTTTGCTTTTGTTTTTCAAGTCCAAATGTGCTCTATCCTTCCTTTTAATTATGTAAATGACTAATTCACATTTGTTAATTTAGATTACTAAGTGATTCTATGGATTTGTGTTGTGTGTTTTGTGTACAATGTGTTGGACCTGATTGGAAAATTTGAATGTAAGTTAATCTATCACTTGTTTGGAAATACAAATTGTTTGTGTTGGCTAGGATGTTGCTCAGAGATGATGACTTTATGAGTGTTTTCTGCCAAATAAATGATTTTAAATGGCCGTCTCAATTGTATATCTCTTTCTATGTATAATGATTGACTGGTGTTAAAATTCTACACAAAGCACCTTTAGCTATGTATGTTCAAGGCAGAGAGTAGCTGTGCTAATGGCAGGCAACAATTAAACTGTGCAAACTGTGGCATTAATAGTGCATTTGCACGTTTCAAGAAATATTCATATTTAATTATTAGTTACATTTGTACCGTGTATGCATATATACAAGAGCAGCAGTAACTCTTTTTACACAACTTGCTTTTTTTGCTCTCTTTTTTTCTACCTGTCGTTCCTGTTGAATCTATACATCTTTAAGAATGACATAAAACAGAACGATGTTAAAAACAATCAGACAGAGCAGATTCTCCAAAGAAGAGCAATGGATAAATGAAGACGCTCATCGGGTACATTTCCACTTTCCTCGCCAACTTTTGAGACAGGAGGGTGTGTCGCGCGCGGGTGGGCAGTCCATTAAGTCACTACCTCGCTAAGAGGACAGTCGACTGCTCGGAGCTATTCCCCTGTTTCAGCTATTTTAATTTTCTTCCGGCGTCCTCCTGTGTTGTTTCAGCCCATCACGGGTCACTGGTACAGCGTTACGTGCTCCTGTGCCGCTATTGCAGACTCCAGTTGTGAGTGTCTATGCCGTCAGTGGTGAGTTATCCATTTATTATGCCTTTCTTAACAATTCGGCGACACATTAAACAAGGAAATAATGAAGAAGTAATGGACCATAAGAAGTCAATTCCTTGTTTTTCATGTTGTCTAAACAAATCAAATCAAAAGCGTCTTTTGCAAGAAGTTGGACGGATAGCTAGCGAGCCAGGAAGTTGCACGCGCGCGCGCACACACACACACACACACACACACACACACACACAGACCGCGTATACCGTCTTGATGAGCCTGTCGGGTAACGAGACCATCAGTACGTACACGTCAAGTGTCGCATTCATTTATTCATTTAATCTTCTGGGATTCTTCGTCGTGTTACCAGAAGCTGTCTGCTAGCTGGCGAGAGTACGCGCGCGTTATAAGAGAGTGAAGTTATCACACTTGTGTGCAACTGCGCCAGAGACTATAAGGGCACGTGGTGCTCCTCCAGTGGTGCCCTGTATTCCCCCCTCATATGATGCACGCGTCTTCCTAAACTGATGTCAGGAAACGTATCCAGAAGCACATGGTCATATAGTCAAACCTAGATTTGTTTTAGCAACTTTTAAGACATTTTTTGAGGGGGGTGATTACATCATCATTCTACAAATATAAATATGAACATTGTCAGTGCTCAATCGTGAAAGATTTCACTAAATAAAACAAAGGACCAGGGCTCGGTCAAACAATGAAGGACCCCACTGCCACACGTTGATGATCTTCCTCACATTTTCTAGATCTGTCATGTAAAGAAGACACGGTTGGGAAAACTACACATTTCAAGGCAAACAAACAAACAACATTTTGACTTAGCTGTCGTTACATACCCAGGAAATATGATGCTCAATATATCAAAATGACTCACTGTACACAGACTCTCATAATAAGGATGCAGGAAGTAAGCAGTGGACATTAAGTCGACTGCATTGATTCTAGTTTAACAGTTTCGACTTGAAACTGACAGACCTATTTAATTATACCGTGCCAATAATACAAATAGACTTTTACAGTACAAAGGATCAGTCAGCATGGAGTGAAAATAGCTTCTTTTTTATTTTATTTCCACAATTACAAATCACAAGTTAATGGAACTGTCTCGTTTTGTCATGAATCACAGATTCAGGTTAAACGCTATCAGGACTCACTTGAGTTAAAACGTGAGACGAGCTCAATTTGTTTAGTGGAAAGTGCTGACGGGGTCAAATGTATCACTATATAAGTTTTCAAATGTATTTGTTTTTCTTTATTTCTCCTGTAATTGCTTCTTGACACATCTCATATGTCTGAATCCAAAAATAAATGGCCAGGATCAACTTGTCTTTCTAAGGCCTCTCTCCTCCCCACACAGATGTCTTTCATTTGTTTTCGGTCCAAGCCAAACATCAGTCATGTGGATCTGGTGTACGAGGACGGCACTGACAACGGCTACATATATTCGGGGAATGGTACGCCTCCACTCTGCTCCTCCGCGCACCCGCCTCTGCCCTCCAACTGTACGGTGTGTTTCAACCAGTACGTCTACACCGTTTGCTCCGACCTGAAGAAGCTGGTGATGGAGGTAGATGGTCAAACAATAGACCTCACCAAGAGCGGTAAGAGATGAACTGAGGTTCATTTGCTTTTTTAAATCAAATCACAACGTCATGGTCGTACCCGTGTGGGCGACTGTGGCTGAGTGGTGAGGTCGTCCTTCAACCAGATGATCGGCGGTTTGATCCCCGGCTCCGCTAGTCCATGTCGATGTCCTTGAGCAAGACACTTAACCCCAAATTGCTCCCGTAGCTGCTGTACCTACGGTGTATTAATGTGTGTATGAATGTTAGTTACTCCTGATGGGGAGGTGGCCCCATGCATGGTAGCCCCTCCCATCAGTGTGTGAATGGGTGAATGATGACATGACATGTTCTTTGAGTGTTCGGAAGACTAGAAAAGCGTGAAACAAGTACAGTCCATTGACCCGTGTATCTCTTTCCACTTGTCTCACAAATAGCTGATACCCCTCCGCTATGACTCATGTTCCCGCTACATGAAAAAACCCACATGGTTTCAAACTGAATTATGTCCAAGTCTCTTTACTGGGTGACTAATAACTGTAAACTGTTGTGTGTTTTACCGCAGAGTGTCCCGGACTTCTAGGTGAGTGTCTTCTCTTTATTTACATGATTAACATCAGAGTGGAATATCTGGTGGGGAAAATTACTACAATAACGGTTTCCTATCGTTCTTTCAGCCACAAATGAAAATGCGGACTTGTCTGGCGACAACATGGGTGAGTAGTTCTGACTACCGATCAGCGGGTTGCTCATTGTTATATGTACTGCACAAGAGGGACACATTTACTGAGATTTCTAACTCTCGTTAATGTAGGTGCAATATTAGTAAAATGTGGATAAAGCGGCATGTTTCAAGTTAGTGGTATTCAAACAGTTTAGAATGAGAAAGACATCTCTGATTATGCTAAGCCAACTGATGTTATTTACAGTGTTTTTATAATGTGTCATTTCTGGGATTTAAAGTCTCCCAGATTGACGTCATTGTTTAAACTTTACTAAAAGTAAACTACTAAACCCCATTCACAATTCACCCCTCCGGCTCATCTAGGGACAGAGGACGAGCGAAACGGTAGAGATGGATGGATGGATATATATATATATATATATATATAGCACCACACACACACACACACACACACACACACACACACACACACACACACACACACTTTTAGTGGGTCACACGTGATGATTGAGAGGGATTATGTCTTTAGCAGTTTTTTTTTTCTTTAAGAAATTGTGGTTGCCTTTTGATAATAATGTACTGTTGTACTATTATACATTATATCATGAGAATATTAGCACTATTATTAACGTAAATAAGCAGAATCTTTATGGTGTAGTTAGTTGAGGTGGATCTCATTTTGAACTATTAACTAATGATTATTCTCATCATGGATTAATCTGCTGATTATTTCCTCCATTAATGGACTGATTGTTTGGTTTGTAAAAACAGTGACACACAACGTCACAACGAACCCGAATTTTGTCCAATCAACAGTCCAAACCTCAGCATCATTACTTATACATTACAAGTATTACAAAATTAGAATGAGAAGCAGCGCAACTTCACATTTGTGAATGTGGAACCATTAAATGTTTAAACATGAAAATAACTTAAACCATCAAAATAGTTGCAGCTGTATAACCTGTTGTGTAGTTCAACCATTACATTTTATATTTCACATGTTCTGTCTGTAAAAATGTGTAAAATAACCAAAGTTGTCTGGGAAATGTAGTGGAGTAAAAATAACAATATTTCCCTCTGAGATTTAGTCTAGTAGAAAGTTACGTAAGAAGTACAAACTCAGGTAAAGTAAAAGTACCTCATGTGTACCTAATTACAGTTGCATTCCGCCACTACTCATCCGTCTCTCCTCTCGGTTGTTTCTTCTGTGGCTGACAGGTGCAAAGCAATTGTGGTGGCTCCTCCTCCTCGTACTCATCGTGATAGTCATCTGTGTTGCTCGCAAGAAATGTGCAAAAAAGATTCAAGAACGGTATAAAACGTCGTCCTCCTTTATGACCACATGAAACATGAATGAATGGGTGGTTGACCTCTGACCTCTCCTGTGTTCACAGAGTGAAGGGTGCAGCGGACTCCAGTGAGGAACATCCCATGAATACTTTAAAACCTTTTAAAAACCAATCCCCCCAAGGGGGGGAAGACTGAGCGATTGTTATATAAAACTGTAAATCATAGCTTGTTTTCTGAAAAAAAGCCCCAAAATGCTGTATTTAAGCAATAAGGTACGAGAGGCAGTACTGTGTCTACAATAATGTACTGCTCAAGGGAGTTGTTAGGCCCGACGCGCAGCGGAGGCCTGCAAACCCTTGAACTGTACATTATTGTAGACACAGTACTGCCTCGAGTACCTTATTGCTTTCATAATACGGGTACCTGCGACTTTATAAATAGTAATGTAAGCTGCCTTTCAGCACAAAATAGCTGTAGCCGGCAAAACGTTGTGTATCGCATTTCAGCGACAGAGAAAATAGTCCCGGGACGCACGGGACGCACATATGGGACTATAAAACTGACAGCCTGGTCAGTAAATCTGCGATTTACTGACCAGGCCGGTTGAAAGCAGGGTGGAGGATGACGCTCAGCCACCGATGTAAAGAAGTGCTCTCGCTGCTTCTGTCCGTCTTTTCTCCGTCATTCTTCTCCTCCATGATGTTTAGAGAACTTGCCTCGCGTCGGGAAATTACCGACGTAATTATCTCTCACTGGAAATTATAAGGATGTTGTGATCAAACCCTTTTCATTCCTCATCTTTAGGTTAGGGAGGAAGTGACGTGTGTGTTGTCTTTCGTTATGCTAGTGTGGGGGACGCTACGTGAGCTTGTTAGCTGTTCCGTCTGAGCTAACTTACTGTCAGCGAAGAGCCCCGTTGCAATACTGTGAACACTCAAGCAATAAACCTGCAAGTTAAGGAAACCAACGTCTGCGAGTCGTTACTGCGGACGTGACAATATCAAAGTTTACACCAAACATGTTTGGTAACTGTCAAGCTTGAAATGACAACTAACGGTCGCGCAATTTAAATCTACCTGTTATTTTAAGTGCGCACTGATATGGAACGCTCTAAATGTAAACAGGCTGTACAGTACTTTATGGCTGAATAAAGTACACCCTGTGACTCACTCTCAACCAATCAGAATGCTTGATTTGATCTACCCGTATTATAATTGGATGTATTGAACACCATAAGTAATATACAAGTGAAATATATGGTTTGGTACATGTGCACAAATGTGCCCCAATGCAAATTTTGGAGACTTCGCCTGAATTCTCTCTGTACTAAACCCTCTCTAACTTTGTTCTGCTTCACTTTATCAAAGTCAACCTTTGCAGAGAGAATGTTCACATATTGTGCTATGATTCGGGTTAGAGTTAGACTTTACAGCTGCGTCATTTCAAATAAATAATTATCCTGAAAGTGCTTTTTTTCTAGGCGGACCTGAAACCTTTTCATTTTTTTCTGTGTGTCATCTTCATTTACTCTTAACCAGTAACATATAGACTGATATTTACACATCTGAACAAATCTCACATGTGTAGCCTTTTATTATAACAAATTATTCAAATAGCCCAAGTGGTTGCAGAGATACAACCTTTTTAGTTTGGGTATGAAATTTGAGGAAAGGGCCTTAAAATAGGTGTAATATAAATATAAATTATCTATACAGTTTGTTTTTAAATGAACTGGTACATTGAGTATTTATTTTATTTTAAATTAAAATGTGTGATAATTTTAACCTTTGTATCATTGCGTCATTATTATAATTGAAGTTTCTATCCTATAATGAAAAATCAGGCATGTCAATCAAATACACCATGTATATTTAAATGTGGAACATTCCAATAAACAGATTGAAGTTGACTCTTTCTTTCCTTTTATAAGATTATGTAATTAGTCATCACATGTTACTAACAAGCAAGCAATGCCTCATTGGAGATGTTGAGAATTACCTTTACTGCCTGAAACAGGAGTAGATACTCGTGCATCACTTTATTTTCCCTGTATACAAAAACTTTGAGTATTTGCAAGTCAATTAACTCACAAATGAGGAAAACAAGAGGCGGACTGGACCACTAAGCATGGCCGAAGCTTCCTGCTGCCAGCTATTTGTTGTCTATTTGTTGTTCAGGGGGAAAACACTTTTTAAATGACCTGCTACACTATCTTTTGGTTTGCATCATTTCTTTTTATAATTTAGTCTCCATAAACCTAGAGTAAAGGATAATTTGCTAATGCTTAACATGCAATTTGACTCACCTCTCGACTCCGCCCACTCTCCTTCTCTTGCTTCATCTGATTGACCGACGCATGAGACTACTGCAGGAAACCAAACGCAGCAGATAACTTCACAACTGATTAATCTGCGGCGTCCCTCCAGTCTGATAAGTCAGATTTCTCTGCTATTATCGCAGACTCTGACCACACAGTTCTACGAAAGATTTATACTGATGTGGTGAGGTTTAGCCAGCTGTGGAGGAAGCGGCAGTCTACTTGATAAATGTAGTTTCTTTGCATGTTCAGATTGATAATAACACAAATACATTGTGAAGTAATGACAGAGATGAATATTAAACTTAGATAAAGATGAAATAAATGAACTCCACTTTTACCAGGTTCGATATTTAAGTGATGAATGCACAACTAATTAGAATCCAAGTCTGCAAAAAAAAATAAAAATAAAAAACATTTTTTTAAAATATATATATATATATATATATATATATAATTTTATGAAAAGGGTCATTATGCTTTTGGTACTTTTATTTTGAGCCAAATACTTTTGTACTTTTACGAAGTAAAGTTAGGCATTGAGTTTGTGGTTTGATCAGTCACTGGTTTCCAAATGAAAACTATGCATCTGCTTCCTCTGAATAAATACAATAACAGCAAATGCGGTCCATAAAAATCTGTTACATTGATTCCTTTGGTTGAATTACTCAGCATCTGTATTCATATTATCACTGCAAGAAAAGGGGTGAAAGGGTGGTTCATATTAAATAAGGAGTTTTATTGCATATCCAGGTATTGAAACATAAAAATAAAATGAACTATACAAAGTTAAAAATAATTCCAGTAAGAGCAAAAACCCATTTTAAACTGGGGACAATCACACAAAAACCAACAACTTTTGACTAAAAATATTTCCCTCTGCTCAAAGTGTGATATTGTTCTTAAACTGAGTAGTTTAAGAAGATTACACACAACAGTAGTTAAAAACTGAAGTCTGTTTGATTTCAGTTCGTATAAACTCGGGGAACAATTTCATCACGCGGTTCAGATAAAGGAGTGTGAAGAGGAGCCCCAGTCAGTCGGCCTTCAGGGCGAAGAGCACGTCGTCCTGGCTCACGTTGAGGCGGACTCGCTGCAGGACCCCCAGGCGGCTCGGCTCCAGCAGCAGCAACCTGCAGGCTCCCAGGCGCTGGCACACCGACAGGCCCTCCGACACGCTGATGGGCTGCAGGCCCTCCACCCGGCACAGAGCCTGGTGCTGCACAAACACCTGGCACACGGGGGAAAACAGACGGGGACGACGTTTACTCGGGGTGTCAGTGGCTCAGGAGCTGAAGGTCACAGCTCGACCCATCGTGGAACCCACCGGCTATCGGGCTGACGGAGAATTAGCGGTCATGTGGGAAATAACAGAGAATTCATGTGTTTTTTTTTTTTCTTTCCTCCAGACAGCAAAGATGACTTTACCGCAAGTAAAATTAAGCACATTGTGCTGATAATTCCTCTCTTTCAATCTGCAATCAGTACAAATTTGAATGCCGGACTTTTACTGTGTGGTATTGTGATGTGTACTTCTACTAAAACCCTGTTGTACGCAGCACCGTATTAGAATTGAGAGCTCGACGCTCTTCTCTGTGTCTCTCTGTGTGTGTCTCTGTGGGTCTCTGTTTTTACCTGTTGGAAGGTGGCCTCCTCCAATCCCAGCCGCCGAAACTCAGCGATGACCGCCCGAAGGAAGAGCTGCTCCTGCAGCGACGCACACCTGAAGACGCACATTAGTCACGTCACCTCATCACACCTTTTACACCGCCATCGTTAAACGGGACCAGAACGAGAGACTCACTTGATGGCCGTGATGTAGGCGGAGGAAAACATCTCGTTCAGCGCCTCCATCACGTGACTCATTCCAACCAGACCAGTGGCTGAAGGGTCGGCGGCAGAGTGCTCGCAGATCTCCGTCGCCCTGCGGCAGATGTCCAAACATCGGCGGGCGTCGCCCGACAGTGCGGCCACCTGGGGGAGGGGAGGAAGAGTTGTGAAGAGAGCGGACCTGCGAGAGCGATCGGGTCAGAGAGAGACGCCCTGGCCGCTTACCTTCCTGGACACCAGCTGCAGAGCGTCCTCCTCGAAGGCCTTCACCTTGTTCAGCCGGGACATGATGATCTGCTGCAGCTGCTTGAAGCTGTACGGCTGGAACGACATCCTGGTCAAACCCTGGAAACAAAAACGACCAGTTTTTTTGACCAGATAATTATCTAAATTCCATCATAATTTTCCATCGTAAATAATACTGATGTTTAAGGAGCTTTAGCTTGCTGTTAAACTTGGTCAGAACTTCTACCTCCTCACTGTAGGTGGTTCTGAACCATTCAGCTGAATGTTTCCTGTCTGTACTATGGCTCATGTGTGATGACTTGTTACCTTGTTATATTCTTTTACATCTCATTTCGTAATAAATTGTTCAAAGACTAACGTGCTCAACGTACTGTTGATTTCTCTCAAGGAAACTATTAGTTTCCACCACAAATTGGCGACGAGGATAAGGATGGACGCGCATTTGCTGGACTCCGTCGGACGGACAGAAGCGCATAAGATAGATGATTCCTCCCCCGAGGGAGAGACGCTGCCGTCTAGCGGAGCCCGGGTTTGCCGATACAATCCAGTTGAAGGAATAACAACAAACACGCTGTGAGAGATCTAACTTACTTTGAGGCAGACAGAGTCATGAGTAAAGGGTTAAAAAGGCCCATCGCACAACCATGGAGAGTTGGTGACAGACGTGTCATAGTTATCCTGTAGTTTTTCTAAGAGTCTGTATGCATCTGGTGAATCCTAAAAAAAAAATGTCATTGACGCACACGAAGTAATACAAGAGAGACAGATAACTAGAGATTTAGCAGCGGTCACTGATGTGCCTTAGTTATTCATGTGATCATTGTTCAACGAGTTTGTATCCATCTGGTGAATCCTCAAAAAGTTTATTGACGCACACTCCGGGGTAATAGACGTATAACTAGAGAATGGGCAGCGTTCAGAGTAAAGGGGAGACGGGTGAAAATCATGGTTTTAGTATCCTGCCACCCCTGTCTAGATTCATGTCAGAACGTTATCCTGGCAGTTTAAGCCAAATGCAACAGTGGGTTGATGTGGGTTTTCCTTCAGATGGAAGTTTGAGTGAAAATCAATTAAAACAGTTGAAAGTGCAACTGAGGGAAATGGAGAAGAGCGGTGCAGCTCAGCATGCAGGCCTGTCCAAGAGAAAGCAGAAGAAGAATGTGATATTCAAGGCAGACTGGGAAGCATTTAGACTGTGGAAATGTGAGTCAGAAAGAAGAGAGGGACAGAGATAGGAAGCATTCAAATCGCTGAAATACAAAGAGTCTAAAAATAACGCTACAATTTGTTCCCCCAGTCACCCAAATGCTATTTATCCTTGTCTTTCTGAGGTAATGAGGCCAGACCTGGATTCCACCCCCCTCCTTGCTCCTTCAGCCTGCGGAGCCCAGCAGTCTCCTCAGCCAGGGACACAAGAGACATGCAGTTCGTTCCTGGCATACCCGACGACGGCTTTTGACACTCATCCGACCCAGCCCATTGGGGACACAGCTTAAAGCCATACAAAGTCCATCTGAAAGAACATTTTCTGAGCAGAATGAGACCAGAACTTGTGCAGATGGTAAGAAGATCATGTGTAACTTGGGAAAACGTGTCCACTTGCAGATATCCTACAGCACGCTGAACATGCTGAGGACAAGTTACACAGGAAAGATGAACAGAAGAAAGAGAGCAGACAAAAAAAGGCAGGAAGAAGCTCAACTTTCAATGTTCAACACATATCCAGAGCCAACACATTACATTGTACATCTCATGTAAGCGTAGGGCAAGACAGAAGGTTTGAAGTATGTTTATTGGTCAGGGGATCTCACTCTCACTCACTCTCAAAGTGCCGCATCATTGGTAGTATGTCCTAAATTGAATTATAGGCCATGCCATCACTTTAACAATTAGGTATCATTGTCCCATGCGAAGATTCACGTGTGCGCACACCCATTTTTCCAGTGAAAAAGGTTCGCGATAAAATTCGTCCCTTAATAATTATGTTGATAACATGATGTTTTGCAGCCATTAGAGGAGGCTTGTAAGATTGATCAGTAGCGCTCCTTAAACAATTTGCAGGGAACAGACATAAGGCTACTCTACAAAAACCTTAATTTGCAAGAACAAGTGACTTATCTGGGACATGTGATCACAGCAGAGGGCAAATCCCTCTCTCCCAAACGTATTGCGGCAATTTAAAATCGGTACCGAAACAAATTACAAAGAAACAGATGATGAGTGTTTTAGGAACGACATCATACTGCAGACTGTGGATCCCAAATTACTCAGAAAGAGAGGCAACCCTCTCTTCCATGGTTCATGGTAAAGGCCTCAGCGCGCGCATGACAAACTGACTTGGACTACAGAAGGCGAAAAGGCAGTTGACTACTTAAAGACTTCCTCATCACAGGCCCCGACTCTGGGCCTGCCGAGACCCGACTTGCCATATAAATGCATAGACCAGAAGGACTGTTACATGACATCCGTTTTGGGTCAGCCTCATGGAGGGAAACTTAGGCCCGTCGCCTACTTCTCCTCAAAAACTTGACCCTGTTGCTGCAGGTCGTCGCCTTTTGTTTGCGAGCGGTAGCAGCAGCTGGGAAAGCCATATTAGCATCACGTGACATTGTGGGATACTCAGACGTCACACTTATAGTCACATCTTACATGCCCAGAAGACTTCTCACCTCTCTGCTCAGAGATGGCTCAGATAACATTACGGTGAAGCGCTGCAATGTCCTTAACCCAGCTACACTTCTTCCAACTGCAGGTGATGGAGAGCCTCGTGATTGTGTCGAGGTCTTGCAACAGACATGCACCCCGAGACCTGATCTGTTGGACACACCTCTCCCCAATGCAGATCTTGAGCTGTTTGTAGACGGCTCTGCTTCTCGCTCACCTGAAACATGCAGTGGTCAGGTTGGATTTTCTTTGGTTACGTCACACAACACACTTGTTGGTGGCAGGCTTCCTTCACATTTCTCAGCACAAGCAGCAGGTTTGATTGCACTCACAGAGACATGTAAGGTAGCTAAAGGTAAAACTGTTAACATACACACCGATTCACGTTATGCATTTGGAGTGGTACATGTTGGAGCTCTGTGGAGACACAGAGGGTTTCTAACATCAGCTGGCAAACCTATTGCACACCACACCCTTGTTTCAGCTCTTTTGGATGCCATTTTATTACCTAAAGTGGCTTCGGTCATTAAATGTGAAGCTCACACCTCTTTCTCTTGACCCTGTGTCCGTAGGTAACAGAGCAGCAGATGTGGCAGCGAAGATGGCAGCCTCATCTGGTTCTTTTTCACACTCAAATGCTCTCCACGCCAACTGACCTGAGTCCTTATGCTGATCTTCCCACACTTCAATCTCTCGCGAGTGCACAGGAGCGCTCCCTGTGGAAACGCTCTGGTGCCACCCTTAAAAAGGCGAGGTTTGGACAGGGCAAGCCTTATTTGCCACGCGCTCTTTCCATACTTATGCTAAAATTGTCTCACGGAAGAGACCACGTGGGCAAAGGGGGAATGTGTACTGCTATTAATACGAATTGGTACACCAGAGGATTTTCAACCTTTGCGGCTGAATTTTGCAGGAATTGTGTTATTTGTGCTGCAAATAATGCCTCTGGGCCAATAAAAGTACCACAGCAAGGTCACCCACCTCCAGATACACCTTTTGAACATTTCATGTTGGATTGTATTGAATTAACTCCATCATAGGGAAATAAATACTGTCTGGTGATAGTATGCTGTTCAGTAAGTGGGTTGAAGTTTTCCCCACTTCCAAACAGGACGCAGGAACAGTGGCAAAGATTCTACTGAGAGAGATTATTCCCCGCTGGGGAATACCTCAACTCATCAGCAGTGATAATGGTCCTGGATTTGCTAACCAGGCCCTCAATGAAATCTCACAATATTTAGGTTTTAACATCATGCATCATTGTTCTTATCATCCGCAGTTAGCAGGTGCAGTCGAACGAGAAGACGGCGCCATTAAGTCTAAACTGGACACAGGCTTATCTTGGATGAAATCACTTCCTTTAGTCCTTTCCCACATGCGCAGGAGGATCAGAAACAAACATGGTCTCAGCCCTTCTGAGATAGCGTTTGGGAAACCCCCCTTGCACTTGTTTGGGTCCAGTGCAACTTGCTTTGACAAATGATCATTATGAAGATAGCATGCTCAGATATTGTGCTAACCTCTCATCCTCGCTCTCAGCACTTCACACACAGGTGAAAGCTGCACTTCCATCACCAGCTACTGCGATCCAGCATCACCTGAAACCAGGAGACTGGGTGCTCATCAAGGATCAGAGGAGAAAGCACTGGAAGCAGAGACGTTACACGGGTCCTTTCCAAGTACTCCTGACCACGGAGACGGCGGTGAAAGTGGAAGGGAAAGCAACGTGGGTCCACGCTAGCCACTGCAAACACATCCCAAATCCGGAAGGAGAAGGAGCACCTTGTACTGGTCCTGTCTGAGAGGTGAAGGATGAAAAGAGCGAGCGCCTCCCTCCATCAGTAGCGTGCCAAGCTACCAGCAAGCGCATCAGAGACATAGCCGATCTCACTCATTTTGTGTGGCTGGGGAGAGAGAGGAGGGTAGCTACCCGAGTTTCTCAAACTGCAAGGCTGTCATACAGAAATCAGTGTGGTAGGAGGTGAAATCATGTGCAAAGTTGACGCCACCCAAGGAACAGCGATGGAGAACAAATCTCCAGCACCAGTGCATCCCGTTAGGAAGCATGGTTGGAGCCTGAGTAAAACCATCTGTTCCCTACTGTTACTGACCGTGATAGTAATAATACCGTTTCTAAATTATGAATTGCGATCACATTACTCAAACAGTACAGAGACTAACCCTTTTCACCTCGCAAGTAGGAACTGGCAGGAAGGAGATATAACTTTTCACTGCCCAGCGGAACGATGTGATAAGAATAATTGTTCACTCTCCACAATAGAAAATGATACGCGAGTTAATATAGAAAAGCATCTCAGCCAAATCATATGTGATACAAGGACAAAGGTGGAGAGGGTCTGCACAGTGTGGATGCATGAAGTGTTTGATTCCACAGATGTTTCATTTTGGTACAGTGAACCACAGTCGTGTCAGGAAGTCCCGGCCTATAGTGGCTCGAGTGACTGGAGAAAGTTTTGTCAAGGGGTCTACCAGAAGGTCAGTAAGGCACAGCCAAAAACAAAACAAATTGAAACAACTACTGTAAAGTACACTGGCTGCGTACCAGTACACCTTTTTTTTGGTCATTGGGTAGAACTAAGCACAGAACAAGCGAAGACTCAGTGTTTAACTAATGACACTTGTAAGGTTACTCTAAGTTCCAAGTAGGATATGACCTGGGAATATCCCTACTGGTGTGATCACCCTACCGACTGTGACACAGAACCAGACCGCCCGACTAGGTTTGACTGGAAGTATGCATGCAAAGTAGGGCTAAAGTTAAGTAAACTCCCAACCCGTACACCACCTCTCGAAAATGTGCAACCAGTGCACAGCACGAACACGACAACATTGCACTGACTATTATGACAGAAATGTCTCTAATTGTTGGATATGTCAGCATATGCCCGTTTCATCTAGAGCTCCCATGCTTGTTCCTGTTCCCTTCACACTAGCCGACTGGGGTGGGCTGACATAACTCGTCAACTTGTGAGTACCGATAAAGACTGCTATACTCCTCCAACACACACCTCAGCAATTACACGAAACACAGTTAGCCATGAGGGTGAAAAGGGGAAGTTATACAATTTGCAGTGAAGACATTTAATCGTGAAAATAGACCTAAAGGCACTAATCAAGTAGCGTTGTTTAGACTAACCTATTACAAAAGATACATCCAACAAGGATTAAGATATCAAATGCAAATACTTTGGCTGAAACTGATTGCATAGAGGGAAGTGAAGGGGTAACATCTGTATGCATTCTCATGCCATATACAGCATCTATTCGATTGGGAATAGGTATACAGAGCATACCTTGGGCAGATGATTTTAAAGTCACGCATTAATGTTATTTAGCTTGTCTTGTACCGTTGATTAGACAAGCTGACGCCAGGTAACTCGCTCTGTTCTACAGTATGTACGTCACGAACGTGCCATTTCACTAGGTTCAAGGATTTTAAGTGTAATGATACCATCATATGGCACCTATAGGAGTCAAGAGGAAATGGTTACACTTTAACAATATTGGAGAGACACATGAATAAAACTTCAATAGCACTCTCTGCGATACAAAAAGAAGTGAATGACATCAGACAGGTGGCGCTACAAAATAGGATGGCTTTAGATCTTATTTTAGCCGCACAGGGCGGGGTATGCAAGGTCATTAATACTGAATGTTGCACTTACATCTCAGATGCAACTTCTGCGGTTCACGATGTGATAGCAAATACAGATCAAGGCATCAAAGAATTGCATGAAGACCATGGCTGGAATCCTTTTGGAGGAATGCAGGCATGGGTAGGATCCTGGGGAGCTTCTCTTCTCAAGGGATTGGTATGGATAATAGGAGGTATAATTTTGATTATGATTGTTATCACCCTAATTACAACCATTTCTAAGATTTGTGTCGGGAGGATTGTTACTACCAATGCATCGTGTCAACATACTAGTACACCCGTGCAGCACCTGGTTCAGAAATGGACTCCACCTTATCCAGATAGCGATGATAGTGATGAACTTGATTATTGTGTGTAACCAAATGAAAAACTTAGCTTATATGAGGTTCTAGTAACAGTAACCATTCCTATGTACTTCGAGATTGATGATGTGATGTTCTGAATCTTTGTGAATCTACACCACTGATGTATGCTCTAGGATTTTGTATAATAATGTATTTGATTGTTATTTTTCAGTGTTTGATTGTCAGGAAGGACAAAAAGAGAGGGATGTCGGGGAAAAATTAATTCTATGCATTCTGTGTGATATATTTTCCAGATGTGCAACTGAATACCTCCATTGATTACATTACCTCACACGAGTCTAAACATGACATCATGTATATACCAGGGAGGGACAAAGTGTGTTATATAAACATGACCTCTGCTGGTGTTGAACTACACAGAGACCCTTCTCCATGGACATGTATGTCTCTACACCCCTGCCTATTTACACAGGTGGAACACAGCACAGGGAGCAGGGGAGGGATTCTGAGAGTATATTAAATCTTTAGCTTGCTGTTAAACTTGGTCAGAACTTCTACTTCCTCACTGTAGGTGGTTGGAACCTTTCGAACCATTCAGCTGAACGTTACCTGATTCCTGTCTGTACTACGGCTCATGTGTGATGACTTGTTACCTTGTTATATTCTTTTATATCTTATCTCGTAATAAATTGTTCAAACACTAACTTGCTCAAAGTACTGTTGATTTCTCACAAGGAAACTATTAGTTTCCACCACAGTTGATACTAGAGATTTTCCATTTCAGTTAAACTACATTGATGCCTGGCCCTTTAGGGATTAGGTTGCACTGTAACCAGCCCAGGTTTACTGACCCTAAACCTAACCAGTCAACAAGGACTAACCCTGAGAGTGAGCGCTAGACCCCATTGGCTGATCCTAAACCTGAGGCCAGTCCTACTAGCTCTCATTGGGACCTGAATGTAACTTTGAACTCTATCTGGGTCAGTGAAGAGTGTGAGACACATTTATTTTCTTTTTGTTGTTGTTTTATCCTCCTTTTCTACTCTTTAGTTATGTATTTATACATTTTCTGAAATAACTTTTTCAGGCTCATGGAGAACTCTGGACCACGCATCAACAATCTTCACAAAATATTCATTCAATTCATTCTTTCATATCCCCCCCCCACCACCTTCTTATTTGGGGATTTTATGACACCATTTTCCTATTCTTTTAAAGCCATAACTACATTATATTAAACGAGTTCCACCATATTTTCTTCCCATGCTTTCTGACACCCAAGCGTCAATTTCCCCTCACCCTGATTAAACCTAGAAAGTCTGACCACATAAAACCAGTTCTAGCTTCCCTTCATTCGCTCGTGAGCCACGTCAGATCAGACTTTCAGAGGCTCCTGACGGCACACATCAAGGCCACCACCTCCACAACGCGCTTTTGATTTGTGAAACCTGCGAGTCGTACAAGCTACCATATGCGTTTATCTGAATAAAGGACAGGGCTACGCAGCTCCCTCACCAGTCTGCTGGCCACTCTGTTGATCATGATCCTCTCCGGCAGGTCCATGGTGTTCGCGATGGTCAGCACCACCAGGCGGGCGTGACGCCGCGTAGGCCAGTCGAACAGGTTGTACATGACGTTCTGCTTCCGGGTCCATAACAGGTCCAACTACGGGCCAAAGCACAAACAAAGGTTAAAGCTTCGGAAACACAGTGCTGTTTTCCTTCTTCCCTTCAACGATGTCTATTTTATTAAAAAGGCATAATATGGAGTCAGTGTAAACACAGCATTCAAAACTCGGCCGTCCTCTCGCGAGGAGAGAGAAAGCGCGCGCCGACGGTGCAGCGAGTTAGAGAGCGAATGAACCGTCGCAATGAGAACAGAGCTGCGAGTCGGAAGAATGGAACTTCATTTTCGTTACTTTCTTAACGCTACTTTGACAGATATAACATAACGCATGATTGACAGTTTTAGCTTCAGTCCGTGAAGTGTTTACAGATTTTTGTCAAGTAGTACGACTGACCTTTCATCAAGCAATTGAAAGGGTTTGTTTTGCACACACACACACACACACACACACACACACACACACACACACACACACACACACACACACACACACACACACACACACACAAAGTTACAACAATGTGAGAGACAGATGCGTTGGTTGCATTGCATGCATGAGCGAGCTCCAACTCAATCAAACAAAGCGACTGTGGTTAACCACCGTGTAATGCTTTTCCTTGAAACTGTGACTCAACTTGAGTACAGTCATTTCACTCTCAGCTTGTTGGGTATCTAGCTTTTTCAGATATGTTTTCAACCTTTCATCTGTACCTTGAATGTGAAGCGGGCAAATATTACGTTTGTATTTACATTTTCAAACATTCTTTATATTATTTCCGTGAAAGAATTATGTAATTATAATGTTTTTGAGAGATGCCCATAAAATAAATGCTCATCAATATTATATTGAGCTCTTACTTCGTCCACCAGCAGCACGGTAGTCTCCTTCCTGGGTGCAGGGTTGCTGAATCTCTTCTCCAGCAGAGCTGCTGCGTGGTCGGCCGTGGCCTTCTGACCCGTCAGTTTCTGCAGAGACGAGACTATTCAAGTTAGTGAAACCACAACAACGTTTTAAAATCAAGCTGGAGCAGCTTACTGCTTACTTATTTACTCCTAAAAGTCAGGAAACAGATCAATGTTTTCCTTCTCCAGAGGAATGACATTTCAAGGTTAGCCTAGCTTAGCACAAAGACTGGAAGCGGGTGGAAACTGCTAGCAGTAGTTAATGTTGGCAGACAGATGAAATCAAATTAAAGTCAAATCAATAAAAAAAAATGTGTTGTAAACATTACCTTTTAAATCCAGAAACACAAACCGTGATAAATAATAGAAGAGGGGCGGGTGGTGAGTGGGAACAGTATCTTTTACTTTTATTATTTATCTGTTACGTTATTTTTACATTCTTGTGGATGCATAATGCTGCAGTGTTCAAATATGAAAAATATGATGAATTTGAAAGACAAAACACATATGTGGTAAGTATTACACGACTTTAGAGAACATAACTGACCATAGCAAATGAATGTCATGGGGAAAAAAAACTAAACTACCACAGTGGATTCGTTGAAATACTTCAAAACCAGCAACAACAAAAAAGGGCTCTGTGAAAAAAAACAGGAAAGGCTGTTCTGTTATTTAGTTGAAAGTGAATCTCGCAGAGCAGAAACCAAGTACCGACAGGACGGACGTCACCAGAACACAAACGTGAGCAGCAGCCGAGCATGTTGACGGCTTAAATATCCTCCATCACGCGAATCATACCGTTTATTCTGCCGCTCTGATTTGACACCCGCTCAGGTTTTCAGAGTTAACAACAGAAAATGTGCGACATCTGCCGGCTGTTTCTTCAAAAACATTCACACGGCGGATGCGCTTTCGTCTCCTGGGAGAAGTTGGCTGCCCTCACCTGCAGGATCTGGACGTAGGCCTGGTGAGGATCCGTCATCTTCATCCCGTTGATCTCGATGAAGTGGAAAGGAGGGATCTCGTCCACGTCGGCCGCGTGCTGCAGACAGCGCATCACCTCCTGGACCGTGGCCGTCTTCCCCGTGCCCGGCACACCCGAGATGTACATGCACCTGAGACCACAACGACAACCACAGCGCGGAAGAGATGAGAGGCGGTCCGAGTGTCATTAAATCCATCTGTGCATTCGTTTAAAACTAGCGTTCTGAATGGGCTTTCACTGTTACAAAGGAGGGTTATGATGATGAGATACATTATATTACATCTGAAGGCAAAACATTACTGGGGTTATAACATTTCTTTTAGGTTTTGGGGATTAGTCAAATGTTAGCTTCTCCTTCAAACAGTGGTCAACAATTAATTGATTAATTCATCTATCTTTTTGGTTGGAAAAAAAAAAATCTATTTGAAGACGTCACACTGGAAAATAATAATAAATGTGTTTCCGATTTACTATATATTCTATTACCAAACAAATAATTGAAAACTATTAGAAATGGACTGCTGTAGAATCCTGGAGCTAATAAACAACAATTAATCTATTAATTGATATGGACGCAATGATAACGCAATCCAATAAATGGCAAAAAGGCTTCCCTTTTTAGACTGAGCAGTTTGTTGAAGACAATTGAAGAAACCTAAAGACAAGCCGTGACTACTGACTGAGTCTGAAAGTGAAACCATGATGCCATTAAGATAACAGCAAATAATAATCTACTAAGAAAAAGCTCCACATTAATGGATACATTTGTGGCAAATTATCGCAACACTAACAATACCTGAACGTTCATTATTGGAGGATAATATACAAGCATGTGACACATCCCCAAAGGTTATGGCTAATTTTTGTGTTTTCTTATGCAATACTCAATAGTTTTACCTCTGGAGCACTTTAAAAACAAATAAAAGAAAACAATCAGAGAAGGGAACAAACGGGGCACAGATCAGGGTCTCGGGCTGAGACTCTGTATCGTTTGTAGGTTTTCCATGTTGGTTCCAATGCGTCCTGCTAATACCGAAAGGATCTGGATCTCACCCCCCCGTGCCGTCTGCGATCTTGCTCTCCACGAAGCTGTAGATGTCCTGGAACTCCTGCTCCCTGCAGGGCAGGGACTCCGGCACCGAGGACACGTGCAGCCTGAAGAGACACGTTAACGTGAACACACATTAATGCACACGAGGTCGACGTTCCACTCTGTTGATCATCTGCGTCACACTTTGGTATTCGGGCAATCTTTAAGATTTAAAAGTAGATTCTGGTCCTTAACAATACTTCAAAAAGGAATTAATGCCTTAAGGACTATCAGAGTATGTGTTTCCTGAAAAAGAGATTAAAAAGTCACCTACTTCAGGCAATTTCAACCTCCTAATAAATAACAAAATTAAGTTTCAGATTTTGAAAATGAGGTCTGCAGGACAGGAACAAAAACAAAAACAAAAATTCTGGCCAGAAAATCCCTAAATGTACTATCCCACTGCTCTAAAACGAGCCTGAAACAATAAGAGAAATGATCTATAGCATTGAATATTAATACTCAACTATTTTGATCGTCAGTTAGTCTCTTAATCAATCAATCGTCCGTCCTTTATCAAGCAAAATCTTCAAACAAACATTTACTAGATTTAGCTTCTTAAACGTGAGGATTTGATGCTTTTCAGTTTTTTTCAAAACAAGAGATTTGAAGACGTCACTTGAGACGCTGGGACTTTGCAAAGCACTCTTTTCTTACTAAACAAGTGATCATAAAAATAATCGCCTGATAAATAAATGATGAACAATAATAGTTTGTTACAGCCCTGAAATACACCTTGAAGAAACAAGGCTTCAATTTTGTCCAAAAACAAATACAAAAACAGGGAAGCGTTGCGGATGCAGGTGTAAACGGACACCAGCCAATCGGAGATCAGGATCTTTATGTGTGGTAGCGTCGATGCTATCATGATGATTACTGTGATGGATTCTGCAGCCCCGGTGTGCAGTGTTGATACACTCCTGTTGAAACGCTTGGAATCAGCTGGTATGTTGCGTTTCTTTTCTTCTTTCCTTGAATAACAGCTGCTTGACAGAGATAACTTGTGCAGCAGGAGATCACACATTTTGATCAGTACATGAGGGTCAGAGGTCTCACCTCGTTCTGGCCTCCTCCAGAACATTAGCAGGCTGTCGGGCCGGCAGCGACCTGCTGGGGATGCTGGGAACGGCGCGATGGGGAGTCCGCGGCGTGCCGGGTGTGACCTGTGGAACCAGAAACAGTTAACAGGAGACACGGCGAGAAAAGAGACCGATGACCTGATTCTGTCCGTTTTGTTGGTTTGTGCTCAGGAGCTTTACCTTCTTGTTTGGAGTTTTTTGCGGCGTCCTGGACGAGGAGCGAGTTCTCTGCTTCGACTGAGGAGTACGAGACCCTGCCGCAGCATATCTGCCCTTTTTAAACACTACATCCTCATCACTATCAAGCCCCGCCTCCTCCTCCCCATCGTCATCCTCCTCACTGCTGCTCTGTAGCTCCTTCTTGGACGGAACAAACTCCTCCTCATCCTCTCCGTCCGAGTTCAGGTCCTGCAGGTTGTCCAGAAGATTCCTGATCACACAGACAGTGAAGCTTCAGTACTCTGAAGTCTTCCACAAGAATTTATGAATGGATCGATCAGCGGACTGAAAGGGCGACGGCTTCCTCTCTGCACTCACAGCTGTTTTCTGATGCGAGACGCCACCAGCTGGGCCGACTTCCTCTTCGAGCTCCTCGGTGTGACGGGGAGCGGCAGCATCGGAGAGTTTTCATTATCCACTTCGGCCCTGTCCACGTCACACAACAGTAGAAGATCCGTCATATTTTGACGGCACGCAGAGTCAGGTGGAAAAGGGAGATATCATTTTGAGGATTTTTATGTGATATTCTGGGATGTCAACAGCAAGCATAATGTTGCCATGGAGTCAGGGAATTAGCTGTGGGCTATAACTTGAGCCCTGTTGTTTTGCCTTCTGTACATTTGTTTAAATTTGTACAAATCATCATCATTAAAAGTTTGCTGAAATAGCCATTAGCAGCTCCTGCTTGCAGTGTAACCAGGATGAACAGAACACTCTCTCAGGGTTACTTTGATACTGAAGAAAACTTAAAAACATGAAGATTATCAGCCAAGTTCTGCAGTCAAAAGGAGCGGATTTATGGACAGATAGAAGTAATGAAAGAATGACCAGAACATAAACAATCTAAATATGTGCATCACGTCTGTGTTCAGGTGTCGACTCCCAGAAGGAGTGGTCGTGTTGCGTTTAGAAAACCTGCATGCGCTTATGTCTACTCACAGGACGCCCATGGCTGGTTCCTTCAGGGATTTTTGTTCTTTTTTTCGAGAAGGAGTGGTAGCTCTGTTTGAAGACACATTGGATTTTTGGGGTTATTTAACCTGATTTAATACGAGAAATACCAAAACAGTAATGATTAAGTGATATGTGACTGTTCACACTGGAACAACTTCACCCGGCCGTGCAGACTCAAACCTCAAAGAAGATCAAGATTACATTTTTTTTGTTAAATCACCCCATACACGTGTCACCTACGTGACCTCTTACACACCCAGGTTGTTGTACTCATGAACATTATATTATTACAGTCAGTGCCACCACCAGGCCTGCAGTGTCTGACTCACTTCTGCTCCCTGGTGGCATACTGTCTCCTCGGCGTAGCGTTTCTTTTTCTGGGCGTCTCAACCGAGCCCGTCAGTAACCCTGCCTCCATCCCATCATCTCCCTGCTGAGGACTTTCATCCAACAGAAGAGGCACCAGTGAGTCTGCACGTTGAAAAACAGGTCATCTCTGGTTGAAACCCGTTTAAAACCTGTGGCGAGGTTGCGGATCGCATCGAATGTCCCTCTGGCCGCCCCTCCTTTTCCAAGCACGATGGGAAAAGTGCAGCGGCCATCGGGCAACGAAAAACCCGGAAGGCTCACGATAGAGTCGGAGTTTGGTTTTGTCCGTTCTAGACTAGCGTAGAAACCCGGAGGTGCAATGCGGCCGGCTCCGTGAAGAGGACCGGCTCCCTGTGAAGCTATAAACAGCTCATTCTGAGCCGATTCTTAGCTTCAGGTCATTTTACACCAACGAAGACCAATAAATCCCCTAAATACTGTTCCTTTAAGTATCAATACACAAATAAATAATTAAATACAAGGAATTAAATAAATTATTTCTGTAGATTTAAATTTGTTGATGTATTTCTTTATGTCAGTGTGTCAAGTCTATTTATGGATCTATTACATTATAAATGTATTTCTTCATTTATGCATGCATTTTAGCATTTGTTTATTCATTTATTATTTCAAAATGCATTTATCAATTATTTTATTGTTATTATTTCTGCTATCATTAGAGTAACAGCTTTTACTACTCACGTTAAAGGGGCTTTTTGGGAAAGTTTTTCTATATCCAATGTGAGGGTCCAGTAACAAAGGATGCCGTATGTTGTATGATTGTAAAGCTCTCTGAGGCATTTTTACGATATTTGTTATTTGGCTCTACAAATAAAATTGATTTGAACCATTTATGGTTCATTTATTCATACTCATAAGTCATTTTATGTCCTCAATACTGGGCGGTACAATGTTTCAAGGTTGGATTTTATTGTCATTGTACACAATAAAATGCAGATTGTGGTCCCAATTTGCTACACAACTAAACATATATTGTATTAGTTTGATTAATTCAAGTTTGAGTTTTTGCACAATGTGCAACGGTAAACACCGGGGAGCATGAAGCTGTTAGCATGTGCACTGAAACGTAGCGTCCATAACAGCGGCAACATTAGCCATCTAGACCTGCTGGGTAGTCAACACTGGCTTACAGCAGTCTGCGGATATCAGGCTGATGATTTAGTGATGATCACTACGCTCGCTTAGTTAAAGCATCTGGTACAGTCTACAGCTGTATGCATCGTAGGGCTGGATGGAATATCTTTTCTGTCACACTAAAAGATGGGGGAAATAGAATGTTGTGTCATTGTGGTGGTATAAATTTAATTTATGGTGCCGTTATAGATTGCTGGTAGACCACCACACTACCCTCTGCTAATACAGCTGTGTGCTTCGTTGGGGGGAGAGAGTACAGCTAAAATGTCGCTGTTGAAAGACTGAAATGCAACAAATATGAATAGAAGCAGAATATTTTGTTAAGATTTGAGAAAAACTGAAAATTCACAACATGTTTTGAATTTTGGAAATTAATACATCTGTCTTTTCTCAATACATTATGACTTTTCAACGGGAAGGTGGACTATTACCCCCCCAAAAAATCTGCAAGTTATTAATATTACAAATAATTTAAATGTCAACGTTTCCTCACTGAAGGAAAAAGATAGAGATTTCATATTTTTTGGCAAAATCTTCCAGCTGTAGCACATGAACACATTACCACGATATTCCAAAAAACCCTGATGGGAGCATGGCGGCTGCTGACTGTGAGAGGATGTGGACACTGCGGCTGTGTGGGAGAGCGGGCTCTCACCTGGTGGAGTCGTGTCTGGCCGGCGATGGTGGACTGTTCCCCTCAGAGAGAGACATCTTGTGGAGGACGATGGAGGACGGCCTCAGGGGGAAGCTGCCCAGAGCCCCGGGGGCTTTGTGGGGCTTCCTGAGGGGGGTGAGGCTGTGGGGGAGGGCCTGAGGGGGAGAGTGCGACAGTCTTCTGACAGCCGACTTCACCTCCAGCTCCTCGTCCAGCAGCTGGCTCAGGATGTCCTCGCTGATCATCGCCTTCTTCTCCGGATCTGCCGAGACGAGGAGGGGAAAACATGGCCGGAAGAGTTTTTTTTTAATTAGTGCAAGAGAAAAGTCAAGTGTGCAAAAAAAACAAGTTCCCAGATATATCTGCCAATACTGGTGTACGATATCTGTAATTAGCTCACATCTAGCACTACGACACCAGAAGAGAATGTACTGTATCACCCACTGCTCAGCTCCAGTTTCTTGCGGACGCCGGGCGTCCTGGCCGAGGCGTTCCTCCTCTTGGCGCTCAGACATTTTGAGGCGGACAGTTTGGTGGCGGAGTGCAGCGACTCCGCCTCGCCGGCGAAGAGCTTGCCCGCGCTCGCGGTGGCCCGGCTGTGTCTCACTTCCCCCTGCGTGGCCCGGCGCATGACGGCGAGGTCCGGCGTCGGCAGGGCGCGGCAGGCGGCGCCCCGAGATGCCGGAGCCGCCGCAGGCGGGGAGCAGGGGGGTGAGGGCGGGAGGGAGGGTTTGGGACAGGGACGAGGAGGGGGAGCCGGAGCGATTTCGGGGTCCATCAGAGCAGAGTCCAGCACTCTGAAGGTCTTGGAGTCCCAGGACAGCTTCACGTACAGGGTGTCCCCATCGCCAGAGTCCGGGAACGGAGCTTCTCCATCCAGGTGGGTCACCTTTGAGCGAAAGGACAAAGACTTTAAGGGTTGTTTCACCTCAATCCCACGAAACGTTTTACCTCTCTCCTCCAGTAGTATATCCATGCAGACAGCTTATGTTCAAATTAGGAACGAATTTGTATTGAATAGAAAATTATGACATGCTAAAACATTTGGCCACATGCAAAGATCAAGTTAGAAAAGTCAATACATCTGACTCTACTGCATCGGTTTTGACTTGCTTTTTATTACCTTTCGCCCCAGCTGACATACATCAGACAAAAACAACTGCACCTTATTGAGAGTGTTCAGAACCACTTCTCAAAACCCTAAAACAAATGACCCTAAAAGAGCCTTGTATGTGCAGGACCTCTTCAGATATGAACCCTTTTCCTACAGTGGACATCACGGTTAAAGTGATGCCGCTTATATGGATCAAAAAGCTTGGGACAGAATCCTTCCCATACAAATGCTGTTTAAATCATTTGCATACAGTAATTAGGTCGTCCACTTACAGTGATCATTTTGGGTCTTACATACAGAGACAAATATTTTTTCTTTATCTACTTTTTATTTTTTACTCTCATGATGCTTTACTTCACGGTAATCTGTCGGCTTGCATATTCTAAAATCATAAAAGGGGGGGAAAGGAAATATTTTTACATTCCTTCCTAAATGTAAACAAATTAAAATAAAGATTTTCGTGTCTTTTGCGTTTCCATGGAGCCCAGGAAGACGAGTAAGGAAGAGGGCGCTGAACGTCACCTGCACAGGTTTGAGGATGGACCCGGCGTCGACCTCGTCGTCACAGCTGCGTCCCTGGTAGTAGAAGATCTCCTGCGGGTGAGGCTCTCTGCCCAGCAGCTTCCGTTTGCTCAAAGGCACTTCGGACACACGAACAAACCACTGAACCACCGCCTTCTTCTGCTTCCCGCTCTCTGAAACAAGAGAGAGAGAGAGAAGACATTCGGCAACATGTCCTCGAACACAAAGTCCAGTGTGGCGTCACGCGGTCGGGACTCACCGTCACCGAACAGCCGGATGACTTTGGCCACGTAGGGGCTGTCTTCATCCTCTCCCTCTATGAGGATGTGTTGGCCGGTCTGGATGACCGTGGTCCTCGGGAGACCCTCCACGCTGATGGCCAAAGAGCTGAGATTTACAGATTCAGATTATTAATACAAAGCCGATCAACAAAAGACACGTGATGTACGGTTACAGATCGAGCTGCCCAGCCGGATAGAGCGTCATTAAAAATGAGCTCGACCAACATTAACGCAATGAAGACATGACGCATCAATTATTAGAAACCAATAATATTATGTGCAATGTTCTAAAATGTGCCACTCTGCGTTATTAGTACCTTTGGTACATGAAGTATATTAACACTTTGGTACTTTTATAGAAACTCATGTGTGAATGCAGGACTTTTACTTGTAGTGGTGTATATCCACACGTAAAGGACTACTCCTACTTTTACTCGAGTAGAAGATCTGAGTACTTCGTCCTCCTCTGGTCCAAATAAACAAAACACCCAAGATAATATACAAAGACAAATAGGATATAAATAGAATAAAATAATGTTTAAACAAAAATACTAATAAAACTAATCAATCAGTGTGAGGTACAAGATATGAATGAGAAGTCCAATTTTTTTTAGCTACTTTATATTTCTCCTACGTTACATCTGACAGCTTTAGGTTAGTTAGTTAGTTAGTTAGTTAGTTAGTTAGATAGATAGATAGATAGATAGATAGATAGATAACAGGTCGTCCTCTCTTTTCTGTTCCACGCGTCTCTTGATGGGTTGATTTTGTGAAGGATGACGTGTCCCTTAAAGCGTTGAGAAAATGTACCTAATTAATTCTTGAGCTAATAATAAACAATTTCAAAAGCCTTTTTGGATCACCTGGAAAATAATGCCTCGTCACACAGCCGAACACAGGGCTGTATTTGTAAAGATACGTGGTTCTGACAGCACAGCGAAGAGGGTGATGAAGATGATGATGATAATATAGAATATGATGTAAGATGTAACTACCCACCTGTAGATAAAAGGAGTGCAAGTACCACAACCGTAAACATCTAACATGACAGCAGTAACACGCACGCAGCAGTAATGTGGATCCACAAACGCAAAACATAATATCGTAAAGCAGGAAGAGGGAACATTTTTGTTTTCAGTGCTTACGGTGTTTTGGGTTTTCTGCTTCTCCAGAAAAAAAGAAAAAAAAAAAAAACTTGGTACTCACCCATATTCATAGGTTTTTAACTTCCTGTTGAAACTTAAAGGCTTTCCACGCCACTCGTAGACTCGTCTGACTCTCAGCCTGGTGAAATACTTCATCCTGTGTCCTCGCGGTCTGCTGCACGAGCTCAGGTACAACAACACAAACAACAACCAAAAGAGGACTTCTGTGTGTCTGTGTGTCCGTTTATCTGTTTAACTCCAACCCCGCATCGGAAAAAAGAAAGGAAATTTCCACAGGGACAGCCTTCAGATAACACACATCACCACTCAGAGGTTTCGCGCGAAAATTGCGTAGTTTCTTCTTCTTCTTTAAAGTTTTATTGGCGGTTGGCACACAACAGTTTGGTGCATTACCGCCACCAACTGGTCCGTTGTAAGGATCAGGATGTCTAGTACTTGCATTATTATTAATTACAAATAAATAACTCAATAACTATAAATATTAAAACAGTCTCACATTGTTCTAATGCTATGTTTTTAATTATACATACACATTACACATATACATGCAGAGACCTGCTCGTTTTACTCGTAGAAATATAAATGTGTTCTAGCTTTAAATGGTCGAGCTCTTTTTCCTATTTGGTGAAGATAACATGTTCCCATAGGGCCTATTTAACATGTACACAGTGTGGATTTATTTCACTTGTTTCTCTCCCTGCATTTTCGTTTTTTATGGTTGTTGTTTCGGTTTTAATAAACTCAAACCTGTGCGCCTCCGCTCAGCATGATCTACGCAGAGAAACAGCGACACCTGCCGACCGATTTGGAGAATGATGCTTTAATTCTGAAAAACCAAAAAGCCAACAGGAAGTTACAGTTATTCTGTTTCCGGTGGTGAATCCCAGGCGGTTGCCGTTGTGCTAGCAGAGTAATTAATTTTTCATTCCGATGGCAAACAGAACCGTTAAGGATGCGAACAGCATCCACGGGACCAACCCGCAGTATCTGGTGGAGAAAATCATCCGGACTCGAATCTACGAGTCTAAATACTGGAAAGAGGAGTGTTTCGGTCTGACGGGTGAGTCGCGTGTTAGCTAGCGAGCTAACGGCTAGTGACTGTTCGGCTAGTGACTGATATGCTAGTGACTGTTTTCTAACTAGCTAACTAAAGCAATTTAATGCGTACAAAACGTGTCGTGCATTTTTCTCTCTAACGTTTACGGAACCACGTGTGTCATTTCAGTATAGTTTAGAGCATTGCTTACTCTATATATGTTTATAAATAGCTGTAACTTATGAGTAAGCTAAAGCTAAGCGTGTTGATTCACGTTCCTACAAACCGAAATGTACTCTTGTAGTTAACTGTTTCTTTTGTCTGACCAAAAGCTAAAAACACCGCAAGTCACTTTGCAACAGTTTGAGACAGATCAGGGCTGCTATTAACGATTAAGCTGCTGGTTATTTACCCTTTTTATATGTATATTAGTTAAACGAAGGCAATCATCACATTTTAAAAGATGCAAGCAAGATGTCTTTGGTGTGTTTTACTTGTTAAGCGACAAATAAGTGAAATTGTCATATCGGTTGATCCTTAAAACACTCTCTGCTACATACAGGTGGGATTTGTCGTTTGCTTTTGACTAGAGACTAAACCAAACTTAAGTACCTTGACACCTCTCCCATACGGTTTTATACTTTCTCTTCCTGGGAAGGGAAATCTCAATGTAACACCATACAAATTAATATTTTAATACAAAAGCGAGCCTACATTTTTTTGGTGTCCACAGTTTGTATTGTGTCCTGTTGTGTTTCACAATGACTGGTGAACGAAGTGTGTGCCTGTTGTGTGATTCACAGCTGAGCTGGTGGTGGACAAAGCCATGGAGCTGAAGTACGTTGGTGGAGTTTTTGGGGGAAACATAAAGCCCACTCCTTTCCTCTGCCTCACGCTGAAGATGCTGCAGATTCAACCGGAAAAAGACATCATTGTCGAGTTCATCAAAAATGAGGATTTCAAGTGAGTTTCGATCTATTAGAGAATAAAGTTAATCCTGGCTCTGTAGTCCCTTCACCCCAAAAATATTTCGGCACACTGACTTGCTCTTCAGATAAAAAAGGATTGTCAATTTAAATCTAAAAAGGCGGGAAAGTGGAAAAATATGTATGACTAGCACACTATTGTTATAGGACCGTGTCATTCTAGAGACACATTTTGAGAAAAAAACAATGTGAAATTCTAGAAACTATAGAAGTCTATCTGACAGACAGCCAGGGCCACTCTGGGGGACCAAGTTATGTTTTTCTTGTACAGTATGCAAACAGGACATCTTTTACACTCTTTTTACTCTTCTCTCTCTCTCTCTCTCTCTCTCTCTCTCTCTCTCTCTCTCTCTCTCTCTCTCTCTCTCTCTTAGATATGTTCGTTTACTTGGAGCGATGTACATGAGGTTAACTGGCACTGCAGTGGATTGCTACAAATACCTGGAGCCGCTGTACAACGATTACAGAAGAGTCAAGAGTCAGAACCGAAATGGAGGTAAAGTTTGTACATTTTGGACTGCGACACAATGCACATCCTGGAATCAGGACAGTAGTTCCCTGAGCCTGCTGAAGGAGTTGTCATGAGGGTCCTCTGTACATTGTGTCTGGAGGTCTTTTAAAGAAATATTCTTTTGGATGTGTTAAGCTTTGCACAAATAGTGGAAGCAGGAGGAAAACTGATAGGTTCGTATTTTCTCCTGTCATGGAAGAAGGCTATCACCAATGAACAGTTTTCGGATTTACATGTTTGCATCTTGTTTTATTTGCTCATGACTGAACCCTGATCATGTTGTGGATGTTTGATAAAAAATGTTGGTTTATTTTTTGTTTCAGAGTTTGAGTTGATGCACGTGGACGAGTTCATTGACGATCTTCTTCATGAAGAGAGGATGTGTGACATCATTCTGCCCCGACTTCAGGTACGTTTACACCTCGTCTGTTCACACACACACACACACACACACACACACACACACACACGGCTCGATTCAAGTGCCCACACCACTGATGTGTGTGTGTGTGTGTGTCTTACAGAAAAGACACGTCCTCGAGGAGGCTGAGATGTTAGATCCACGTATTAGTGCTCTGGAGGAAGATCTGGATGAGGTGGAGAGCAGTGACGAAGAAGATGAGGAAGAAGAGAAGGTAATAATGTGTAATAAACCTTGTTGCTCTGAAGTGAATAATACTGATTGGCAATGTGAGATATGGTCATATACCAGATTTTATTTTATTCGCAATGTGGTTTGACAACATGTCTATTTGAACTAACTTTGTGGTGTTTGTTACACTGTGAACCTATTTTAACTCGTGTTTATGTTTTTCTCACCTGCAGCCGGAGAGACTGCAGAGCCCTGAGCCTCACAGACGGCGTGACGGTTATCGCGACAACGACAGGCCTCGTCGCTCTCCATCGCCTCGTTACAGACGCAGTCGCTCACCCAGACGGTTTGTGTTTTGAATTATCCAAAACAAGACATTTCCACAGCTCCCTATGTAAAGTGATTGTAAATCGTGGATTCATCTCTGAATCTCTGTATCTCTGTTTATTTATTTTTCCAGGAGGAGCAGATCTCCGAAGAGGCGAAGGTATGTTGACATTTACTTGAAATCCTTTGGCACCTTTTTAAATATAACGCATGTAGCTCACGCCTATTTATGTCTTTTGTTGCGTGTACTTGCGTAGCCCGTCGCCCCGCAGAGACCGCCATCGCAGCAAGAGCCCCCGCCGCCACCGCAGCCGGTCCAGAGACAGACGCCACCGCTCCAAATCTCCAGGTAAAGAAATGGAGACGAACGAAATGTTTGTCAAAAATAAACATACAAAGATTAGGTTATATTATTGGCCAATAGAGGGTGTAAAATAATAGATGGGATGGGTGTTAGCGTGTGCGTGCTGGGTCTCAGTGTATACGGGGAGCTCGTTTTTATACAACCCTAACAAGTTTATTTTGAGCTCTCAGAAAAGCTTTGAACAAAAGCCACAGCAAGATAAAAGTGAGATTAAATATGGTTATGTTTTCTCCATTTTCTGCCCAGTGGTCACGTAATAGGGTAGAAGTGATGTGTCTTTTCATTTCAATGCAGATGATATGCAAATATATCTTTCTGTCACCTCTAGTGATACAAGTAGTCTGACTTCCTAAAGATGGATGTTTTTCCAATAATGATGTGCATCTACATGCAAGATGTCAAAATCTAAATGTTTACTGCACTGATCCACTGCCGTGCATCACATGACGCACGTTTAAAACCGAGCAGGTCTGCTTTGCTTTTGCTGCTTCTCGGTCTGGCCTGCCATAACTTAAATTCTGGATATTTTATGAGCTTGACTTAAGATCCAAAGAATGTCTGTGTTTAATTAAATGTGTTGTTTTTACATAGGTTCTTTAATTGTATGTGCACTAAACTGCAGCCTGCTGTGAACCCCTCAGTGAATACACAATATTCATCTGAGGAGGTTATTTTTTTCAGTTCAGGAGTTTTTAAAAGCTGTCACCAAAATAACCAGACATATTTCTTCAATTTGGTGTTTTTATTTTTATTTGAATTCAACGTAACACAGAAGTTCTTTTAATGATCACGTAGAAGAGAAATAAACGTCTTACTTTGTGATGATTTGACGAAGGTTGATTGGTACTCATTCTATCATTATTTTTTAACCAGGTCACCACAGAAGCCACAGACATCGCAGCCACTCAAAGTCCCCAGAGAGGTGAGTGATGCTACTGTTGTTATAACTAAAGTATGCAAATCTATTTGCATGTGTGGGGCTGCGTATCATTTGTTTGTTTTATGATTAGAGTGCCGGTTCAAGAACGGAGTTTCATTACCAATGCTGTCTTTTTTTCTTTCTCTTTTTTTTTTTAAAGAAAAAATAATAATATATATATATCAGGACTTCTTGATACATTTTGAGTCTGTACCAAAACAAGTCTGTATAGTAGTTTTCTGGAGCTTTTTTAGTTTTCACTCTTTTCACATGATCGTCGTCTTTTATGTTCCTGGATATCTCCGGTCTTGTTAGCAATGAGATGTGAACCATTTGTTTGATTAATTCCATTTGACTTCATTTTGTTTCTTCTCCATCACAGGAGTTCAAAAAAGAGTCACAAGAAGAGTCGAAGAGGAAACGAGTGATTTCCCTTTCCCTTTTTTTAATTTTTAATTTGACCTCTGAACTGTCAGAACTTGCTTCTGAATCTTGTACGAAATTCCATTTTTATTTTATTCCTAATTTTACAAGTAATTTCAACTTTAGATGATGGGCCACTGACCTGTGTGTGTGTGTGTGTGTGTGTGTGTGTGTGTGTGTGTGTGTGTGTGTGTGTGTGTGCCGCATCTAATCACTCACCCCATCTGCAGCCGTTCAGTCTCATCTTGTGGTTCCAACCCTTTGAGACTACTTCCTGTTTTCAGAAAGTTCAGGCCATTATCGATCACTTTGGGATCTGTGTAAATGTAGAAAATGTGTTTCTGTATGTTAAGAATGAGCTTCACACTCTTGACCTGACATTCGTCAGAAAATAAAGACCCTGATTCATTAGTTTTGTGTTTTTGGAAGTTTGTTTGATTCCTGAGGAGGAGTAGGACACACGACTTCTGATTGATGCTTCTGGGATTTTTATTTACAAGGAACTTTCAGGTAAAATAACATGCAAAAAATATGACAGCAGTGTTTACATGCTACACTGTATGGCAAGAATTCTGAATTTGTCTTTGGGGAAAATACTTCAATTAAATATATATGGCTCCAATAACGTCTTCAATAATAAATAAATAATTCATTTTAACAGGTTTCATGAATGATTCAGCCTTACATACAAATCAATAGGTTTTTAGATTGTCTTTCATTAACTGGACTATAGTGTAAAGTCTTGGGAGACACAGGGATACAGCTCGATATACTATAATTTTCTAAGTCATGAAAACCCAACAATGAGATGATCATGTATTACATGTTCTGGGTCTGGTGTTTCGGCCTTCTAGATCAACACATTTTAGAACCAGTGTTGTTAAACCCACGAGGCTATGGCAGGTTTTCCAGAAACTCCTCTACTTCTCTCCACATTTCGTTCCTGCGTTTCTCTTTGATCTTATCCAAAACTCTGAAGCTGTTCCTACGGAACGAGGATCATTGCTGTATCGCTGCCGCCTTCATGTGATACTGTATTGACTTGTTTTCATCCCGTCGATCGAAGTTTAAATATTTTGCGTAGGTGTTGTACACCGCGTTCCACATTATTAGGCAAATTGTATTTAAGGGTCATAAACATTAATTTTTGGGTTTTTCAATGAAACTCATGGATGGTATTGTGTCTCAGGGCTATTTGGATGATTTCAATCATCCAAATAGTAATAATAATAATAATTAGTTTGCCAGGTGAGCCCAATCAAAGGAAAACTACTTAAGAAGGATGTTCCACATTATTAAGCAAGCTACATGTTTCAGGCAAAATGGGGAAGAAAAAGGATCTCTGCTGCTGAAAAGCGGCAAATAGTGCAATACCTTGGTCAAGGTATCACAACATTGGATATTTCCAAAAGAATTGCGCGTGATCATCGGACGGTGAAGAAATTTGTCATCTATTCACAGCACAAGCGGGTTCGTTCAGACAAAGGCAAAATAAGGAAGATTTCTGCCAAACAAATGCGTAGGGTTAAGAGAGCAGCCACTAAAATGCCATTGAATAGCAGCAAACGGGTGTTTGAAGCCGCTGGTGCCTCTGGAGTCTCGCGAACTTCAAGATGTAGGATGCTCAAGAGGTTTGCAAGTGTCCTTAAACCTGTTATTCGGCCACCCCTAAACCAAGCTCATAAGCAAAAAAGGTTGCAGTGGGCTCAGGACTACATGAAGACTAACTTTCAAACTGTTTTGTTTACGGATGAGTGCCGTGCAACCCTTGATGGTCCTGATGGATGGAGTAGTGGATGGTTGGTGAATGGCCACCATGTCCCAACAAGGCTGAGACGTCAACAAGGAGGTGGCGGAGTCATGTTTTGGGCCAGAATCATGGGGAGAGAGCTGGTAGGCCCCTTCAGGGTCCCTGACGGTGTGAAAATGACCTCGGCAAAGTATGTAGAGTTTCTGACTGACCACTTTCTTCTGTGGTACAAAAAGAAGAACCGTGCCTTCCGTAGCAAAATCATATTCATGCATGACAATGCACCATTTCATGCTGCAAAGAATACCTCTGGGGCATTGGCTGCTATGGGCATAAAAGGAGAGAAACTCATGGTGTGGCCCCCATCTTCCCCTGACCTTAACCCTATTGAGAACCTTTGGAGCATCATCAAGCAAAAGATCTATGTGGGTGGAAGGCAGTTCACATCCAAGCAGGTGCTCTGGGAGGCTATTACGGCATCCTGCAAAGACATTAAAGCAGAAACTATCAAAGAACTCACAAGTTCAATGGATGCAAGAATTGTGAAGTTGATATCAAAGAAGGGGTCCTAAGTAGTATATTACTGGTACCTCTTGGGGGTAGAGGGGCACTTCCGGTGGTGGGGGGGCATTTCCTGTCTAGAAACCGGAAGTGATGTCATTTTCAACCGGAAGTAAAAAAAAATTACCATAAAAACAGGAAGTAGGAGTGTTTTTAAAAAGTAGCATATGTGGGGGAGGGTGTAAATGTAGCATTAGCATAGTGCGGTGTGTTTTAAAAATATGTAGCGCCATTTTATGACGGGAAAACAGTAACAGAGTCATTTCAACAGGAAACAGCGTCATTTCAGCATGAAACAGCATCATTTCATCTGGAAGTTGGAAGAAGAAGAAAAAAATGAAAAAATAAGCAAGATATACAATATATCTATATCTATATATATAGGTTTGCTGGTGTTATGATATTCATACAAATAGAGGATACAAGTAAGCCGATATTCTGATATTTATTAAAAAAAACTTATGCTAGTAAGCAGTGGTCTGACATTAATTAAACAACTATAGGGCTGTACGTTAACCGATGGTATGATATCATACATACTATAGAGCTGTATGTTAGCCAGTGTTCTGATACTTATAAAAATAAAAAATAAATGAGAATATAGTGACCTGATGTTCTGATATTCATACAAACCAAGGCTATAAGTCAGCAGATGTTTTGATAATTGTAGAGCTCTGTAGAATAATACAAGTTTACGTTATTTTGTCAAAATTTGACTTGTACATGTATATAATGATGTCTATGTGTACAATAATATACTTAAGATGGACTATTGTTTATCAGGTATGCATGGAATGAGCACAGAGGCACTAGTCTACTGTGGGTCACATTCATTTGCACACAGTGATGAGGACTGAGGTTTTACAAAGGAACATTTGGTTTTAAGAACAAAGGGGGGTGGACCACCTGTGGTCTGGTCTGGTCTGGGAGGGGACGGAGGGGGTGGGGATCTCCCTCCCAAAAAAAAAAAAGGGACAGGAGGAGGATTCGATTTGCATATGAACCAGCAAAGGTGAAGGGGGGGTTCTGTGGGAAGATGACATGGACTGTAATAAAATGATCAACCGTGGTAACATATAGAACTGAATAAAAACTCCTTCTAGGTAAAATGTTTGTTAGTAAAACATAGTCATAAAAACGGATGCCATGTAAGAGTAGGATTGTAAGCCACAGTTTGGATATTTATACAAAAATCCATCTCTAAGTTAGACAGGCCGCTGACGTTTAATACAAACCAAGACTGTAAATTAGATGGTTTTCTGATATTAACACAGGTCATGGCTGTAAGGTAGCCAGTGTTCTGATATTAACACAGGCCATAGCTGTACGTTAGCAGCTGTTCTGATATTAAAACAAACCATGGCTATATGTTAGCTGGTGTTATGATATTAACACCGACCATAGCCGGGTTTTTTTATGCTATCAAATAAGTTTTCATAAAATCCATGACTGAACCCATTTAATCAATGAACTTCCTTTCAAACCAGGTTTATTCCTAAAAAGAAACCAAGGATAATATTTGTGTAGACCTAAAGTATACTTAATGAATAACTATATTAGTATAAACTATCAACAAACCATGAACATGCTTATTAACTAGAGTAGTCTTCTTGTTTTATTATTATAATTGAATGATAGATACATATGTATATGTAAGGAGCTCCAAGTATTTAAAGTTGAGACTTCTGAGGGGACAAAGGGGTCTGAAAGAGGACAGCAATAGTGCACATAACCCTGTAAGGTATACAAAAGTTCCCCAGGACTTGAACTGAGACTACAGATGTTATGGTGTTATAAGTACACAGTGGGCTGACATTAATTAAAAGTAATTAAAAAAACTATAGGGCTGTAAGTTAGTCAGTGTTCTGATATCATACAAAATATAGAGCTGTATGGTAGACAGTGTTCTGATACTTATACAAACTGAGAATATGGTTAGCTGGTGTTCTGATATTCATACAAACCGATGCTACAAGTAACAGCAGGTCTGTTAGCCACAGTTCTGTCATTTTATACAACAATCCGTCTCTAAGTTAAACAGTCCTCTGATGTTTAATACAAACCATGGCTATAAACTAGCTGGTGTTATGATATTAAAACAACCCATGGCAATAAGTTAGCAGGTGTTCTGATATTAACACAGACCATAGTTATATGTTAGCTGGTGTTCTGATATTAACTTAGGCCATGGCTGTAAGTTAGCAGGTGTTCTGATATTAACTTAGGCCAAGGAGGAGGAGGATTTGATTTGCATATGAATCAGCAAAGGTGAAGGGGGGGTTCTGTGGGCAGATGACGTGGACTGTAATAAAATGATCAACAGTTGTAACATATAGAACTGAATAAAAATTCCTTCTAGGTAAAATGTTTGTTAGTAAACCATAGTCATAAAAATGGATGCCATGTAAGAGTAGGTTTGTAAGCCGCAGTTTGGATATTTATACAAAAATCCATCTCTAAGTTAGACAGGCCGCTGACGTTTAATACAAACCAAGACTGTAAATTAGATGGTTTTCTGATAATAACACAGGTCATGGCTGTAAGGTAGCCAGTGTTCTGATATTAACACAGGCCATAGCTGTACGTTAGCAGCTGTTCTGATATTAAAACAAACCATGGCTATATGTTAGCTGGTGTTATGATATTAACACCGACCATAGCGGGGGTTTTTTATGCTATCAAATAAGTTTTCATAAAATCCATGACTGAACCCATTTAATCAATGAACTTCCTTTCAAACCAGGTTTATTCCTAAAAAGAAACCAAAGGATAATATTTGTGTAGACCTAAAGTATACTTAACGAATAACTATATTAGTATAAACTATCAACAAACCATGAACATGCTTATTAACTAGAGTAGTCTTCTTGTTTTATTATAATTGAATGATAGATACATATGTATATGTATATGTAAGGAGCTCCAAGTATTTAAAGTTGAGACTTCTGAGGGGACAAAGGGGTCTGAAAGAGGACAGCAATAGTGCACATAACCCTGTAAGGTATACAAAAGTTCCCCAGGACTTGAACTGAGACTACAGATGTTATGGTGTTATAAGTACACAGTGGGGCTGACATTAATTAAAAGTAATTAAAAAAACTATAAGGCTGTAAGTTAGTCAGTGTTCTGATATCATATCATACAAACTATAGAGCTGTATGGTAGACAGTGTTCTGATACTTATACAAACTGAGAATATGGTTAGCTGGTGTTCTGATTCATACAAACCGATGCTACAAGTAACAGCAGGTCTGTTAGCCACAGTTATGGCATTTTATACAACAATCCATCTCTAAGTTAAACAGTCCTCTGACTTTTAATACAAACCATGGCTATAAATTAGCTGGTGTTATGATATTAAAACAACCCATGGCAATAAGTTAGCAGGTGCTCTGATATTAACACAGACCATAGTTATATGTTAGCTGGTGTTCTGATGTTACCTTAGGTCATAGCTATATGTTAGCCGGTGTTCTGATATTAACCCAGGCCATAGCTATATGTCAGCTGGTGTTCTGATATTAACGTAGGCCATAGCTATATGTTAGTCGGTGTTCTGATATTAACTTAGGCTATGGCTGTAGGCTAGCAGGGGTTCTGATATGTATACTGACTATTGAGCTATAAATTAGCTAGTGTTCTGACATTCACACAAACCATGGCTATAAGTTAGAGGGTAGCTGTGATATTATATACGGAGATATAGTGCCAGCTTATGCAAATCTTTGAGGATAACCAATGGAGGAGCTGATGCTGTATGTAACTTTGTTCTTTCAACAGTTATGACTTCCAATCAGTTTTAATACAAACAGATGTACTGTACCAAGCTAGCATGCCTTTGGAACTATACCAATTCAAGTAGTCATCTTGCAATTACTTATATGACCTATAACTTGTAATAATAACTACAACTTCATACAATTAAAACAAAAAAATTATAATAATAATAATAATAATAATAAAAAATTAAAAAATTGTATGTGTTTGAATGCAAATTTGATTAATTAAAATGTCTGACGTAAGCACCCATTTAAGCGGTCAAGGAGTTCCAGCTGCTCAACGTCAGTAGGAACATGCGTTATGAAAGGTAAAAATAATATGAATTATAAACGCAAGCATTCAATACTAAACTATTAATACAGCACAGTATGATAGTTAGCTTACTATGTGTTTTGTATAGTATGGAGCATCAGTACAACTTTGTAAAATGTATTTAGAATTATGGATATAAAAAAATAAATAAAATGAATAGTATGTTTTTGGTCTTTTTGAAGCACTGATGTTTTCGTGACACAAATTAAGCAATGCAATGATAATATTTCGGCACTGACTCAAAGAAGTGCGATATGAACACACCATTACTGACATTTTACGGTCCCCCATTTGACCTATTCCATACCCCAACATCAGCGGTCACGGAGTTTCAGTTGCTCACAGTCAGTAGGAACAAGTGTTATAAAAGGTAAAAATAATATGAATTCTAAACGCAAGCATTCAATACTAAACTATTAATTCAGCACACTATGATAGTCCACCTAACTATGTTATTTGTATAGTTTGGAGCATCAGCACAAATTAATTTAGAATTAAGGATATTAAAAACATATTAACATATTTTTTAATAGTGGTCTACTTTACAACAACTACACACTATTTAGCATTAGTAAAGCATGAATAAACACATCATTCATCATTCATAAAGCATTGTTCCAACACGAACACTTATTAGTAACTCATTAGGATGCAATTCATAAACACATTAATAAATGTTTAATTCTTGATTAATAAGCTTGACTATTATTGTGTTATGACTGGGTTGTCATACTTTATAATATAGAATGTACAAAAATAATATTAATTATAAAACCAAGCATTCAATACTAAACTATTAATTTAACACACTATTATAATCAGCTAAACTATGCTATTTGTACAGTTTGGAACATCTGCACAAATTAATTTAGAATTAAGGATATTAAAAACAGGCTATTTGTATAGTTTGGAGCATCAGCACAAATTAATTTAGAATTAAGGATATTAAAAACCTATTAACACATTTTTTTTTATATGGAGTGGTCTACTTTATAACAACTACACACTATTTAGCATTAGTAACGCATGAATAAACACATCATTCATCATTCATAAAGCATTGTTCCAACACGAACACTTATTAGTAACTCATTAGGATGCAATTCATAAACACATTAATAAATGTTTAATTCTTGATTAATAAGCTTGACTATTATTGTGTTATGACTGGGTTGTCATACTTTATAATATAGAATGTACAAAAATAATATTAATTATAAAACCAAGCATTCAATACTAAACTATTAATTTAACACACTATTATAATCAGCTAAACTATGCTATTTGTACAGTTTGGAACATCGGCACAAATTAATTTAGAATTAAGGATATTAAAAACCTACTAACATATTTTGAATATGGAGTGGTCTACTTTATAACAACTACACACTATATAGCATTAGTAAAGCATGAATAAACACATAAAGAGTTGTTACAACATAAACACTTATTAGTAACTCATTAGGATGCAATTCATAAACACATTAATAAATGTTTAATTCTTGATTAATAAGCTTGACTATTATAGGTGTCATGATTGGGTTTTCATACTTTATAAATTATGGATCCCCCCCCAGATGTAAATTAAGCAATACATATATATATATATATATATATATATATATATATATATATATATATATATATATATACATACATACATACATACATACATCACTGTATGACCAGTCTGTCACTGGTTAGAGCAGCCTGTGACACAAGATTCAAAGAAGCAACAGTCATCAGGCCCCTTATAACACCATGAGGTCTCCGCCCCCAAACCCCCCATGAAAGAAAACAGAGTAGCTTAGTCTTTTCGAGAACCATGAACACCCACGGTTCTCATCATCAGAGAAGAAAACATTTCCCTTTGTCCTGAGAAGTCAACCTCTTATCTGCTTACGACCCCCCATACACAAATGAAGGAATGTCAACAGCCCTTTGATGCCAGTACTCATCTCAGTACATCTGCTTCTCCCTCCCATCTGGTCTTCATCTCTGAGGGTCATTTAAAGCTCAATTCAGGCCCTCTTCTCCTCCAACATGACAACACTATATTTTCCCATTACATGTTCCACCCCACCATGTCCGGCTGCATCCTGATTGCTCTCTGGAAGTAATCTGCCACCAGCTCTCTGTCTGCTCTAAACTTCATCAGGGTCCAGGCTTTCTCAGCGTAGGTCTCTGCATGGAGCTCGTCCTGCGATGGTGATGGGTATTTCTTCATCAGGGCGTCAACCTTTGACAGGTAAGCCTCGCTCTCTGCTTGGTCTCCCAGGTGGTGGTGCAGCCAAGCCAGGTTCCCGTAGTTCACCACTAACCAGGGACCGTCATCTGCATTTCTCATCTGGCTGAAGGCCTCTGCAGCCTTGTTGAAGAAACTCTGGGCGTCTTCGCTTTTCCCGTTAATGTAAAAGTTTGGACCTGTTGGGCTCCTGATCCCAGGTGAAGTGGCACTGCAGGTTCTTCAGTTTTTCCACCAGTGTTGTTTGACTCTGAGCAGCACTGATGGGGAATAAAAATGACACATGAAAAGACAAGAACGAGGGGCGGACAGACGGTAATGGAGACAAAATAACAAAAGGGGTGTTACAGTTTTTGTGACATGGTTTGATAACCATGTCTTAAACACAGGTACTAAAAGTACAAACACAAGTTCTGCAAAACGCTTCTTAGAAAGCACTACACGCTGCTTCCTCAATGGGACACACGCCCAAGCATGAAATCTCTTGCAATTAACGGGAAAACATGTCGATTCAAAATGCAAACCATACCTGGAATTGGCAACACACAACTAGTCTGAGCCTTAGCACGACAAATAGACCTCAGGGAGTCAAACATGTCAGTGAAGGAAGAAGAAAAGAACAAGGAATGGGGACCAGGGAAGACATTGCTTTTGTCGTGGATGAGGTGATGTGGCCAGACGGGGATCCATCTGCCATCATTTACTTTGTTATTTTTGGTTTTCCAAGAAACATTAATCGTTTTTTCTGTGTTTATTATAATGTTAGTATATGTACTGTATTAGAACAATCTTTCACAAAAGCCAGTATTACACTATTACAAAGATAAACAAAGTACTGTAACGTCCGCAGTAACGACTCGCAGACGTTGTTTGCGTTAACTTTCAGGTTTATTGTAACAGTGGTCACAGGATTGGCAACAGGCTCTTCACCAACAGTTGCTCACGTAGCATCCCCCACACTAGCATAACTAACCATAACACACAACGTCACTTCCTCCTTAACCACCCGCCTACCCCCCCTACTCCACCAATCACAGGCCGCAACCTTACCAAGAGCACGCTGCTTCCCTGTGATTGGCCGGAGAGAGTGAGAGGTCCCTGACCGACCCCTCCCCACCAACAGACGCCTGTACAGGATCGCTACAGTACTAATGACAGCAGTGTCTGGTACAAAGCACATCAGTGTGTTTTTGTTGCTTTGAAACTAACTCAAATGGTGCATGTTGGAGCCAAAATGTAGTTTGTTGTTTGAGGGAAACACAGGATGAATTGGGACATGCAGTTCCTGCATTTGAACACAGGGTGGCACATTCAGTTTAAAAGGCATATAGGTGAGTGCCTGCTAATGGAAACAGGTGTGTGTGGATGGGAAGCACAATCGTTTTTGACCCCAGCTTAGCGTCCTTTTGGCTAAGATCAAGTGTTGTATCCTGTCTCGTGGTATCTTGTGCTGTGACCAATGTAAGGTGATTTTATTGTATGGTGTCACGGATAAAATGTATCGAAAAAGACAGCGCTGGAATAGACAGTGGATTTGTTTGTGGCAAGAACACACGTCCTAAGACTTAAATTGGTTAAGGTTTGAGCCTCTACAGCGCATGTGTGTATCCTTTTGTTGAAAAAATGCCATTTTGAAATAGGATTGGGAGGTTTTGATTGCAGCTTCATTTTGACATAAAAGTGAGGTGTTTATCTCCAAGTGTTGTCTCTTATTTGGCCTGTGGGTAGAGTTTTGAAACAATGAGCCAAGTTCGTACAGAACAAGTTTGTAAGCGATTGCAAAAAAAAGGGGCAAGGAAAGAGGATCAACAACTCCTGACTCCTAACCACAACCACTCAGGGTCAGTGGCCAACTCCAACCAACCGTGTCCTCCACAACGCAGGGCGAGTCTTGATGAGAAATGAAGAGGGATTCATATTGGAAATGAAGAAATAAGGATATTAAAATACAACGAGAAAGGAAAGGAGTGAAGGAACGAAGAGAGGAATTAATAAATGAGGAAAGAAATGAAGGAAGATGACTGAAAGCAGAGTCTTAACTGCCACTGAGGAAACACATTAAAGCAAAGAAAATGAAGTAAAATAAAAATGAAGAACAGCATTTATTCATTCAATTCTAACAAAATGCAAGCATTTAGCATTTCTACACTAGAAATATATTCCTGTCAGTGTCGGATAAAACTTTCAGAAAATAATAACCATTATATTGGATATTGCATGTATTCATTTGTACATTTTGATCATTATTTTTATTTATTAGTATAAGCGTAAAATTGGATGAAATACAATCATCTTTTATACATATAATTTATTATAAATACAAAACACATCCACAAAATGTAAACGTGTTAGTCACTGTCGACACTCAAAGAGATACTTGCCAGAACTTTCAGAAAACAATCAATCAGTAATTATTGTTACAACAATATTTCAAAAATAATCCCTGTGTCCCTGGCTAAGAAGAAATGGAGAGAGGAAGTAATAGGGGACTCAGCAATGATTTTAGAATCTATTGATTACTATTTTGGGCTGTGGGACTCAATCATTTGCATTAAATTAGAGACCATTTTGCGATGGGATCACACCAGTCTCGACGGTCAGCTCAGACCACATCCATCTTCAAACTCGGCCTTCATTTTGATCTTAACTGCTGAATTGGGCCAGGGGCGTAAAGTGTCTGGGAAGGTGATTCTGGCTCCTTTTGCTCGGACCTCGCCCATCTTTGAACTCAGCCTTAATTTTCGGCTCAACTACCCATCTGTTAAGTTTTGTTACTGCAACTTAGAGTTGTGAAGCTGTCGTGGTCACAACATCTGTCCACAGACGGGAGAAATTAAACAGGGCAGAGACACTACAGCAGGTGTCTCCAGGGGAACACTTTGACATGATGACACACACGCAGACTCAAAAGATGAAAACAATAACGGCGTTATGATATGCCCATTCATTATTTACTCCAACAATGGTATGAAATGCAGAAGCAGCCACTCACCTCATCGCTCAGCTGTGAGACAAATGAGACACACTGTTCCACACACAAATAATATGCATTACATCCAATTTTAAAAGATGTTTTTAAATGTCCTTTTTAGAAGCCTTATTTGTCACTGACCCAAATATTAATTTAGCGTGCATTATTTTAAACACACTTACAGTATATATTTAGTGAATGTGAACAGAGTGTTGATATGAACAGCGGTTACATGGAGACACCTGCATTATGAAGCTGCTAACACCTTCCGGTATAACCTGGGTACTGTTTGGTGACCACTTCACACTGATGGGTTCTGTTTAATGAACCAGAAAGTATCTTTGGCAGTAGCTTTCAAGAGCTGTAGTTTGATTAACATCCATCACTGAGATTGTGTAGAGTACATGCATTTATTGTATAGCAACCAGAAAAAAACACAACTTGAAGATTTCTTAGTGTACACATTTTGTATTTAATAGTATTAGAAGGCAATTGTGTACAACTGAGACAAAGCTTGACATACTTTATATCCATACAGTCAGTTGCATCTGGCTGTAATATTCAGTTTACAGGCTCCATCAAATTAACTATTACATTATGAGAGAATTTAATATTTCACAACTCAAAGGCAAACAGCAAAGCAGATTTCATATAGTGCTAGGAGTAGAAATATGAACACTCTTACATCAACTTAAAACACAGTGCTAAGAGGGGAAAACACACAACAGGAACATAATAAACACAACATCTGATCAAGATCTATTGTAATAAACCAAGTAATGTTTAATTATGGTAATGACATTGAGACATGTCCACAGTGGATGTTATTTAAAAGAGCAGTGTTATTGAATGGTTTCAGACTGTCATACAAATCAAGTGTACTAATTCTAACAAATAACAAGGTTTTTAATATAATTTGTGTTGCCTTTTTTCCCATTGACTACAAACATGTAAAAACTTGCAGACACCTGCCTTTTAAAAAGATACAATTAATCAATTAATAAGTATTTTCAGATATTTAATACCTAAAAAACTACCTTTTTGCATTGCATTTTTTTTCTCCAGATGTAGGACCAGTGTTGTAAAAACACTATGGCTCTTGCAGGTTTTCCAGAAACTCCTTTATTTCTCCACACATTGGGTTCCTGCTTTTATCTTTGATCTTCTCCAGAACTTTGATGCTGTTCTCACGATAGAAGGATTGATCCGGTATCGCTGCAGCATTCATGTGATACTGTATTGACATGTTTTCTTTCCATTGATCATAGTATAAATATCTTGCATAGCGGTTGTAGAGGACCTGCTTGTCTGCAGGTCTCAGATCCCTTCTTAGCAGGTCCTGGTACATCTGCTCAGCTTTAGCCATGCCGTCATTGGACTTTGCATGTATATTTGCAAGGTCTATTTTCTTCATAAGTGAAGAATGAGGGTAGAGAGAAATCACCTCCTCATGGAGACTGACTGCTCTGTCTGTCGTGCTTTGCTTTGGGCGACTGTCGCGTAAAAAAATTATCTTCCATTTGTAGCAGAGTGCAGCACATCTCTTCAGATAACGCTCATCTGGATGGTGCTTCAGAGCCTCCTCTGCCAAATCAATGGCCTCATCAATATTTACATAGTTTCTGTAAGCCCTTAGTATCACTTTTATACCACTGTAGCTGCTGACAGGATTTCTCAAAACCTTTTCGACCAACTCACGTGCTTCATCCTCAAAGTCTTCTCCTTTCTTTCCACGTTGCCGAAGGTAGTAAGCAGCGAGGTACAAGTTCTCTGGATCCTGTTCCTTGGCGACTCTCACTTTCTCCAAGAAGTCAGCCGGCGGCCCTGTGTCGCTGTGCTTAAAGGCCCTCGTTAACCCTATGACGTGACTGGTGTTCCACTCCACCATGTCCGGCTGCATCCTGATGGCTCTCTGGAAGTAATCTGCCACCAGCTCTCTCTCTGCTCTGAACATCATCAGGGTCCAGGCTTTCTCAGCGTAGGTCTCTGCATGGAGCTCGTCCTGCGATGGTGATGGGTATTTCTTCATCAGGGCGTAAACCTTTGACAGGTAAGCCTCGCTCTCTGCTTGGTCTCTCAGGTGGTGGTGCAGCCAAGCCAGGTTCCCGTAGTTCACCACTAACCAGGGACCGTCATCTGCATTTCTCATCTGGCTGAAGGCCTCTGCAGCCATGTTGAAGAAACTCTGGGCGTCTTCGGTGGAGCCCAGCTTGTACTGAATGAACCCCCGCAGGTTGTAGATGTGACCCAGCCAGCTGTTTCCCTCCTCCGTGCCGATGTCCACCAGCTTGTCACTTAGATATAAAAGTTTGGTCTTGTTGGGCTCCAGATCCCAGGTGAAGTGGCACTGCAGGGCCTCCAGTTTTGCCACCAGTGTTGTTTGACTCTGAGCAGCACTAATGGGGAATACAAATACCAAATATTAATAGAAATCACTAGGTTCATATAATATGCTTGGAGGCGTGCTATGTTTGGATAATCATTGTTCATTTCATGTTGAGGAAGGGAGGACGATAGAAATGGAGTAAGGAGCATTGAATGCCCAGGAAGGAAATAATACATAATAATCTGTTAGCTCCTTCTTTGATCTCAACACAAAATAATTTCACTACAGGTTTTGTGTATAGATGTGTATGTGACAAATAAACAGGGTCTGATGTGAAAGACAGTAAGGAAAATAAATAATAAAAAATATGGACCAATATACGGCTGGAAAGAAAAAGTATAGGATCGGAAAAGGGAATTAAGTAAAGAAGGAAAACTTGAAAGAGAAAGTGATGAGGACAAAGGAAGGCAAATGAGTGGATGTAGTGGGAGGAATGAGGTAAATGGGACGATGGAGGGAAGTAATGGATAAGAAAAGATGTATAAGAACAGACAAAATAAAAAACATGAAGAAAAAGAAGACACAAAGACTGAAAGAAAACACAAAGATGAACGAAGAAAGTAATGAATGAATAAATTATAAAAAATAGGTAGGATGCTGCTTGTGAGTAAGGAATAAATAGAGTGAGGCAGGTGGAGAAGGAAAAGGGGTGGGGGCAGAAGGGAGAAATAAAATATGGCTAAAAGAGGAAAGGAAGGTAAGAAAGAAGAAAAGGAAAGTAAGGTGTGAAGGAGAACAAGCGGTAGCACTTCATAATAAGTACACAAATAAACACTGAATCATCATTTATAAAGCATTATTCCAACATGAAGTCTCAGTTATCTTCTCAACACAAAAGGGAAATAGACACAACAAAGTGATAAAGAACATTAATATGATGGTGCTGGGGGGTCATGCCCGTCAGTGGCACGAGTGTTCCATAGTTTGTAGGCACATAGCTAAATTTTATAACATGTTATCAGTGTTATTGTGTTCACAGAAATAAGTTGTTCTAGATAAGAAGACTGGTTATTGTAATTACTGGGTTCAGGAGGTCAGTGAATGTCTCATGAGCTGTGTACAGCTACACCTTGAATAAGGAAGGTAGCACCGTAGTAGCACTTTAGTAGCACTTAAATGGCACTTACTGATAGCACTTTGTGGTTCAACTTTATTGAATAAATTGTACTGTCTTGATTGTTGTTCTGGGTTTGTACTCATGGTTGAATTGCACTTATTGTAAATTGGGGGGGGGTGCAGATGAGCATGCCTGTGACGGCGTCAGATTCAGCATGGACCGATACGGGAGTAAGAAACATGAAACACTTTTCAGAAAAAATAAGAAAACGAGAACACCAGGACGCACATGGATAATTCAGCCATATTAGGAAAAGTTAACATCGCTATGCAGCTTAACGACGGACACAGGATTTCGGTTAAGAAACATAATGAGGAGGTGGATAAAAACCGGCACATTTGATCCCAAATAATAAGGGACTAGTGGATTTTGTTCCGTCCCTCGACGGTGTGCTGGAGGAGCACCTTAAGACAGCCAGCGTTTTTAAAGGCACATCGAAGACGGTACAAAACGAGCTGCTGGACTGTATGCTGTCGGTTGTAAGGGATTACATTCTGGAGGAAGTAAAGAAAGCTGATTTCATTGCTATTCAAGCGGACGAGACGACTGACATTTCCACCCACTGCCAGCTCGTGCTCGTGCTACGCTACATCGATGCTAACTGTAACGTACAAGAGTGGTTTTTCAAGTGCATCACCATCCAGAACGCGACCGCTGACAACATCGCTACAGCGCTGAAGGAGAGGCTGAGCGCCATACTAGCAAACGGACAAAAAGATAAACTTATCGCCCAAGCTTACAACGGGGCCGCAGTAATGAGGGGAGCTACCGGCGGAGTGCAGCGTAAGATATTGGATGTCTATGACAACGCTCACTACGTCCACTGCTACGCGCACCAGCTGAACCTCGTCATGCAGCAGGCAACAACACGCATCCCCAGGATCCACACTTGACCTTGGAGGATTCTCTGCCTTCTTCTCCAGGTCACCCAAGCAAACCGCCGTGCTTGACCAAGTGGTGGCGCATAGGCTTCCTAGAGCCTCCACAACATGGTGGAACTTCCAGAGTCGCGCTGTAAACACTGTGTATGAGCACAAGGATGACCTCCTCGTGAACTTTGATTCACCAACTGTCAGAGAGGCCGGGGGCTTTGTGAGGATGCTTGAAGACGAGACTTTCTTTTTTTCCCTGGCATTGTTCCACAAGATCATGCCAAATGAAAAAGATCAGATTTCTATAAAAATGCAGGTAGTTATTAAACACAATTTGTAATAACATGCTTATTCAGGTGTCCACCAAGTCCATTTCTAGAAGAGGCCTAGTTGTTTTTGAAGATGGCAAGTTGGCAACTTAAACTTTATGTTTTGGACAAGGGCCTCCATTTCCTCTGTGTGTGGGGACAGTGGATCTGACCAGCAGCAGCAGCCTAGAAAGCACAGGATGCTGGGACCAGGAGAACAACAGAGGCTGGCTACTGAGGTAAGTTGTGATGTAGTTGTCAATATAAATACTTTATACACTCACACACATACATGTACTATATGGGTGTGTATGCACGGCACATGCTAATTACAGGAAGTAGTCAAATATTCAATTACATTGTCGACTGTCTCCAAAATAACTTTAAATGATGGGAAATTTTAACTAAGACTGACCGTCTGATACATTTTGATGATGTAGTTATAATTTCCCATCATCTAAAGTTATTTGTAAGATTTTACATACATTGTGTTTTTGAAATACTTTACTTGGACGTAAGCATGTGTTCAATCAGAATCACTTTCATCAAAATAGCTTTATTGCAAATTTAAGTTGAAGAAACTTGTCAGGGATATACTTCAATAAGAAGGTCATTGAGAGGTTTGCCACTCAGAAGGACAGAAGAGGAAAGTTCCTTTACAAATAATCTGTCTGAAAAACATGCAGGTTTCCTCACCAGACTGATTGGGTGTTTCCCCAACAAACAAGGTTCATAGGGGCATCTTAAAATATAAACGCGTTCTATTAGACTATATATTTTGTATATTTATATTTTATTATAATATATTCATGATATTTATATTGTATATTTATGATATTATATGGTATTTATATATCATATTATACTGACTATTATTATATGATATATACATATTAATATACTGAATTGTATGGATATGATGTCCTTATTAAGTCAGTGTTGGAATAAATGTTAAATATTTAACTGCAAAGTCGTAATGCGTGTTTGATACCTTTTTTGCATTGAATCGTACTAGGATGTTTGCTGAAATTAATTGGATGGCCCTGCCCAAAAAAAATCCACCAGCCGCCACTGATGAAACCCAAGTTTATTAATCAAGAATTAAACATTTATAACTGTGTTTATGATTTTGCATACTAATGAGTGTTCATGTTGGAATAATGCTTTATAAATGATGAATTCAGTGTTTATTCATGCTTTACTAATGCTAAATAGTGTGTACTTAATATAAAGTGCGACCAAACAAGCAATTAATTACATGTGAGTATAGAAAATAAAATACCTTTAACATTTCTCCACCAGAATTATATTCTTGGAAGTGTGGGATGAAACTTAAAGAAAACAACTGATCAGTAATATTTGTAAAACAAAATACAGAATGTTTTAATTATTTGTAATAATCTCTGTGGCACATGAAAGGGATGAAGAAAGAAACATCGGACTGAACAGCAGAGTTTATACATCATCAATGTCTTGAAGGATCCATAAAGGTAGTAATCTTTGACTCGAGGACACAATGATAAGATATTAAACAAATCAGAATGATACTAATGATTTACTCCAATAATGATATGAAATGCAGAAACAGCTTCTCACCTCATCATGCAGCTGTTTCCTCAACTCGGTAAGTTCTCTAAGTCAGTGCGGCTGGTTTCTGCTCTTGATGCTGCTCTGGCCTCGCAGGTAGAAATGATGAGATGCTGCTGAGCAGCTTTATATGTTCACGATCACGCCGAGGCAGGGCATTTGCGTGTAAATGTTTCTATTGTATTATAAAAATACTCCTTGACTATCGTTTCCCGTGAAAGGAAGCCAACAGTCTAAAACATGACTCATCAAATGTCGTGATTATGTTTTCAGCTTCATTCTTCTTGCAGCACATGACGCCACAATGGGAGAAAGATTCAACCCCAAGATACCATATCTTTATGGCTGCACCTTCCCATCTCTTAAAAATATCGACATGTTATGAAACCTTTGAACGCATCTGTGTGTGTTGGAATCTGTCGAATTGAAAACCTACAGCCACATCTCATCAGTGGCGGGCCGTCAGGGCCTTCTAAGCCTTCTGTGGTGGCCTAAACAGAATCACAAAGTTATAGCTATTTTATAATTTAATTACATATATATATTTATTTTTTATTAAAAGTTATAGCTATTTTATAATGCAATTGTTTTTCACAAATACACTACATGTATTGTAATTATTTTTCCCTGTTAGCTTATTTTCTCATTGCACAGCTCTTCATCTGTTCCTCTGCTCCTTCAGGCCTCTGGTATGGCTCAGTTTGGGAGCTTGTTAACAGCATTCTTATCCAATCACATTTCACCTCTCTTTCTCTGTGAAAGAGTAGCCTGGTTAAACTATATGAAACAGTCTTCTAGAGTTCTGGACATGTGATTGGTCACAGGGCCCGCGTGACCATTAACATGCGCTGTGATTGGTCAGTGTGCCAGCATGACTTCTGTCAACACAACAGAAAGCTACCTAGCTGCCAGGATTAAGAAGAGTTCATGCTGAAAAATAAGAGAAGTTATGTTTCGTGTTTTACATGTTTTAACACTTAATGGCTGAAGAAGGAGACCTGGACTTGGTGGGGGATTTACTTTATGCCTTTCTCTTTGAGTGTTTGGCATGTTTTGGCATTGACGATCCTCACTGTAGCGCACAGATGAACTGAACAACCACATCATTGAACCTTCACTGACCTCCTGAACTCAGTAAATGCAATAACCATTCTTCTTATCTCAAACAACTTCTTCCTGTAAACACAATAACACTTATAACATAACAGGTTACATTACGTGTCGCTCAGCTGTTAACATATCTTTAACTATTGAAATGTGCTTACAGTTTTGGCCCACTACAAGCACTTATTCTAATATCTGCTTTTCTGAAAGCAAATACTACGTCCTCTTACCTTTCAGGCCTCTAAAAGTTGTTTTCAAGGGGTCAGAAGCCAAAACGTTGGGAAACAATGGTTAGATTGTGGATGACTTTCAGGGATCTTCTTTGTCATACAATTGTATCTTTCTTTTTGCAGTGCCGAGGACGCGGACAAAGTTGATCTGATGTCAACGTTTCCTGATCTCTTTGGGTGTGTTTATACATTGACAATCCTCACTGAAGCGCACAGATGAACTGAACAACCACATCATTGAACTGTGTTAACGAGAGGCGAATGGACTTTGTCTTTATTAATAAGTGGACAGCATCGGGTGAGTGCACAGCTTTTTCTGCTTTTTGTGTTTGTTTTCCCCCCCTCTTGGCTCTCCGCTGGCTCCCACCTCCATAGAGCTAACTTAGCTTGCACCGCTAGCTCACAAGCTAAATTAGCCCGCGACATGGAGGTGTTGGGAGAGCGCTCGCTGCTCTGGTAGTCTCTGGTTCTCTAAAGTGGAGGGCGCTGCGTCGTCGGTAGAGTCGAGTTAGTTGGAGTCAAGCGAGTCGGAGTCAAGAGAGACGAAGTCGAACCAATCAGAGTTGAGTGAGTCAGAGGCAGGCAAGTCGGAGTCAAGAGAGTCTCAGTCAAGAAAGTCGGAGTCAAGCGAGTCGAAGTCAAGCGAGTCGGAGTCAAGAGAGGTGGAGTCAAGAGAGGTGGAGTCAAGAGAGGTGGAGTCAAGAGAGGCGAAGTCGAACCAATCGGAGTTGAGTGGGTCCGAGTAAAGCGAGCCGTCGTTGTGAACCTCACCTTGCTCCTCATCAGAGGGGTTGTAGATCGGAACCTTCGTGGACGATTCTGATGAGCTGACGGCGTCCGTGCTGTGCAGCAGCTCCAACGAAGTCTCCACCAGCTGACAGGGAAACATTTAAACTTTCAGGATTCCTCATGACATAAACTATTTCTGGATTACAGTGAGCAATAATCAAAGTTTACATTTTTAAAAACAACAGCATATCCATAAACACAAGAAAGCACTTCATAATTGTTGGATGAGGAGAGGAGCACCTCCCACGCGCTTTTATGCACAGGCTTTTTCCACTTTTAGGATCTGGATTCAGATTCTGTTCTGCATCTCTGTAACGCAGTAGTTGGAGGTATTGTCCGCTGACACTCGTGTCAGTAGTTCGGTCTCTCCTCTGTGCTCCCTCGGTGGTGCAGACAATGCTGATAAAAGATGAAGTGACATTTGGTTTTTAGTTGGTTCTTACTGTAGCGACCCTTGGTCAGGAAAGCTACGAGGCGTCATCTTACTAGTTGATGTAGTGGACAGGACACAGGCTCCTGTGGGCGGAGCCTCCGACAAACTACAGTCAACACGTTAAAGTTCTCCTCGCAGGCTGAACAACCTGCTCCGGTCAGAGGCTGACTCTCAACAGCTGGCAACACAAACAACAACATCCCGCCTCACTTGCTCTGCCAATCACAGGTACGCTCATGTGCCCCGCCCACATAGGTAGCGAGGACGATGTTTCACAGCTACACGGTCATGAGACCTTCACTGACCTCCTGAACTTAGTAAATGCAATAACCATTCTTCTTATCTCAAACAACTTCTTCCTGTAAACACAATAACACTTATAACATAACAGGTTAACATTACGTGTCGCTCAGCTGTTAACATATCTTTAACTATTGAAATGTGCTTACAGTTTTGGCCCACTACAAGCACTTATTCTAATATCTGCTTTTCTGAAAGCAAATACTATGTCCTCTTACCTTTCAGGCCTCTAAAAGTTGTTTTCAAGGGGTCAGAAGCCAAAACGTAGGGAAACAATGGTTAGATTGTGGATGACTTTCAGGGATCTTCTTTGTCATACCATTGTATCTTTCTTTTTGCAGTGCCGAGGACGCGGACAAAGTTGATCTGATGTCAACGTTTCCTGATCTCTTTGGGTGTGTTTATACATTTGCCAAAAGCAAAGAGAGGAATTTCAAGCCACCCCTGAAGGAAATGTTGAGAACAGAGGTGTGTTCAAGAGACAGCTTGAGTTGTAACGCCACCCAAAAAGTGTGGAGCCCATCTACAGGCTTGTCGCTGCCATCTTTCAATTCTGGGGCATCTTTATTTAAATGTAAATGAGGCCTGTCACCACTGAACAGCAACAATGAACAGCACCTAAATGCAAAAAGACCTGGTACTGTGTGGTTGTAAACGAATGCCGTAAATTCACTTTCTTCCTTAATCTGGCTATTCAAAGTACACTAAAAATTTTAGTCTGTTTTCACAATTAAAGGATGTCAATCAATCAGTTTCCTGCCGTCCATTTCTTTCCCTTCAAAGTACACTGTATTGCAAAAAGACAATTTTTTCTCAGAATATAGGTCAAATTTAAACTTGATTATTCCAATAAATATGTTCATATTTTTAGATCATATATTCGTAATACATGGTTGTCTTGTCTTGCCATGTTTGTGCGGTCAGTCAGTCAGTATAATTGACCCCATCTCAATGCACCCGACATGTTAACATCCTTTGTACCATAATACAAGGTGATATTTGAGGCCCAGTTCATTAAAGCTGAGGCTATAAGAGCTAAATATAAATCATTAAAATGTCTGACTTATTTTGATCCCGAATTAATACTTTTTTTCATTGCTTTTATTATGAAGGAAATATTGTTCAATTGAGCAATTTACGTTTGAGTATTCTTAATTCCTCTTCAGGATCGCTAATGTTTAGCTTTATTTCCGAATAGTGCAGGCAACCCAGCGCTTCTTTAAAACGGTGTTACTTTTAAAAGCAATCTTGTTGAAGTATCTCATCCACGCAACTTGACAGCAGAGGCAAAAGAAAGAAAGAAAGAAAGTGACGTTGCAGGATAAACAAACGGAGCTTGTGCAGAGGCAGAGAGGGCGACCTGCATTATGACATCTGTGTCTGAATATTCCGGACCAATGCAGTCCTCTAAGAGGAGCGAGAGTGACTGCAGGGGCTCGTCAGCGAGGTGAGTGGAGGAACAACACAGAGAACAGCTGTTGCAGAGACGGACTGATTGTACGGGTCGCTGCCGGGTCCAAATGGAGCGAGCATCGGTGTCGTGGCTTAATAGACTCGATGGGTTGCTTACCGACACACTGTGAATCTATTCAGTGAGAAAATAACTGTGGTTCTTTCGTCATTAGTTGCAGCTTTACATAACGAATGAGGTACGGGTCGATCCACAACCCGTACTACACACCTTACTACACACTACCTCTGCACATGCGGCTCTGCAGCTGCTATTTAATTTGGGTATAGGCCGGTGTGAGAGCTATCAGGATTCACTCCGTTCCCTCTGCCATGTCTTATCTACACGTTAAACACTCAGCTCCAGTGTGTGTGCTTTTCCACCTCGTAGGTACTGTAGAAATATTCAAAAATCCTGGGAGGTGGTGTGGGGAATAAGGTCCGGAGTCCAAAATGAGTTATACTAATAATTATTTAATGAAAGAATGATGACAGAACAGCTTATGCAATCCCGATCGGGGGCCCTTGATCCCCAACAAACTCCAGACTCGCAGGTCTTGTCTAGTCACGTTGGGAATTCAAAGCGCGTCCTCTCGCGCGTGTGTTAGTTACATTCTCATTCACTGATCTTAAGGCCACTCATTGGTTAGTTCTACACGCCCCTAAACACCTCTTCGTAGTCCCTGGCCGTTTCTCAATACCAAGTACGCTATATTTATTATTATATATATATATATAGGACCTCAACCCGTCGGCGTATCTTTTTAAATAAGATGAGTCTGGACAAACCGACCACAGATTTGATGCTTAAACAAATAACTTCTCGCCTGAAAACATCCTAAAATTACATTTTGTGACTCAACAACGGTAGTATTTATAGAATGTCAACTTTCAGTTGTGAGTTTTCTCATCCGCCATTGTTCCCCGTTTGCTGGTCCGAAATGCATTCTGGGATATTGGCTCTCTCAAGTACGCTCAAGTCTGCTCTGACGCATCCCCGGTAAAATGGGAGGATCAAGTCACATCCGGGCATTTTCACCGTGCTTGGCGAGTCCACGAGTCCACAAGTACAGAGAAGAACGCTTATTGAGAAACGGCCCCTGTGTGTCCGTTGGCCAAACTGTTTTCAGGAGCGGCGCTATTCTTCTTCTCTTTCTTCAAGAGGGTAGACTTCCGGTGTCTCAACTTCCGGTATTTCAATGTCCTACACCGCCCCCTTCAGCCGAATGAGGGAACTACATTTTCTTAAAGTGACAGTTCACTGGCTCCAGAATGCAACATTGTCTAACATCCATTCACACATTAATCATTATCCAGTAATAAAAACAGTGATATAAATATGCATACAATTACAAATCCTTCATAATAATATCCCTTTTTTAATTATCATATGTCTTGTGCATTGTAATGTACGTTCCACCTTCTTGCGCAAGCTCTGACTGTAGAGAGAACTGTCATTGGTCGACCGAACTCAACATAAATGTAAGTTCACGGCATGCTACACACTACTGCTACCCCCTACCCCCCCGAGACGAAGTGTCCTCTTTTTCACAAACTCAAATCTGGTCACCCTATGTAAAATGAATCACAGTACCCGACTACTGTAGTAATTTTTACGGTAATAATCTCAGTACAGTCATTGGTATTACAGTAGTTATCCAAATACTGTACTCACAGTAACCGTGTACAGTTTACAGCAAAACCTAGACTACTGTAAAATGCATCACTGTATTCATTTTAATACTGTAAATGAATGCTGTAAAATAATTACATACTGTAAAATGAAGACGCAGTTTTTTCAACAAGTCATTTATTTGAATACTTTCAACATTTTAAATACAAATTGAACATTTTGTTTTTAGTTTGTGAAAAACGAAATTGAACATACAACATTTTAAATGTTCCTCTTTCTTCAAGTTACTATGACAATTTAAACATGTTTTAATTAATGTAATTTGACAGTAAACAGTTAAATTCAACCACTGGAAGCAATATAATATTCAGGTAAAGGGGGAAATGTATAAAAACAATTTTAACTGAAAAAAGTACAAGGAAGGACAGAGAGACATTGGTTACCGATTCCCATTAGAAATACCACACTATGTTTCTACTACTGACGATGTCAGCCTGTGTTGTGTTGTTTCTGGTACTGGGATCTTACCAAGCATGATGAGCCTTGGAGCGCTCAGCAGGGACACCTGGGCCTCAACATCAGCCTGGGTGGAGGTTTCCTGCAACAAATAAACAGACAATAGTACCATATTTATTAGGAGAGACATGAAAGAAACCCTTACTTTGATGTTCCCGGTGTATTTAGGGGGAAAGTGAAAGATAAGCATTGTTTAGTCTAGAAGGTGTGGTTCACGTGGGCACATGAAGCAGGATAGAGATGGTTCCCATAACAAATACCAGATTTTTTAGGTTTGAAGTTTGAAATGTGTACAACTTCATGTATGGGGCTGCGAACAGGTGTTCATGTGTGTGTCTGTGTGTTCACGTGTGTGTGTGTGTGTGTGTGTGTGTGTGTGTGTGAGAGAGGGAGGGTGGGGAATGTGATCAGCAATTTTATATGTTTAAATGCCTAGTGTGGAGGATATCATAAGGTCTTGAGGCAATCAGATGTAAAACACAATATTTATAATTGATTAAAGTTGTAAATCGGTCAGATTAGACGCGAACACGACAGGAGGGTTAAGGTAGTGTAAGCGACGTGGGTTTATCAGTAGGAATAAATCAGTCCAACACGTTCTGGGTTTTCCTCATAACTTTAGACAACAACTCCACATTCCAGCCGAACCGTCAAGACCCCCGTTTTCCCTCTCTCCCTCACTCTTCTTCTTCTTCTTCTCACTTTACCCTCTCACCTCCAGACGCCTGAACAGCGCCGACTAGTGGTCATAACTAATACATGTAATTAAGTTTACATCATACCATTTCACTCTTACACATCTCCCCCCCCTTACAAAAGAAGCGTCCTCGCTTCAAAATAACTGAATGTATACCTTAGGTACACTTACCTAACTAAATACCAACAAAACAGGTGATGGTAATAAACAGGAGTAACAGTAAGGATTATAACAAATAGAACAGTATCACTTAAAAATGCTAAAAAAAATAATCTTTTTTCTTTTTTTGTTGTTGTCCATAACAGTCTTTCCCAGTCCATGTTAACATGCTGTTAATCCACCAGCAGGAACAAGCGAAAATTTAGACCACAGTTCCATAACGTACTGGGGGACGCACACAGCGGCCGAACTTGGTCCTTATTCCTTCGAAAGGCAGTACTACCGGAGACAGTTCACTGGTAGATTCTGTGGAAGTATTGTGTCCCACAAGTGTTGTGGTAGTGGCAGCCCCTTGAGATGGAGGACACACATGAGTTCGAGCCCTATCTGGCGGCACAGAGCATCTTTGTGTGGCTGGGCTCCAGTAAACATAAGGTCTGGAGCCTGAGAGTGCAGTAGGCAGTGAGGGACCTGGGCTGTTCGCTACTGTAGGCCCTCCTACAGGTACAGGCGGATCTTTCCCATCTCACCAGGCAGAGCGATAAGGTTTCAGGCGGTTGTAGTGAATGACCTTAGGCTTAGCTCTCGGATCCCGCTGGTCCAACAGTTCATAGTCCACTCCGATGTCACCACTGCCTGAACCTAACCTTCGCAGAATTTTGAACGGGCCCGACCACTTAGGTGACAACTTTTGTCTAGCAAGGGCTGGAAGGTCAACCCACACAAAGTCACCTGGCTCATAGGCTGTATGTTTCATCCGACGATCATAGTAGTGTTTTTGTTGAGCACCTGCTGCCTCAATGTTTTGGGCAACAGAGTGAAAAGCAGCACACAGTCTCCTTACAATATAATTGGCATATTCACTCGGAGTACCTGGAGTGGCATTTGAAACTCCTGGGGAGTCTCCAAGCAGGACATCAGCAGGCAGACGGGCTTCTCTACCATGTGCCAGGGAGAAAGGCGTGTGTTTGGTGGATGAGTGAACACTGGTGTTATATGCAAATTCAACCTGTTTCAGGTGGTCGTCCCATTCACCTCCTGTGGTGTATAGGTATTTTGCCAACTGGTCCTTGATAGTCCTGTTTGCCCGTTCCACCATGCCATCCGACATGGCATGATATGGGGACGTCCGTGTTTTGTGTATTCCCAGGCGGGAACACAGGTCTTTGACAAGATCCGAGTCAAACTGACGGCCTTGGTCAGTATGCAAACTTTGAGGGACACCGTGGTGGCTGATGTAATCTTCAAACAAACATTTAGCCACAGTGGTTGCTCGTTGATCAGAAAGTGCATACAAGTTGAGGTACTTTGTAAAATAGTCCATTACAACAAGTACTTAGCGATTACCACGGTGAGTAAGTGGCAACTCCGTCAGGTCTGCTGCAATCTTCTCAAACGGCCGAGATGTGATTATGTTTTGCATAGGGGCCCGTTGGTGTGGCGTTTGTGGTCGCCGTGCTTCACAGGCTGTACATTCAAGACACCATTGAGTTATGTCACGTGTTATGTGAGGCCAATAGCATCTGGCGTGTGCCCCTTGCAATGTCTTCTGCGCACTGAAGTGTCCAGAGAGTGAATGACCATGTAATGTTTGGAATACCTCTTTCTGCACACTACTGGGGACTACAGTCTGTAAAACAAGGTCACCTGGTGGGGGTCTGACCCTGCGACATAAGAGACCATCAACAAGGCGGAGCTTTGGAAACTCTCGCCAATACTCTCTCATTTCTGGTGAGGTTGCTTTAACGTTCGAAAATGGCGGCCTACTGTCAGTCAACACCCAGTTCCTGATAATTTGCAACACAGGATCAGCTTTTTGAGCTTGGATGAGGTACTGTCTGTTCATATTCAGGAGTGAATTGTCCATAGTTACCGGTGCAATATCTGGTGAAGTAGACTGCACGTGTGATATTATGTCTGCAGTAGGTGAGGTAGTGAGGGCAGACTTTGAGCAGGATGCCAGATCAGTGGTTGAAATCTGTGACTCTGCCTTGTCTGTTTGAGTGTGAATCGAAACACATCTCACCTGATTGGCTGCAACCATAGGGGTAGGGGTGGTTTCTCCAGCTGTCAGGGGACGACGGGACATAGAATCAGCATTGGCGTGTTTAGTTCCTTGTCGATATTCAATTGTCCATTCATAGGGGTCAATTTCCAGAGCCCACCTTGCCCTGCGACCTGTAGGATCACAATCCAGAGGCATTTTCCTCAAGGAAAGAAGGGGTTTGTGGTCTGTGATGATGCGAAAGGGGTGGCCTGTTAGATACTGGCGAAAGTGCCGGATGGACCATACGATAGCCCACAATTCCCTGTCATATGTAGACCACCGTTTCTCTGTTTTTGTCAAAATACGACTGCCATAAGCAATGACATTTTCCATGTTTTCCCCATTCACCTGAGATAGAACGTATCCAATGGCTGTGCTGGATGCATCTGTAAAGAGCAGAAACTCATGTGAGAAATCTGGATAGGAGAGGATGGGTGTGTCACACAGAGTATGACGGAGGCTTTCAAATGCGCTCTGTTCAACCTCTGTCCATAGAAATGTCTTTCCTTTTTGAGTGAGAGCATGTAGGGGTTCTGACATTTTTGCAAACTCATAAATGAAACGCCGATAATACGAGCACAGCCCAAGGAATGCTCTGTCTTCAGTAGGGTTTTTGGGAGCAGGCCAGTCTCTCACTTTTTCAATGTTTTTTGGGTCAGGTTTTAGTCCTGCCGGTGAGACGACATGTCCCAAAAATGTCACTTCTTGTACTGCAAAACTGCATTTTGAGGGTTTGAGTTTGAGATTAGCGGCTCTGAGGCGATCAAACACCTCTCTCAAATGCTGAAGATGGACAGCAAAACTGGGGCTATATACAATAATGTCATCAAGGTATACTAGACATGTTTTCCATGAGAGACCCTGTAACACCAGCTGCATTAGATGTTGGAAAGTGGGGGGGTGCATTTACCAAGCCCATTGGCATCATACAAAACTGGTAAAGTCCTCGTCCTGTTGTGAAAGCAGTCTTTGCTTTGTCCTGTTCCTCGAGCTGCACTTGCCAATAACCTGATGAGAGATCCATCGTGCTAAACACTGATGAGCCTCTGACTGCATCCAGGGTGTCGTCAGTTCTGGGCAACGGGTGTGCATCTTTTACTGTGACTGCATTCAAGCCTCTGTAATCTACACAAAATCGCCATGTGCCATCCTTTTTCCTGACCATCACCACAGGTGCTGCCCAGGGGCTGTGACTCATTTCCACGATTCCTTTTTCCAACATCTCCTCGACATGTGATTGGATCAATGTTTGCATTTTCGGAGAAGTACGATATGCACGCTTCCTAACTGGGGGTGCATCTTTTGTGTAGATGTTATGTTTGACTATGTCTGTATTACCAAAGTCTGTGCTGGTTGTACTGAAGACATCATGGTAAGACGAGAGCAAGTTGTGTAGGTCGGAACTCTCTGCATTTGTCAGATCTCCACACTTGACATCAATAGGCAGCTTGGTTGGCTTGGTGACATTAGTTGGTAGGCTGGATGGCTGTACTGGACAAGTGAACACATTACATACAGGGGCTGAATCCTCACTTATGTCAGTGTCTGACACTGGAGTAAACTGTCCTAACTGCAGACCTGAATGTAGCACCATAGGGGTGGGTGTGGGGTTGAGGATGCGCACAACAGTACAGCCATTTTCAGCAATAGACAGTTTGCGGGCAACTGCCACACCGTCCATATCTGGTTGCCGGGGTTCAAGGCAGCCGCTGTAACTGCTCGTAAGGCCTGCATTGATTACAGGGGAAATCAGGGCAACTTTGCAAATCATTTCACACCGTGGGGGAATAGTCATGTTCTCCATTATTTGTGCTGTACAACTAGCAGGTGCCAAATCACTTTTTCTAAGTAGGGGCAGGACCTCATCACCTAGATAGCACAGCCCTCTCCCCATGTCTAAAATAACATTGTGAGGAGTAAGAAAGTCACAACCTAATATAAAGCCTTGAGTTACATTTCTGATGACGTGTACTTCATGTTGTAGAGTTTGAGACCCTAGCTTAAAGGTAACATCCACCATACCTAATGTATCCAAGCTTTGGCCAGTCACAGCTTGTGACATGATGAACTTCTTTTTTATAGGTCTTTTTGACAGAGAAGGCATTGACATTTTGGTCTGCTCACTTATAAATGAGATTGTAGAGCCTGTATCTAGCATGATGGGCATATCCGTGCCCTCAACAATTCCATTTACATAGGAGGTGACAGCTTTACTTACAGTGGCGTCAGTCAGGGGAATTTTTTTATCTGTAACCCCACTAGGGGTTGTCTGTTGTCGGATGTGGTCTGTTATTTCAGTGAGGCCGACCTCTGGGGCTTCCAGGGGAGCAGCTGATGGGTGCCCCGCATCATCAGCTAATGTCAGTTTCCCTGATCAGATCTGCCATGATCTTTGTAATCAGTGTCGGTGGAGCACTGCTGGCCTTTGTCCTCATACTCTTGGAATGACACATGTCTAGGAGAGGGACTTGGGCTTCGGCGACACGAGTCATAGCGGTGTCTGCTGGGAGAAGTTTGTCTCCATCTCATTTCCTCATGGGGGTCACAAGCCTGGGCTGAATAGTGAGTATCTCTGTAAGGCTGTCGGTACCTGTCAGGTTCTCTGCGGGTGAAATCCTGATGGTGGCGGTTTCCATGGGGGTAACGTTCCGGAGAAGAATGATGTGAACGTGAATATCTGGATGGGAAATGCCCGTAGCCTGAGCTCCATGCATTTGTGGGTCTATCTGGGCTCCTCCCATGAGGTGAGGGAGATCTACGAGGACGCACCTGCATGCTCCTTTCCAGGTGGAGCCCACTACTTTGTTCATCCATCTTCAGTTTCAGAGCACCCAGATCATTAGTTAAATATTTTACAGTAGTAGTCAGATTCTGGAGAGATTTTCTGAGTTCAGGGTCATTTTCACCTACTGAATTTACTGACTGCGTTGGCCCAACATCTCTGAATGTGACATTAGCTGGGGACACGGGCATTACCAATCTTGCGGCTTGGCGAGCCCGCTCAGCTTGGGAGGCAACTTCACAAGCTTCGGTGAAAGTTTTCACTCCTCTTTCATGACACTTCACTTGAAGCTCTTGATCCAGACCAGCAATGAAGCGAGACATTTTCATATACTCTGAGGCTTTATGTTCAAACTCAGGAAAAGCTTCTTTGACCAGCCTGCAAACATCCGCAGCATAAACTTCCATTGCTTCATTAGACATTCTTTGACGGGCATTAGGGAATGCTTGAAATGATGCTATTATATCCTTTTGGCCAAAAGCTGCCTGCAAATGCCTCTTTGTTTCAGCAAAGGACCTCTGAGTTTCCCGAGGCAGATTATCCCAAACAATGAACAGTTCTGGCGGTAGTCTCGTGGGTAGCTCATCTGCTAACACAGTCCTCAAATCCACACCACTGTCCTTGTAACGGGCTTCTTGAATTACCTCGTAGCGGCGAATCCACAGTTGAAAAGACTCACGGCCATCGTTGTGAAAGGGCGGCGGTAAAGGAATGCCCCGTGGCGCTCTGCTGGACGGTGGCACAACTGGCGTTGGAGCTCCAGCTGAGCTCGTGCTCGCTGGTGGCTCACCAGCAGAGAGTGATTCATCATCAGACATGACAAGTTTTCTTCCTCTTCTTTTCTTTAGCTGTCGTACGGAACTAGACGACCAGGAGACGGTTTTGAAACTCACTTGAAGCTAACAAGCGGAAGAAAAAAAAATAACCACACTGATGGGGTAAAAGACTAGCTGGCTCACTGTATCTCAAGCTAAGCTAAGCTAGCGGGTAGCGTCGTTAGCCGTTAGCTTCAGCTACTCACAAAGTTGAGCAGAATCCCAAGGGACGATATTCCACCAGAGGACAAATCCCACCGCTGCCACCAGTGTAAGCGACGTGGGTTTATCAGTAGGAATAAATCAGTCCAACACGTTCTGGGTTTTCCTCATAACTTTAGTCAACAACTCCACATTCCAGCCGAACCGTCAAGACCCCCGTTTTCCCTCTCTCCCTCACTCTTCTTCTTCTTCTCACTTTACCCTCTCACCTCCAGACGCCCAAACAGCGCCGACTAGTGGTCATAACTAATACATGTAATTAAGTTTACATCATACCATTTCACTCTTACACTAGCAACAATGTATCAATGTTATACTAGCTGTTGCAGTCTGCCCTGCCATGTAGCGTTAGCTCAGAAAACACACGACATGTTGTGCTGTCTGACCTGTTGTGGCGTTCTGATTCACTCACAACGTTCTGGTTCACCTTCAGTGTTGCTCGGTAACGTTACTCGTGCCACGTTGGCCGCACGGTAGCTAGCAAGAGAGAAAAGAGTCAAAACTTCTCCATGGAGCGACCCTTAGCTAACGAGCAGTATCACATACACAACGACGGCGTCACACATAAACGATTCCAATTAATTTACAAGTTACACTAAACTTCTGCCATGTATCAACTATATGAAGCCAAATGATTTATATCACAATTTAATTAGGGTGACCAGATTTGAGTTTGTGAAAAAGAGGACACTTCGTTCCGGGGGAGGGGGGGAGAGAGAGAGAGCGAGAGAGAGAGAGAGAGAGGAGGAGGACACTTCGTCGCGGGGTGAGGGTAGCAGTAGTGTGTAGCATGCCGTGAACTTACATTTACGTTGAGATCGGTCGACCAATGACAGTTCTCTCTACAGTCAGAGCTTGCGCAAGAAGGTGGAACGTGAGGGAGATACCATTTCCAAAACTTGTAAGGGGATAATAACTATTTTCCCGCACGTAGCAAAATCCCGGACGTACCATTTCCAAAACTTGTAAGGGGGTAATAACTATTTTCCCGCACGTAGCAAAATCCCGGACGTTTTTGGAATCCCTGCCGGACGCTTTTTTTAGGTCTCGAAAAGAGGACATGTCCGGGAAAAAGAGGACGTCTGGTCACCCTAAGTAACACTAACGTTAGCTTACTAGTGCAGGAAAGTGTCCCTACTTCCCTCTTAAAGTCACCTAGCGTTACACGGTAACTTTACTTGAGAAGACTGTGCTGTCTGTAATTAACCAAGGAGCCCACAGACCGGTAACGCGGCCCGGTGGTTGGGGACCGCTGATGTAGATGGTTTCTCATTTAGTTGCACTCAGTTTTAATTGTTCACCATCTGTACCTGGCCTGCATAGATACAGTGGTGGGGAAAATAATTCTGTTAAAGCTTCTGAAAGCACCGACAAATCACACTACACAATTAAATAAACCTAATGAACCTGGAATGCTATAGCTTTTGGCTGCTTGTCAAAGGTTTAAAATGGCACCAAATTTTGGAAAGTAACATCAGAATGTATTTCTTTTTTGTACAGTTCCTATGAAACACAGATATGGATTTGTTTCCACCTTTTCAGCTCGTCCAAATCCCCCCAACAGAAACACATCCTATAATACAGAATATTATCAACAACAACCTTGAGCAGTTCAAAGAAATACTTAAGGGCACCAACATCAATGAAGTTTCCCCATGCAAAGAGAGGAATGACTATATAACCCCACTGATTGCTGCTGTTGTGAATCAAAACATGGATATTTTCACTTTCCTTTTGCAACAAGGTGTAGACCCAGGCAGGCATTCCCAAGCTGGCTTTACACCTTTGCATTGTGTCTCACTATCCAAAGCACCTGTTCTTTTTGTGGAGAAACTGCTTGAAGCAAAAGCGAATCCAAATGGATGCAATCTACAGCGATTCACACCAGTGCAAACTGCTGCCATCAATGACAGGGAGGATGTCTTGAAAGTGCTCATTACTATGGAGGACCGGAAATGACTTAAGTATAAATAAATAAATGCATGAATAAATACAGGAATAAATAAATAAATGCTTAAATAAATGTGTAAATAAGTAAATAAATACAGGAATAAATACATACATGCTTAAATAAATGTATAAATAAATAAATACAGGAATAAATAAATACATGCTTAAATAAATGTATAAATAAATACAGGAATATATAAATATAAGTTATACCTAAACAGGACATCATTAAATAAATCTATTTATACATTTCTGTATTTATTCATTTATTTATGCCTGTATTTATGTGTCCACACGTATTTCTTCATTTATTTATGGCTTGTATTTCTGTGTCCTTGTACGCAAATGAGCTGGGGCGGTCCGAACCTCTGTCTAAAGCATGATTGGTCACAGGAGTGTGATCGCTCCTGGTATGTTATGCTCTCCTACTTCTGCCTTGCACATGTTGTTGAAGTTGGCAAGCTCAGCTAACCGTTAGCAGAAGTCCGGATTTTCAATGCCCTGTCCGGCGTCCGGCGCAGCATCAAGCCGGACGCGTATTTGTCCTCCTTTTTGCATACCTGCAAACTTGAAATAAAAATATGTGAACTGGCCGCCAGCGTTTCTGAGATTGGAGTGAGACACAGAGAAAATCTGATGTTGTGATCTTCGTAATAGAAGATCTTTGATGAGTCTTGGCCGATCAGCGTTAAGATGTCTCCAGCGGCCGTTTCTCAATACGCGTTCTTCTTGTACTTGATGAGAAAACTCATAACTGAAAGTTGACATTCACTGAATACTACTGTTGTTGAGTCACAACATGTACTTTTAGGATGTTTTCAGGGGAGAAGTTAGTTGTTTAAGCATAAAATCTATGGTCGGTTAATCAAGATTAAGCCTTCTTAAAAAGATACGCCGACGAGTTGAGTTCCTGCTCGCGGGACCGGTGAGTCCCGCAGCACCGGGCCGTCAGCGCTCTGTTGCCCACCGAGAGCAGCCTGATACCGGCAGGACTTTTTGAAATGATCCGCTGGCTCCGATTTCTCCGTAGCGGTTAAACATGAGATATAATTCTGTTTTGAGGGTCTAACGAGCAATCTTTATTAGTTTATTATTTATTCACAGTAACGTTACATCAGTTTGATGGAAGGAAAGGTTAAGATTCATAACTTAAGATTTTAATTGAACTTTTACTTTGAACTAAAGCGGTGTCTTATTACTTTTTACCGAATTGATTGGAATTATTTAAAAATATATATGTATATATATAAAAATTAGTGCTGTCAAGCGATTAAAATATTTAATCGCGATTAATCGCATTTATGTCATAGTTAACTCTCGATTAATCGCAATTAATCGCAATTTATTTTTTTTGCATTTTAATGCTCTTATCAACATGAAAAAGTGGATTGGCTTGCTTTATTTTATTGAAAAACAACTGCCAAACAGGGCAGTACAAAATAAAATCACTGCACATTTCAGGTAAACAAGGGTTTACAAAATAAAATTATAGAGTGCACCAGGCATGAAAACGGGTCAGGGGTGAAAAAGGTGAGAAGGATATTACCCCTATAGGAGGGTCCGGGGGCATGCTCCCCCGTAAGAAAAATTTAAATATTCCATATTTTAAAGCATCAATCTGATGCATTTTGAGATGCTTTTTTTGCCAACCTGGGGAGAGCTGGAGAAACTTAACTTCAGCCATGAGTCAAAAATGATTATGGCCTCCTTACTAAGTATTATGCAAGCCATTTCTTGCCAGCCTGTCACTGGGTCTAACATTTACAGTATATGAGGCACAATGTGGTAAGGGAGAGCATGGCTGCCTTTGTTAGCATAATTTATATCTTTGATGCAGAGAATGCATCTGGTGAATCCCTGCTTGTTGATTTTGGAGAATACATCTCCTAGATGAAAGGACACCTCTTGCCCTTTTATTGAGACCTTGCCTTCCAGTTTTAGCCACGACCAGTTCCAGCTGCATTTCAATCCAGCATCCAGCTGTTTAACAATGGCTGCATCCTTCTCCCCTAACACACTCATTCTGCAAAAATAATGTTTGTATTAGTGTTAACTTCTAGTTTAGCCTTATTCAGACCTGCCAACCTTGATATATAACCTATATATTGATAAGTCATTAAATACTCGTCATGCATTATATTGCATTGCATATAATGTGTGCTGGTCAATTAGTCTAAAATTAATTTTAGATAAATTTTTACCAGCGTACTTTGACGTCAAAATGCGTATCCGCTACGCAAATTGCGTACAGGTTGGCAGGTCTGCTTATTGATAGAACGGTGGACCACTTTACCTTCTGCCTTGTCAGTCCCCTCTCCTCAAAATCTACCTCCTCAAAAACGGTAGCGTTATGCCGTGTTCACAGCATAAGCTAATAATTTTCCACCGGAGCTTCAGCTAGCTGGCTAACGTTGCGTTCTCTCCTGCTGTGTTCAATGTGTTCACTCGCGCTCCCTTCTGGCACGCGCACCTGTTCGCAGTTCACTGAATATCATTCATTTTGCCGTATCGCGCTCACCATTCATTCATTTCAAACCGTAACGTTAGCCTAGCTTCCAAGCCCAAATGGCGTGCCTATTGTTTTGCTTCCGGTTGAGCTACATCCGGCTCTACATCCGGCTCCCAGAAAAAATTGAAAAATTAAAATGCGTTAACGGCGTTAATAAAATTGACGGCGTTAAAATTGGTTTGCGTTAACGCCGTTAATAACGCGCCAATATGACAGCACTAATAAAAATACATAAAAAAACATATTAATTCATTGTTAATTACAATTAATAATTACATATTAATAATATATTACATATATATATATATATATATATATATATATATATATATATATACAAAAATTAAAATACATATTAATTAGTTGATAAAGCAGGGTATGCTCCAAGGAGATCAATTCAGAATCAGAAACCGTTTATTGCCAGGAATGTTTACACAGACGAGGAATTTTTCTTGGTTGAAGGTGTCAGCTACAGAGGGGTCAGCTACAATCTTCCTAGCTCGCTTCAGAGTCCTGGAAGCGAACAAGTCCTGGAGGGATGGCAGATTGCAGCCAATCACCCTCTCAGCAGAGCGGATGATGCGCTGCAGCCTGGCCTTGTCCTTGGCAGTGGCTGCAGCATGCCAGACGGTGATGGAGGCGCAGAGGATGGACACAACGATGGCAGTGTAGAAGTGCACCATCATTTTCTTTGGCAGGTTGAATTTCTTCAGCTGCCTGCTTGTCAGGTGTGGGGAAGGAGAGGACCCAAACGCAACAGCAACGGTTGAAAGTAAATTTATTTCTATAAACAAAACTAAAGACAGGCTTCAAAACTACAAAGGCTACAAAAACAAAACAGGACTCCAACAGACCGGGACAAGACTTACTCACGACAGGGGTAACAGACGGGGGAAAAACCAGTACGATCCGACAAGGGGACAGGAGACAGACAGGGTTTAAATACAAGAGGAGGGTAACGAGGAACAGGTGGAAAACACTGAGGGCAACACAGGTGAAAGGAATACACAATCAGGGAACGGGGCCGACAGACAATCACAGACAATCACGGGAACAGGAAGTGCAGGAACACACAAAACACGGACTTCACATTAAGACAGGACACACAACACCAAGACGGGACACCCAACACCAACATCCTAACAGTACCCCCCTCTCAAGGGGCGGATCCCAGACGACCCAAAAACAAATGATTCCCCCAGGGTGGGTGGAGGGGAGCCGGTGGAGGGACCAGGAGCGCGGCAAAAATGTGCCGTCCTTTGGTGCATGACCAAAGGACGGCCACCAGGCGGGCGGAAACAGTCCGGGGGGCGTGCCGGAGGACGGACACCAGGCGGGTGGAAATAGTCTGGGGGGCGTGCCGGAGGACGGCCACCAGGCGGGCACAGGCAGTCCAGGGGCATGGCCGGAGGGCGTGCCGGAAGACGGCCACCAGGCGGGCGGAAACAGTCTGGGGGGCGAGCTGGAGGACGGCCACTAGGCGGGCACAGGCAGTCCGGAGGATGGCCACCAGGCGGGCACAGGCAGTCCGGGGGCATGGCCGGAGGACGGCCACCAGGCGGGCACAGGCAGTCCGGGGGCATGAGAGGACGGCCATCAGAGGGGGACACTGGAGGGGACAGGGACACTGGAGGGGACACTGGAGGGGACAGGGACACTGGAGGGGACACTGGAGGGGACAGGGACGGCCGCAGGGCGGCGGCAACCAGGACAGGGGGCGGCTGCAAAGCGGCAGCGGGGACACTGGACGGCTGCGAGGAGGCAGCGGGGACACTGGACGGCTGCGAGGAGGCAGCGGGGACACCGGACGGCTGCGAGGAGGCAGCGGAGACACCGGACGGCTGCGAGGAGGCAGCGGAGACACCGGACGGCTGCGAGGAGGCAGCGGAGACACCGGACGGCTGCGAGGAGGCAGCGGAGACACTAGCCTCGGGGAAACTAGTCTCAGGGGTGCCGGGAACTGGCCGGGGGGCCGGCAGGACACGGGGAGCCGGAACTGGCCGGGGAGCCGGCAGGACACGGGGGGCCGGAACTGGCCGGGGAGCCGGCAGGACACGGGGCGCAGAGGGCCCAGAGGTTCGAGCCTCCGGATCAGGAGCCCTAGCGGCCGGAGTCTTGACCCTCCGGCTACGGGGCCCACCGTAAGCCAGGCGGGAACCCAACCACGGATCGCACCCAGGGTCCGAAACCTGACCCCCCTGGTGGCCATGGCGACCACCGACGTCCTCACGGGGATCATGGACCGCGTCGAAAGCTGCGTCCATAAGCTGGTCGTGGTAGCCCAGGCTACGACCACGAGCGTCGCAAAAATAAACACGGACAGTGGCTGCCATCACAAGACCGGAAAAAAGGTTGAAGAATAAATAAAAAGTTGCTGGCTGGGTCCAAATAAGGGTCGGATCGTTCTGTCAGGTGTGGGGAAGGAGAGGACCCAAACGCAACAGCAACGGTTGAAAGTAAATTTATTTCTATAAACAAAACTAAAGACAGGCTTCAAAACTACAAAGGCTACAAAAACAAAACAGGACTCCAACAGACCGGGACAAGACTTACTCACGACAGGGGTAACAGACGGGGGAAAAACCAGTACGATCCGACAAGGGGACAGGAGACAGACAGGGTTTAAATACAAGAGGAGGGTAACGAGGAACAGGTGGAGAACACTGAGGACAACACAGGTGAAAGGAATACACAATCAGGGAACGGGGCCGACAGACAATCACAGACAATCACGGGAACAGGAAGTGCAGGAACACACAAAACACGGACCAAGACGGGACACCCAACACCAACATCCTAACACTGCTGGGCCTTCTTGGTGATGGAGCTGATGTTCAGCTCCCACTTGAGGTCCTGGGAAATGATGGAGCCCAGGAAGCGGAAGGACTCCACAGCATCGACGGGGGAGTCACACAGGGTGAGAGGGGCGGGTGGGGCTGCATTCTTCCTGTAGTCCACAACCATCTCCACTGTCTTCAGAGCGTTGAGCTCCAGGTTGTTCTGGCTGCACCAGGTCACCAGGTGGTCAGTCTCCCACCTGTAGGCGGACTCGTCCCCACCAGAGATGAGTCCAATGAGGGTCAGGAGCTTGACGGACTGGTGACTGGAGGTGCAGCTGTTGGTGTACAGTGAGAAGAGCAGAGGGGGTAGAACGCATCCTTGGGGGGAACCGGTGCTGATGGTCCGGGAGCCTGAGACGTGTTTCCCCAGCTTCACGTGCTGCTTCCTGTCAGTCAGGAAGTCTGTGATCCACCTGCAGGTGGGGTTGGGCACGTGCAGCTGGGAGAGCTTGTCCTGCAGCAGAGACGGGATGATGGTGTTAAAGGCAGAGCTGAAGTCCACGAACAGGATCCTGGCGTAGGTTCCCGGGGAGTCCAGATGCTGGAGGATGTAGTGGAGGGCCATGTTGACAGCATCGTCTACAGACCTGTTGGCCCTGTAGGCGAACTGCAGAGGGTCCAGGAGTGGGTCAGTCAGGGTTTTGAGGTGGGACAGGACCAGGCGCTCAAAAGACTTCTTGACCACAGAGGTCAGAGCGACGGGCCTTTAGTCATTGAGTCCTGTGATCCTGGATTTTTTGGGGACGGGGATGATGGTGGAGGCCTTGAAGCAGGCTGGTACGTGGCATGACTCCAGGGAGGTATTAAAGATCTCAGTGCACACCGGAGAAAAGCTGATCAGCACAGTGCTTCAGGGTGGAGGGGCAGACAGAGTCCGGGCCCGCTGCTTTGCGGGGGTTCTGTTTTTTAAACAGTCTGTTGACGTCCCTCTCCAGAATAGTGAGGGTCGTCGCTGGGGAGGCGTGAGCCCCCGATGGGCTGGGGGAGGGGGAGATGATGGTCTGAGGCTGGTTGATGGGCCTGTGGGGGATGGCGTCGGGACTGCTCCATTGTCTATCAAAGCGACAGTAGTTCAATCAGGAGAGACAGTGGGTGATTAGTAGTTAATATTTATTATGCCAGATAGTGAGTACATGGTAACACGGAATTTATTTGGCGCTTGAACCCCGCGAGGAGATTGAGATCGCACTGTGTTTGCCCTGAGCGGCAGCAATCTATAAATCCCCCCGGGGAGTCCAGACACTGGTGGTGGTGGCTGGAGGTCCTGCTGGAGTTTGCTGGAGATGCCGATGGGGTGCTGATCCTGAGAAGGTGGATGGTGCTGGGGAGGCGGTGGGTCGCGTGTGACAGCGGCGAGCTGATAGGACAGCGAGGGGGGCGTGACTCTGCGCTATTGGCTGGGCGCGCCCGGCTGCTGAACAGCTGGGAGAGTGTGACGCTTCTGACGCTCCTGACACTCCTGACAGGGACAACCGGTATGACGTGCGTGCTGCTGGTGAGGGACGGCAAGAGTGAGAGGCCCGCCTGGTGTGAGGGGGTTGTCTTCCTGTCTGAACTTACGCTATAGCTTCATTTCAATCAGGAGAGACAGTGGGTGATTAGTAGTTAATATTTATTATGCCAGATAGTGAGTACATGGTAACACGGAATTTATTTGGCGCTTGAACCCCGCGAGGAGATTGAGATCGCACTGTGTTTGCCCTGAGCGGCAGCAATCTATAAATCCCCAAAAGTGAGAAGGGTAACACAGTGATCTGTTCCTCCCCCAAAAAAGAAAGTACTACTCACCAAGCTGTACTTGAATTGGCTGCGAGTTCCGCCGGTTGGTGCGGCTGCTAGGGGATAGGCATGGAATAACATACTGCGAAGGGGTTAGGTGGATGCCGGCGAGCTTCCCTGCTGCGAAGAATGCTGTAACGTCAGTGGCTAGGGTCGCGGTGACCTGAGTTCAGAGATGTGATGGATCTAATGCTACTTTGATCTTGACATGATGGAATGTGATGCTGCGCAATTACCTGGGCGATATGTGTGAAGTGGCTACAACCCAATGAGCATCTGACCCATGTGAGCGCGATAGGATGGATGTGGCATTACTTACCGGCTATACTTACCTGCTGTGATGGCTGATGCCCCCGCCGTGACTAGTGCGTCCCTGCTGCGCGGGATGATGTAACCGCCGCCTGGCGGGCTGCGCGCCGAGCTGTATGCATGATATGATCAACTGCTGTGACCAACTGCGGGCGGCCTGCGCGCCGTGCTGTATGCGTGATATGATCGACTGCTGTGACCGACTGCGGGCGGGCTGCGCGCCGTGCTGTATGCCTGATGTGATCGACCGCTGTGGCCGACTGCGGGCAGGCTGCGCGCCATGCTGAATGCGTGATGTGATCGACTGCAACGACCACCTGCGGCCGCGCTGGATGCGTGATGCGATCAACTGCTGTGACCAACTGCGGGCGGCCTGTGCGCCGTGCTGTATGCGTGATGCGATCAACTGCTGTGACCAACTGCGGCCGTGCTGGATGCGTGATGCGATCAACTGCTGTGACCACCTGCGGGTGGCCTGTGCGCCGTGCTGTATGCGTGATGCGATCAACTGCTGTGACCAACTGCGGCCGTGCTGGATGCGTGATGCGATCAACTGCTGTGACCACCTGCGGGCGGCCTGTGCGCCGTGCTGTATGCGTGATGCGATCAACTGCTGTGACCAACTGCGGCCGTGCTGGATGCGTGATGCGATCAACTGCTGTGACCAACTGCGGGCGGCCTGTGCGCCGTGCTGTATGCGTGATGTGGTCAACTGCTGTGACCGACTGCGGCGGGCTGCGAGCCACGCTGGGGCTGCGCGCCATGCTGTATGGATGGTGCTCTCTCTCTTTTTTTTTCTTTTTTCTTTTTAATTATTATTTAGCAACCCTATTTATCTTCTCTTATTTAAGTAGGGGATACTATCTTTTTGAGCGCTATCAGCTGCGCGTATTCTAGAGTGTAGTTAGGAGGGGGCGTGTGGGTCCTCGACCACCGACCACCAGTTATATGCAGTGTTGCTATTAGGGTTTTAGGGATCTTTGAGCTCCGATGATGGCTGCGACGTCGGGGCGCACGTAGGAGGCATAGGCTGAAGATGACCATCGCCCCAGCTGTTGAAGTGAAGCTGTAGATTGGCCTTGTATGGCCGCTGAGGTTGCGGCGCCTATCCTAAATGAATGACCTGAGTAGTTTTTAGGGGGCAGGTTACATTTAAGAAGAACCTGCTCCAGATGGTGGCTAAACCACGATTTAGACATGGGATTACCGTCGGGGGTCAGGAACAGGGGGGCATGGGGACTGGTTCCGGCCCTGTTTTTTAAATACCTACACATGGAATCAAACGGGCAGAATTGCGACTCCAAGCGGGCGATGATGATCCTGCAGGCGCCCCCTGCTTTGGAGTGTTTGAGAGCGAGGCTGAAAAAATCTGGATGAAAGGTTAGGTCTGACAGGGTGACGTCTGTGGCTGGATTGAATGCATTTGTAGCCGTGGTGAATTCCCCGCTCCTTAGGAACCCGTAAAACGCTAGGAGGAAACAGCTGTCCAGGAGGGAATCTATGTAGGGAGAGAAGCACCTGTCTCTTAGACCTGTAAGCATGGTTTGCAGAATGGAGAGGGTAATGGGGAGTCTTTTATCAATGTTGGGGGGGAAAACTTTTGAAATCCCTTTAAGTAACAGCTTAATGGCGGGGTTAGCAAACAGACTAGGAAAAGAGGGGTCGAGGCACCTGGCGTTGAACTGGATCCCGGCGACCAGACCTCTGATATACTGAGGCTTAAAGTGGCGCACGTCTACGCAGTGACAAATGAAAGCGCACACGACATTAATTGTGGTTTTAGTGGCAATCTCAGGGACATACAGAATAAGGAAAACGTTTTCCACGCGAAATCATAGGATTTCACGGTGGATGCTGCTAGGCCTTTCCTCATATAGAACCTCGCTGATTCTAAGTGTGACTGCAGAGATGGCTGATTTAATGGAGCATTAGCGCTTCTAGCGGGGGAACGGCTGTTGGGGATGGGTCGGCTTCTGGGCACAGGTTCTTGAAGACCTGAAATTTGAAACGTGATAAAGCATCAGCAATGACATTTGAGCGCCCTGGCACGAAGCGCGCTGTTATGATGAAATTGTGTGTGATGGATAACCATGAGATGCATCTCATGAGAGGCATTATGTTGAGGCTGGAAGAGCGCCCTTTGTTAATAATGCCTACGACGGCTTGGTTGTCGCATTGCACCGCGATGCGTTTGCGTCTCCAAAATTTTCCCCAGATGTGGCAAGCTACTGCGATAGGATATATTTCGAACAGCGCGGAGGATGAGTCGGCCTCTGAAAATGAATTAGGCCAACTGCTGGCGAACCATTGCCCTTGGAAGTAGCCGCCGAATCCCACCGACGGGGCGGCGGCGGTGAAAAACTTCAGGGAGTCGGAAGAATTAACTACGTCATCGTAGAAGAAGGTAACCCCGTTCCAGTGCTTGAGAAGCCGGGACCAGAAGCGCAGGTCGGAGCGGCACCCTTCGTCCAGTGTAATGGTGTCGTGCAAATTTGGCACGGATGAGGCCAGGACCAGCAAGCTGGAAATGAACGAACGGCCCTGGGGAATGACGCGCATTGCGTAATTTAAATGCCCGAGGAGGGAAAGCAGTTCCCGTTTTGTGACTACTTTTGCTTCCGTATAGGACTGGGAAATATTGCCAATGCGCTCGCGTTTCTCTGCTGGAAGAGAAGCTTTCATCTCTACGGTGTCCAGCGTAATGCCCAGGAACTCGAGGCGAGTTGACGGCCCGGATGTTTTTTCGTCGGAGAGTGGGACGCCGAGGCGTTTAAACAGAAGTTTGAGTTTCCCCAGCGACGCGCCTGAGTTGTCGTGCGGCGGGTCTATGAGAAAGAAATCGTCGAGCAGGTGGAGGAGAGCGGGGACGCAGACTCTATTTAGGAGTATCCAGCAGAGAGCTTCGGATACCTGGTTAAAAATGGCTGGGCTGCTTTTACACCCGAACGTGAGGCGCACTGCGAAGTACAGATTGGATTCCCACTTTACCCCGAAGAGATGCCACTGAGAGGGATGGATTGGGATTATTTTAAACGCGTCGACGATGTCTGTTTTGGAGAGCCAAGCGCCCTGCCCGGCTAGCTTGATGAGCTTGATGGCGTTATCTACGGTGGAATAGTGGAGGGAGAAGGGCTCGGAGGGAATTAGACTGTTGATGCTTGGTGTGGGCCCCGTGTGAGGAGCGGACAGGTCGAATATTAGCCTTTTTTTCCCGGTATATTTCCTGGTTGCCACCCCTATGGGGCTGGATCGGAACACCGCGAAGGGCGAAGCCTTGAAGGGGCCTATTACGTAACCCTTGTCTACTTCTTTTTTAAGGAGCCTAGCCACAACCGCTGGTTCTTTGCTCGCGGACTGGAGATTTTTGGACACGTGAGAGGACGCTAGCGGCGAGGTGACCCCTACCCGGAACCCTTGTGAGAGGCCAGAGAGCAGATAATCAACAAAAGTGGAATCTGGGTGAGAACACAGTTCTGATGCAAGTGCGGACACATTTATTGGTGAGGAGGGGTGAACTGTCAAAAGTTCCTGGAGCCGCGGAGCTTCTGCTGAGGCCGGACTCTGCGTGGACACATGGATTTCGGATGCGCGTCCTGGCAGAGGCTGCAGACGTGGAGAAAGGTGCAGTTTGGGTAAGTGCACACACTTTCGTTGAAGTTGTTGCAGACCGGTTGATTGTTGACGATGTGCACCTTACGGCCGCGTCTATTGTTTTTTTCCGAGGGACCAGGGTCTTGATCGCGGTCGAATCTGGCTCCTGACCTAGAAGCGCTGCGCTCGGTGGGGGCGAATGGGACCGTAGGGCAGAGGGGTGCAGAGTGGCCCGGGGTGCCGCAGGTTTGGCAGGACAATGGCTGTGAGCCGCCCACGATCATGACAAGTAGTTCTGTGTCCAGGACTGACCAGTCCAGTCGGATGTTACACTGGGCAATGTGCACGGCGGCTTTGTTGGAGAAGCCCTTGTGATATTTGTAAAAGGTGTTTCTGCCGTACCTGAGCTGCAGGTCCCCGATTAGAGCTAGGTACCCGTCTAATTCTAGGCGTCGCTCCGGGTACACGGAGCATATAATCTCGCGGAATATACCGAACGCGACTAGGAATTCGCCGATGGACAATTCCCTTGCCAGTCTTGGGTCGGCGGTTTTCATGAGCGCGGTGAAATGCTCACCGGAGGCAACTTTCCCCTCGCACTCGGGGGAAGGTAAAATGAGGGAGATTAAATTGATGTCTTTCCCCTGCAGAATCTTTGCTCTCAAGCGAGGTGAGACGTTAGCTCCGGATGGAATGTACGCCCTACCTGGGAAGGGAGAAGGCGTGGCGGAGGCCAGGGAGTGTTGGGGTAGAATGGTATCGGGTATTTGCTGGGGTGCTGGTGCGCCGGGCTGCGGG
>JBAMJR010000011.1:5767500-5920000 GCA_038501785.1 Myoxocephalus aenaeus
GTCATCTGCATTTCTCATCTGGCTGAAGGCCTCTGCAGCCTTGTTGAAGAAACTCTGGGCGTCTTCGGTGGAGCCCAGCTTGTACTGAATGAACCCCTGCAGGTTGTAGATGTGACCCAGCCAGCTGTTTCCCTCCTCCGTGCCGATGTCCACCAGCTTTTCGCTGAGACGTAAAAGTTTGGTCTTGTTGGGCTCCATATCCCAGGTGAAGTGGCACTGCAGGGCCTCCAGTTTTGCCAACAGTGTTGTTTGACTCTGACCAGCACTGATGGGGAATACAAATACTAAATATTAAAAGACATCACTAGGTTCACACAATATGCTCGGTGACGTGCTGTGTTTGGATAATCATTGTTCATTTCATGTTGAGGAAGATAGAAATGGATTAAGGAAAATTTATAAATAATAATCTGTTAGCTCCTTATTTGATCTCGACACAAAATAATTTCACTACAGGTTCTCTGTATGGGTGTGTATGTGACAAATAAACAGGGTCTGATGTGTATGGCAGCAAGGAAAAAAGGAAGTAAGGAAGGGTATGAGGGGGGGATTGAGAAATGGAGTAGGGTGCATCGAATGGACAGGAAGGAAATAATAGAAATCCTTTTTATTCGTCATAGTACATACATACATGAAATGTGTCCTCTGCATTTAACCCATCCTTGGTATCTTAGGGAGCGGTGGGCAGCCCTGTGAGGCGCAATTTAAGGTTCAGTGTCTTGCTCAGGGACACTTCGACGTGTGAGCTATGGGGGGACTGGGGATCGAACTGGCTACCTTGTGGTTGTGGGACGACCACTCATCCCCCTGAGCTACAGCCGCCCTAAACTCTGCATTTGACCCATCCTTGGTATTTTAAGGAGCAGTGGGCTGCCATATGGAGGCGCCCGGGGAGCAATTGGGGGTTCGGTGTCTGGCTCAGGGACACTTCGACATGCAAACTATGGGGAGAAGGAAGGAGTAATGAAAGAAGGAATGGATAAGGAAAGAAGAATGACAAGATAGGAATACAAAAATATGGACCAACATACGGCTGGAAAGAAAAAGTATAGGAAAGTATAGGATCAGAAAAGGGAAGTAGATAAAGAAGGAAAACTTGAAAGAGAAAGTGATTAGGACAAAGGAAGGCAAATGAGTGGACGTAGTGGGAGGAATGAGGTAAATGGGACAATGGAGGCAAGGAATGGATAAGAAAAGAGGTATAAGAACGGACAAAGGCTGAAAGAAAACACAAAGATGAACAAAGTATTTAATGAATAAATAAATTAGTAAAGAATAAGGCTGGGCACATTAACGCGTTATAAATACGTTAACGCAGCAATCCATTAACTCCGACAATAGTTTTATCATGCGTTAACAGCATTGGGAGGGGCTTAACACTGCTGCCCTTTTAAATGGTCATTTTTTTAAATTTGTAATCTCTATCAGACGGCGTAGTTGATAAAAGCAAAGCTATTTGTAACCACTGCAAATTTATCTCAGTACTACGAGCCTAAAGGCTTAAAGGCGTTACACAGCATTGATTGATGCCAGCCAACTAGCTACCCAAACAACCAGTGGAGCGAAACTTTAGCAGACTACTTTGGATGCGGCGTGCAGGAGATCTTTCGACAAACCAACGCAAGAAAAATGAACAAATGCCCTGGCCAAGCGGATAGCAACGGACTGCAGGCCGATTACTGTAGTGGAAGATGTCGGTCTGAGGAGCGTCCTTAAGAGACGGATGACGGCGCGTATGAGCCTCCCTCAAGACGCACCGTCGTAAGGAGAATACACAAGTTGTATGACGGCGTTACAACGTGTACCAACTGTTGCTCTCACTGGAGACTACTGGACATCGCTGGGTAACCACCGTTATCTCGGAGTTACAGTTCATTATATTGATGATCTGTGGGTGCTGCTTCACTTGCTTTGACTGTCATGAAAACAGAAGACACACATTTTGCAGAAACGTGCGCGGAACATTTTATTCATGTTGCACAGCAGTGGAACGTTTCCAATCAAGTCAGCACACTTAGCACGGATAATGCATAAATATTATGCTGCTGCGTTACTTCTGCCGTTGGAACACATCACTCTCTCCAGTGCTCTGTCACAGTGTCTCTGCAGAACAGTGCGTTTGACAGTGTCCTGACAATGTCCTGGCCAAATGCAGAACAGTTGTGGGCTTTCAAACACAGTCCAGCAAGTGCTGCTGATTTAGAACAGCAACAAATTGAACATGGACAAAGAAGGAGTCGCTTGTCACTCTTACAGGGACCCTTACTACTGAACAGACTGTTTATGTTGTTCCCTGATAAAAGACACATGTTTCTTCTGGTACCTGTTCAGAAAAAAAATAAAACAGATTCATATACTGTATGTTAACGTGCTGTTGCTCCGAGAGTGCCTGTTATATTGTTCTGATAACATTACTTTAAAATAAAAGCGTGCAATACACTAGTTTTTAATTCATTATTGAATTTTGCAAATAATGACATTAATCGCAGTTAATCACAGAAAAATCATGCGATTAATCGTAATTTTTCATTTTTCATCTTTGCCCAGCACTAGTAAAGAAAGGTAGGATGCTGGTGGTTAGTTAAGGAAGAAATAGAGTGAGGAGGAAAACACATAACCCTAACCCAAGTAAAAGACAGACATTTTTAATGTATGTTTATAATCTCTGTGGCACTGACTGAAATGGAAGAAAGAAACATCGGACTGAACAGCAGAGTTTATCATCAAAGTCTTGAAGGATCCATAATGGTAATAATCTTTGGCTCGAGGACACAATGATAAGATATTAAACAAATCAGAATGATACTAATGATTTACTCCAACAATGATATGAAATGCAGAAACAGCTTCTCACCTCATCATGCAGCTGTTTCCTCAACTCGGTAAGTTCTCTAAGTCAGTGCGGCTGGTTTCTGCTCTTGATGCTGCTCTGGCCTCGCAGGTAGAAATTATGAGATGTTGCTGAGCAGCTTTATATGTTCACGATCACACCGAGGCGGGGCATTTGTGTGTAAATGTTTCTATTGTATTATAAAAATACTCCTTGACTTTCGTTTCCCGGTAACGGAAGCCAACAGTCTAATAAGTCTTAAACATGACTCAATGAAATGTCGTGATTATGTTTTCTCTTCATTCTTCTTGTAGCACATGACGCCACACTGAGAAAGATTCAACCCCAAGATACCACATATGTTTGGCTGCACCTTCCCAACCATTAGAAATAAAGAGGTGTTTTGAAACTTTGACTTGACTTTATTTGATATGGACATCACAGTGACATTAGAATTGTAACATACATCTATGCACAATAACTAGATGCACTGTGTTGTAGCAAAACACTAATTTACAACACCTGTCCACAGAGCCTTTTTCTTTAAATAAAATTTAAAAAAGAGAATATATACACAGATACATACACAACGTACAAGTGTGTTTACCAGTGGCGGGCCGTCAGAGCCGTCAGGGCCGTTAGGGCCTTCTAAGCCTTCTCTGCTGGCCTAAACACTATTTTATATTGTATATTGTTGTTTTTTTGCTGCTGCTGCTGCTCGTGAAGAGGATTTAGGAATATTTCACGGGAATTTTGTGCCGTATGTCTCTGCAACTGCTGCTGAATTTAGAATCGGAAAAATCCACATATCAGCTGCAGAGGTCAAAGTTGAGAAAAAAGAAGAAAAAAAGTAGCCGAATTTGACGGTAGTTAATATCTTTCGTTCTGATCGGCTCTTGCTCTTGTGTGTGCAGTGTTTGAGTGCTGCAGTTGGATTATTTGTTGGATTATATTGCGTGTTTGAACAGCTTTATAGGAAGCAGTGTTCGGGTGTACGTTTCTGGGGCTTTTATTGTGAAGGGAAAAACGGAAGGCGAGGAGGAGAGGAAACGTTCTAGTGAAGTGTGAAACGAGAATAACAGTGGTTTTCGTCTTGTGCAAACTACGCTGCATCGTGTTGTTGTTTTATTAATAAAGTGAAGTACATTGTCCGTTAATGACGCAGCATCCCGTCATGCACGTATGACCGGCTCCAGACACAGCAACGAGCCAGACACAGCAACGAGCCATGGAAACCTGAGAGGCCAGAAAGCACAAAGACTCCGGGGAAGAAGTAGAGTTAGTGATGTGCATTGAAGAGACATTAATTCATCCTGAGAGAGAGAGAGAGAGAGAGAGAGAGAGAGAGAGAGAGAGAGAGAGAGAGAGAGAGAGAGAGAGAGAGAGAGAGAGAGAGAGAGAGAGAGAGAGAGAGAGAGAGAGAGAGAGAGAGAGAGAGAGGCATATGATCGTCTTAAAATTAAAGTCTATGCTGCTTTACAGAGTACAGTGACCATAAACTATATCTCCCACAATGCATGTCGATTTTGTGACCTGCAAATGAACGGTATCCTACCACGAGAAAGCAGTGTTTCCTTATCGCCGTTTAACTAAAGACAAGTGATTGAATTTAAAAAGATCGACAAATAATACCAAAATGTCCAAGATGAGAGAGATTGATGGAGAGGTAAGGCCATTTAAAGAAGATGGGAAAGAGAATGTGTGTGCTTCAAGGAGAGAAACCGGTAATTATTCTGTGTTATGAGGAAGTGTCGGTGATGAAGGAATACAATTCACGTCGCACGGAGACAAGTACAAAAAATGTAGCCTGCAAGAAAAACATGGTTGTCCAAGGTGTGCCCCGTGCCACATAAAGGTATGTGAACAGGTGAGCTCCAGACCACACCCGTCACATTCTTACAGCTCACAATTAGTTGTTGGACCAGTTATGTCCTTCTCAACTGTGTCAAAAAAGCTTTGAACAAAGTTAATTACTATAATAACTGTAATGCATTTGATCTTTGTCTTTATTCTCTTTTTTTAAAGTTTGATCTTTGATAGAGTAATGTGGGTTTCTTAACCCTAAATTAAATGGAGTTATGTTGTAATAACAGAGACATTTGCTTACTTATATTTTTACATTTATATACATATTAATTTATACACTTGAATAAACAATAATCAAATTCAAAGACAGTTATTTAACAATATGTTAGGGAGTAGTTCATACAGTGTTACAGTTACAATCGGCCCATTGAGGGCAACCATAATGAAAAAAAGTTAAATCAAATCTCAACTGCTTCAGATTCATCATAAAGTACCATCATAAAGCCATGATATTCTCACACCTATCATACTGCATCACTACCTGGTCACAAGCCTCACAAACAACTGTTCAACCCATCATATCACTGTATAAACAGACATAAAAAATTGAGGGTGGCACCACTGTCACATGCAGCTTTAAAAGCTGAACATATTCCAGCTTAAAGCTTATTTTCAAATGCCTACATGGTCATGCTCCTTCCCTCCTTAATGAATTTGTTAAAAGACACCAGCACACCAGTAGAGTGAACACACAGGCCTCAGTGAACGGGAACTGCCGTGTCGCTATGCACAGGACCTCATTTGGTCAGTCAGTCTTCTCTGTTCAAGGAGCAAAGCTATGGAACTGTCTTCCAACAGAACTGAAAATACAACACAATGGTTATGTTTTTAATAAAGGTATTAAATCATGGCTAAAAGAGAAACAACATCGTTCTCACACCCTAACACCCCTGTAAACACCAGTGGTGGGCCGTGAATTTTGGACCAGGGCCTTCTGTGCCGTCTGATGTTGTCTACAACAACTAATTGTGAGCTGTAAGAATGTGACGGGTGTGGTCTGGAGCTCACCTGTTCACATACCTTTATGTGGCACGGGGCACACCTTGGACAACCATGTTTTTCTTGCAGGCTACATTTTTTGTACTTGGCTCCGTGCGACGTGAATTGTATTCCTTCATCACCGACACTTCCTCATAACACAGAAGAATTACCGGTTTCTGTCCTTGAAGCACACACATTCTCTTTCCCATCTTCTTTAAATGGCCTTACCTCTCCATCAATCTCTCTCATCTTGGACATTTTGGGATTATTTGTCGATCTTTTTAAATTTAATCACTTGTCTTTAGTTAAACGGCGATAAGGAAACACTGCTTTCAGTGGCAATTGTCAGAAGATGTTCGGTTGGCTCATACAACTCGTTAATAAAGTGCACAACTATTGAGATGTTTTCTCTTCCTGTTGAGTCTCGAGTACCATCCACTTTTATCGTGTAAAACGACTCCCCGACCTCTGTCACGATGTGCTCAGTGACCATGGTGGACATGATGTCCAGCAATTCATTCTGGATCTCATGGCTGGTGTATCTGGCATTGTGTGGAATGGACTGGACAATCTGGCCAACACAGGATCTTTCCGTAGAGTATATTCAAACATAGACAAGAACAAACCACAGCCATCATCAGACGTACTCGATTAAGAGTCATTATCGCCTCTGAAAGGCAAGTGGCTGACGGCGAGAAACTCAATTACATCTACTATTGATGACAGGTAGTATCTATTGCGCTGCAACTGTTCATCGTTAACCAAAGTCGATACCTCTCTTCATGTAGCATTCCTCATTCCCTTGTCTTTCCACATAGTTTCACAAAGCATATGTTCTCTCGATGCTGCATATTTGTTCAGCCCTTTCCCCATCTCCACTGCATGCTTCCAATCGGAAAATCCATTGAGAGTTGTGATGGGAAAATATCTATATGCTGTATTTTAAAACAAATCTCTGTATGTAACTGATGTTTCAATATGATGTGCTCAGATCAATAATTAACGACTGATAAACATGTTTTTCTCAGGATCATGAAGGTATTCAGGTTCATGCTAGCTGATCAAAGCCCCAAGGGGCTAATGACTTGGTTCTGAGGGGCCAATAACCTGGTTCTAAGGCTAATAACCTGTTTACAGAACGTTCAAAGTACGCTGATGAAAACTCTGAGAGGCTAATGACTTGTTTTATACAACGATCAAGGCACGAACCACGCAGGAGGAACAGATGAATATGCTGACATGGGACACACAGTCCAACGTACATCATGTGTTAGTTCTAACGGGAACCAATCAGGGATGAGATGGATCGTGAGGGGGTGGTCATCTGAAATTGTATATTATTGACTGTTTTAGCAATAATCTCTTGCGAAAACCCTGACAGGCATTGATGATTCATGGCTGTTGGGATTTCTCCCTGCTTGCGCAAGCATGAATAAACGAGCGGAGACATTTTGTTTTGACCAGAGAAACTCTGTTTACTTGTTTGTTTGTTTTTGATATTTGATTGGTACCTTTGAACTCTCCTCTCGAAAAATATAATTATTTCCACTACAGAGCAAAGGCAGAGTCCATGGAAGACCCGGGCACCCGGAACTTTCGACAGGGGTAACAATATGCAGCGTCTGCATTAACTGAATACTCCAGCCAGTTTCTATTAGTGTACCAGGTGCTGTGGAATAATCTCTTTTTACCTGAAAATAGGCGTGAGGGGTAATTCTTTATCACCACTTGATTGGGTTGATCAATGCCCAGATCTCCTGCTGGTTCAGATGCCTGCTGGGAGGACCTCTACTGCTGCCTGCTAGCTAACGTTAGCTTCTCGGGAGCTGTCTCCTCCGACGTCTGTGCATCGGAGCGCCCTTTGCCTCTGTCCCTGTCCTCTGAAACACTGCGTGGTTTATTAAAGAAACGTTGTCTATCCATCTTTTATTTCTTTATCTCTCTATCTCTTTCAGGACTCGGATCACAACTCGTAGTGTTTCGCAGTGATAAGTGACTGACAGGCTCGTCCGTCAGTCACTGGACAGGGCGGGCCCAACCGAGTCCCAGGGTGGGCCCGGCACCCCAAGGCCAGCCCATAGCGCCAGGTCTGCATGAAACTGAAACAAAACTCACTACAATTTCTCTTCTGAGTCATGCGTCACTGTTTTGTAATCACAAGAAAAGAGCTCATACTCATGACAACAGATCTCGTAATCAAAATCTTAATTTTATAATTAAGAAAAAAGTTAAGGTTCGATAAAGTCAGATAGATATTCAGATTCAGACTTTTATTTCCCAGTAATAGAAACCTATCTGATCAAACTAGAACATGACTCATCAAATATTGTGATTATTTTTCCTCTTAAAAAGAACAGTGTGTAACATATAGGGGGATTAATTGGCAGAAATGTAATATGCAAAACTATGTTTATATCAGTGTATCATGACCTGAAACTCAGAATTGTTGTGTTTTATTTAGCTTAGATAAAGCAATTTATATCAAACCAGGGAGCAGGTCCTCTTCCACGGAGTCCGCCATCTTGCACCGCCGTGTTTCTATAGCAACCCAGAACGCACACTGGCTCTGGTGAGAGCTGGTTGGGTTTTTGCATTACCTAAAAGGTAGGGATGGCTGCTGAAACTCTGTAATAAACATGCCCCAGATTATTAAAGATCGGAGTATTGAGGAACTCTGACGTTACTGGTACTTTTTATTTGTTTGGTGAGATTTAATATCACACGAGTACTTTCTCTGTCGGGCTGAGCTCCTCCAACTACACACACATTGACACACACACACACACACTCACAGTGAGTGAGCAGAGAGGCGAGACGGTGGGGACTGAACCCGGTGAAGTGAAGAATACTCGATTTGAAGGAAGACCGGTGATGAGCAACGAGTGCATTCAATGGTGCAGATACATTAATTTAGACTAGAGCAATAAATAATAGGTCAAAGTGACCAAATGGTTGATAACTAAAATGTAAATAACTATTAATTGCATATATTCATTTGTACCATTATTATTATTATTAGTTTGTATGTAAGATTGGATACTTAAGATACCAAAAACCTGGCTAATAGAATATATATATATATATAATTTAAAACACATCACAAAATAAAAATGTGTTAGTCACTGGAGACAAGAGATACCATTCAGCCAATAAATAGTAGGAAAATATGTATATATCTTTACAAATAGGTGTTATTTTAAACACACTTATATATTTAGTGTATGTGAACAGAGAGTCGATATGAACAGCAGTTACATGAAGACACCTGCATTATGAAGCTGCTGCCACCTTCCGGTGTAACCTGGGTTCTGTTTGGTGACCACTTCACACTGACTGACGGGTTCTGTTTAATAAACCAGAAAGTATCTTTGGCAGAAGCTTTCAAGAGCTGTAGTTTGATTAACATCCATCACTGAGATTGTGTAGAGTACATGCATTTATTGTATAGTAACCAGAAAAAAACACAACTTGAAGATTTCTTAGTGTACACATTTTGTATTTAATAGTATTAGTAGGCAATTGTGTACAACTGAGACACAGCTATCCATACAATCAGTTGCATCTGGCTGTAATATTCAGTTTACAGGCTCCATCAAATTAACTATTACATTATGAGAGAATTTAATATTTCACAACTCAAAGGCAAATAGCAAAGCAGATTTCATATACTGCTAGGAGTAGAAATATGAACACTTATATCAAATTAAAACAGAGTGCTAAGAATGGAAAACACACAACAGGAACATAATAAACACAACATCTGATCAAGATCTATTGTAATAATAAGTCATGTTTAATTATGGTAATGACATTGAGACATGTCCACAGTGGATGTTATTTAAAAGAGCAGTGTTATTAAATGGTTTCAGACTGTCATATAAATCAAGTGTACTAATTCTAACAAATAACAAGGTTTTTAATATCATTTTTATCACGCCTTTTTTTCCCCCCATTGACTACAAACATGTAAAAACGTGCAGACACCTGCCTTTTAAAGGATACAATGAATCAATTAATAAGTTTAAAAAAACACAACTAAAAAAACTACCTTTTTGCATTGCATTTTTATTTCTCCAGATTTAGGACCAGAGTTGTAAAAACACTATTGTGAGGCACAGTAGACAATCGAGTTCAAAAGCACAACTCTGAGGCAGGAGACAGGCAAAGTTCTTTAGTAGTATATTCAGGCAGGGGTCAAAACCAGGAGATCAATCAAACAGGCGAACAAATCCGATAAGGAGCAGGCAAAATCCAACGTAGGCAAAGACAGGCAAAAACGGGGTCAGAACAGGCAGACAGAAGAACAGGGATACGCTGGAGAGTTTGGCACAAAGGACAAGACAATCTGGCAGAGGACACGTGCAAGTGAGGGGACCTAAATAGTGAGCTAATGAGGGAACGGGCTGCAGGTGAGATGGGTGTGAGGGCCAGGTGACGGTGATGAGGGGTAATCAGACGTGGGTGGCAGGATCTGGAATGACAGGAGTGGTTAGAACAGACAGGATGAAAAAACACTTAATATGACGGGGAATCTGTGACAGAACCTCCCCCTCTAGGGACGGCTCTCAACGTCCCCCTTGGCTGGTCTGGATGAGCCCTATGGAAGTCCGAGATCAGGGAAGGGTCCATGATGTTGCGAGTGGGGACCCATTGGCGCTCCTCCGGACCATACCCCTCCCAATCAACGAGGTATTGTAGTCCCCTACCCCGTCGCCGAGATTTGAGCAGGCGACGGACTGTGTAGACAGGGCCCCCGTCGATGAGCCGGGGGGGGTGGCGGGGGTCTGGGGAGGGCTGAAGCGGGCTTTCCCGGACAGGTTTAACCCTGGAGACGTGGAAGGTGGGATGGACTCTCATGGCAGACGCAGCCGGATGGCTGCGGGGTTAATGACCCGTGAAACCGGGAACGGGCCCACATAACGGGGAGCCAACTTCTTGGACTCTACCCGGAGGGGAAGATCCCGAGTCGACAGCCAGACCCGTTGTCCCGGAGCGTACTGAGGCGCGGGGAGACAACGTTTGTTGGCTGACCGTTGGTAGCGCTCGGAGGTGCGCAATAGTGTGGATCGGGCCTGCCTCCAAGTGCGTCGGCATCGCTGGACAAAGGCCTGGACGGAAGGTACACTGGATTCCTGTTCCTGCTCCGGGAAGAGTGGGGGCTGGTATCCACGGGCACACTGGAAGGGGGAGAGCCCAGTGGCAGAACTGGGAAGGGTGTTGTGGGCATACTCAACCCATAGGAGTTGTGTGGACCAGGATTGCGGGTTACGGGAGGAGAGGCATCGTAACGCGGTCTCCATCTCCTGGTTCATACGCTCCGCCTGTCCATTCGATTGAGGGTGGAATCCTGATGACAGGCTGACCGTGGCCCCCAGTAGCCTGCAAAACTCCGTCCAAAAGTGCGAGGTGAACTGTGGACCCCGGTCGGAGACCACATCCGTGGGCAGACCGTGCAGGCGGAACACCTCCTGTAACATAATCTGGGCAGTCTCTTTGGCGGTAGGCAATTTGGTAAGTGGAATGAGCCGAGCAGACTTGGAAAATCTATCAATGACCGTGAGAATTACTGTGTTACCGTCGGAGGTGGGTAGGCCGGTTACGAAATCCAACGCGATGTGGGACCAGGGGCGATGAGGAATTGGCAGAGGATGCAGGAGACCAGAGGGAGCTTTGCGGGGGCTTTTGTGCTCAGCGCAGACTTGGCAAGCACTTACGAATCCCTTGGTGTCGTCCGCCATGGAAGACCACCAGAAGCGCTGCTTGAGTAGTGCCAGGGTGCGACTGACTCCCGGATGGCACGCCAGACGGGAGGAATGACCCCACTGGAGGACCTGGGAACGGAGACTGTCTGGGACGAACAAGCGGTTATCGGGACAAGCACTGGGAGCTCCGCATGGGAGCGCTTTACCTTGTCCTCCACCTGCCAGGACACTGCACCAATAACACACTCCAAGGGGAGGATGCCTTGAGGGTGAGCCGAGGAGCCTTCAGGCTGGAATTGACGAGACAGGGCATCGGGCTTTATGTTCTTGGAGCCGGGTCTGTATGAGAGTGCAAACTCAAAACGGTTAAAAAACAGAGCCCACCTAGCTTGACGGGAGTTCAGCCGCTTCGCCGAGCGGATATATTCCAGGTTCTTGTGGTCTGTCCAGACTACAAACGGCTGCTGCGCTCCCTCCAGCCAGTGTCTCCATTCCTCCAGCGCTAGTTTCACTGCCAGCAATTCCCGATTCCCAATGTCGTAATTCCTCTCCGCGGGCGACAGTTTCCGGGAGAAGAAGGCACATGGATGAACCTTCTGATCCCCGGCAGCCCGCTGCGAGAGAACAGCCCCAACCCCAGTGTCCGAGGCGTCCACCTCCACAATGAACTGGCGGGTCAGATCTGGGAATATTAGGATGGGAGCAGACGAGAAACGTGTCTTTAACTCACCAAAGGCCTCAGCCGCCGCGGAGGTCCACCTGAAGGGCACACGCTGGGAGGTGAGAGCAGTGAGTGGGGCAGCCACGGAACTGTAGTTTCGGATAAACCGCCGATAGAAGTTGGCGAAGCCTAGGAAGCGCTGCAGTTCCTTACGCGTAGCAGGCGTAGGCCAGTTCTCCACTGCGCTGGTCTTAGCTGGATGCTACCTGCTTTGATTACAAATTCTAGAAATGACACCTCAGAGGTGTGGAACTCACACTTCTCGGCTTTCGCGAACAGGTGGTTCTCCAGGAGTCTTTGGAGGACTTGCCGTACATGTACCACATGCTCCTGTGGTGACTTTGAGAAGATGAGGATATCATCTAGATACACAAACACAGAAATATTAAGCAGGTCTCGGAGAACATCATTAACCATCCCCTGGAAAACCGCGGGGGCATTGGTGAGTCCAAATGGCATGACCAAGTATTCATAATGCCCACTAGGGGTATTAAATGCGGTTTTCCACTCGTCCCCCTTTCGGATTCTCACCAAGTGGTACGCATTGCGGAGATCGAGTTTGGAAAAGACGGTTGCCCCCTGGAGCAACTCGAAAGCAGAGGAAACGAGTGGGAACCTGTTCTTTACAGTAATGTTGTTAAGTCCTCTGTAATCTATGCAGGGGCGCAGGGACTTGTCCTTCTTGCTGACAAAGAAAAAGCCAGCTCCAGCAGGAGATGAAGACGGCCTAATCAGGCCAGCGGCTAAAGAGTCATTAATATATTTCTCCATGGCCTTAATCTCAGGAGCCGATAGGGAAAAAAGTCTACCTCTGGGCGGAGTCGTACCCGGGAGAAGGTCGATTGCACAGTCGTACGGACGATGGGGTGGTAAAGAGGTGGCCCGAGCCTTGCTGAAAACCTCCCTTAGGTCATGATATTCCCTGGGAACACCGGTGAGATCTGGGGACTCAGCAGAGACAGGCGAGCTTGACACAGACGATAGCGCAGGTTTTAGACACACCGCATGGCAATGAGCACTCCATTGTAGAATGGTACCTGTAGACCAGTCGATGTGTGGGTTGTGTCTCGTGAGCCATGGATAGCATAAAATGACCGGTTGCTGTGGTGAACTGATGAGATGGAAAGTGAGTGTTTCAGTGTGATTACCTGACATGGTCATCGGCAGGGGAGCGGATCGATGAGTAACCCTGCAGAGGAGGCGACCGTCTAAGGCGGTAGCGTGGATGGGTTCGTCCAGGACCACCTGCCCGATCCCCAGCTGGGAAGCCAGAACCATGTCCATGAGGTTAGCATCTGCACCAGAGTCTATGAGCACTGAAACCGGGTGGTTCCTCCCTGAGCAACATAGCTGAACTGTCATCAGAGGCCGAGAGGGCATTTCAAAGTTCACACCTCGGCTCACCAGCGCCCTCTGTTTGACTGGTGAGCCCTCTTTTACGGGACAGGAGGTTACGAAATGACCGCTCTGACCGCAGTACAGGCATCGATTCTCCTGCAGGTGGTGCCGTCGTTCCTCGGTGGAGAGTCGGGCCCGCCCAAGCTGCATGGGCTCAGGGGCCTCGGCAGGGCCGTCAAAAGCCTGCTCCGAAGGGAACCTTCCCGACTCGGCCGATCGGTGAAACGGTGCCTGTGGAGCGACCGAAAACCGCCTCTCCCTCTGCCGTTCCCGCAGACGACCGTCGATACGGATAGAGAGCGCGATCAGGTCATCCAACTCAGTCGGAAGATCGCGAGCCGCCAGCTCGTCCTTGATGCGGTCCGACAGACCGTGGTAGAAGGCATCCAGGAGCGGAGGAGCGTTCCAGCCGCTCTCGGCTGCTACGGTGCGGAAGTCAATGGAGTAATCCGGATCTTCCTCCCTGCTTCAGGTCCATCAAGCCCCGAGCGGCCTCTCTCCCTGGCGTGGCGTGATCGAAGACCTTCCGCAGCTCCTTGGAGAACAGCAGGAATGAAGAGCAGATCGGTGACTGTCGCTGCCACTCAGCGGTTCCCCACTCCTTGGCTCTGCCCGTGAGGAGCGAGATGACGTACGCCACTCGGGCCCTGTCGGAGGGAAAGGCGGACGGCTGGAGCTCAAAGGCGAGAGAGCACTGGGTCAGGAATGGCCGACAGGAACCAGGAGCACCAGAACAACGCTCCGGAGGAGGCAGACGTGCCTCTGACACGGGAGAGGTGCGAGGAGGCGGGCTGGAAGCACTGGTGGCTGTCCGCTCTCCAGCGGGTCTCCTCAGCAGATGATCACGGAGCGACTCCATGCCGCGCTCGTGACTCACGCCCATAGCCTGCACTGCCTCGGTCAAGAAGGTGAGCTGCTGCTCGTGGCGCTGAAGCATGTCGGCAGGAGTCAGAGGTTCCGTCGCGGCCTGAGCAGAGTCGGCTGAACTCATGTTGGCCAGATTGTACTGTGAGGCACAGTAGACAATCGAGTTCAAAAGCACAACTCTGAGGCAGGAGGCAGGCAAAGTTCTTTAGTAGTATATTCAGGCAGGGGTCAAAACCAGGAGATCAATCAAACAGGCGAACAAATCCGATAAGGAGCAGGCAAAATCCAAGGTAGGCAAAGACAGGCAAAAACGGGGTCAGAACAGGCAGACAGAAGAACAGGGATATGCTGGAGAGTTTGGCACAAAGGACAAGACAATCTGGCAGAGGACACGTGCAAGTGAGGGGACCTAAATAGTGAGCTAATGAGGGAACGGGCTGCAGGTGAGATGGGTGTGAGGGCCAGGTGACGGTGATGAGGGGTAATCAGACGTGGGTGGCAGGATCTGGAATGACAGGAGAGTGGTTAGAACTGACAGACAGGATGAAAAAACACTTAATATGACGGGGAATCCGTGACAACTATGGCTCTTGCAGGTTTTCCAGAAACTCCTTTATTTCTCCACACATTCGGTTCCTGCTTTTATCTTTGATCTTCTCCAGAACTTTGATGCTGTTCTCACGATAGAAGCATTGATCCGGTATCACTGCCGCCTTCATGTGATACTGTATTGACTTGTTTAAATCACGTCGTTCGTAGTTTAAATATTTTGCGTAGCGGTTGTAGAGGACCTGCTTGTCTCCAGGTTCCAGATCCCTTCTTAGCAGGTCCTGGTACATCTGTTCAGCTTTAGCCATGCCGTCATTGGACTTAGCATGTATATTTGCAAGGTCTATTTTCTTCATAAGTGAAGAATGAGGGTAGAGAGAAATCATCTCCTCATGGAGACTGACTGCTCTGTCTGTCGTGCTTTGTTTTGGGCGACTGTCGCGTAAAAAAAATGATCTTCCATTTGTAGCAGAGTGCAGCACATCTCTTCAGATAACGCTCATCTGGATGGTGCTTCAGAGCCTCCTCTGCCAAATCAATGGCCTCATCAATATTTACATAGTTTCTGTAAGCCCTTAGTATCACTTTTATACCACTGTAGCTGCTGACGGGATTTCTCAAAACCTTTTCGACCAACTCACGTGCTTCATCCTCAACGTCTTCTCCTTTCTTTCCACGTTGCTGAAGGTAGTAAGCAGCGAGGTACAAGTTCTCTGGATCCTGTTCCTTGGCGACTCTCACTTTGTCCAAGAAGTCAGCCGGCGGCCCTGTGTCGCTGTGCTTAAAGGCACTCGTTAACGCTATGAGGTGACTGGTGTTCCACTCCACCATGTCCGGCTGCATCCTGATGGCTCTCTGGAAGTAATCTGCCACCAGCTCTCTGTCCGTGCTGAACTTCATCAGGGTCCAGGCTTTCTCAGCGTAGGTCTCTGCATGGAGCTCGTCCTGCGATGGTGATGGGTATTTCTTCATCAGGACGTCAACCTTTGACAGGTAAGCCTCGCTCTCTGCTTGGTCTCCCAGGTGGTGGTGCAGCCAAGCCAGGTTCCCGTAGTTCACCACTAACCAGGGACCGCCATCTGCATTTCTCATCTGGCTGAAGGCCTCTGCAGCCTTGTTGAAGAAACTCTGGGCGTCTTCGGTGGAGCCCAGCTTGTACTGAATGAACCCCCGCAGGTTGTAGATGTGACCCAGCCAGCTGTTTCCCTCCTCCCCGATGTCCACCAGCTTGTCGCTTAGATATAAAAGTCTTGCTGGGCTCCAGATCCCAGGTGAAGTGGCACTGCAGGTTCTCCAGTTTTGCCACCAGTGTTGTTTGACTCTGAGCAGCACTGATGGAGAATACAAATACCAAATATTAATAGACATCACTTGGTTCATATAAAATGTTTGGAGGCGTGCTATGTTTGGATAATCATTGTTCATTTCATGTTGAGGAAGGGAGGAAGATTGAAATGGATTAAGGAAAATTGAATGCCCAGGAAGGAAATAATATATAATAATCTGTTAGCTCTTTCTTTGATCTCAACACAAAATAATTTCACTACAGGTTCTGTGTATGGATGTGTATGTGACACATAAACAGGGTCTAATGTATGTATTTGCATACTTCGTATGTAATGAATAAATAAATTAGTAAAGAAAGGAAGGATACTGCTGGTGTTTAAGGAAGAAAGAGAGTGAGGCAGGTGGAGAAGGAAAAACCTAAAACCACAAAAAAAATATTAAATCTACCGGCTACCTTTTGGTTTCAGGACGACCACTCTCCCCATGAAACATAGAAAGTACACGGACAAAAAACGTAATTAATAAATACATGGCGAAATGCCTGTACTTTCGTGTAAATGTTTACGTTACGCCAGGGGTGTCCAAACTACGGCCCATTTTTTTTATTGTCCTGCAGCAGATTCTAAAAATATAATGGAGAGAAAGTCAAGCAAATGTCAGCTGGCCTGCTAGCTCAACTCATTGTATTTCTGCCGTCCGAACAAGAGAAAATGCCTCACTATCAGATACGAGGTTGCTCAGCTCACAGCGCGACACGGGAAACCTTCTCAACAGAGCGACTTCATAACAGAGCCACACTAAAGTCGCAGGAATAATGTGCACGGAAAAGATGCCGGAATCCAACAACGTGAGCAAGTCCAGAAACACAAAGACTTGTCAGCTAACTCGTGCTCTTTACTCGATTGCGTGTGATGAGAGCTCAGACGCCACAGACAGCGCTCAGCTGTTCATTATTTTGCGGGGAGTTGACGATCACTTTTGCATCTCGGAGGAGCTGCTGGGTCTGAGGAGTCTCAGGGGCACAACAACAGGGAAGGACATGTCTGAAGCTGTGTCAGATCCACCACATAAGTTCAAGCTTTCCTGTCTGATGTTGAAGCCAGTCAGGGCCGGCTCTAGCCCTTTGGTTGCCCTAGGCGAGATTGAGTTTTGCGCCGCCCCCACACAGACACACACAATACTTTACATCACTGAAGAGACCTATATTAACTTAACTGCTTTACTTTGCATAGCAGTTTTTCACTCACTTATAATTCTACTATTCTACATTGCAGTTCAACAATAAATGGTGCATGGACAACAAACACCAGAATAGTTTCAGAACATTTTCTTTTTCATTATTTTAAATAATTTATTACACACTCAAAGTTAGGATTAAATTAACTCCATAAACACTCTTTTTTTTCAAATATATTTATTGAACAAACCTCAAAACATGATACAAGCTGTATAGGGAATGACTATGGTTAACAAGGTTTGACAGGTTTGACAGGTTAAGTACAGGTTGAGTACTACTGGATGTCCCTTCTCCTGCAGCTGTATTTAAACACAGAGTTCATCCATGCTGTTCGTTCCACAATTGCATTTGGTCATTTCTATCATCCTACCACATAGTTGCATTGTACAAATACATTTTATCTGACCATGTAACTTGTAGTAGATACATTACAATTACTGCCACCACTGCTACAAGGCTAAATAATGCTACTGATTACAATTAGTAGTATTAATGTGATGTGATTATGAAAGTAATAATTGATAAAAATAATAACAATAACAAAAACAGCAACAATAGTACTAGTTGTGTAGGCTACTTACAAAAGTTCAGAGGGAGGCGAATCAGGCGTCCTTTCTTCAGCAGGTGCCGGCCTCTGAAAACATTGCCTGAGTGCATCTGGCCAATTAAAAAAAAAAAAACATATACATTTTAGTATATTCCTGGGGAGGAACTGTACAGAAGGGTGAACACCACCACTATCCCCCAAATGGTTACTGTGTGTGTATGCACCTGCTAGTTGTGAATTCACTAAACAGAACTTATGCCATTTATAATGAATGTAGAAAGCAACTGTACTTTTCATAACTAGCATACAGACAGGGGCAGACTGGCAATGGGGGCCAACAGTGTTGGGCGGGCCCACATCCATGATCAAACGGCCCTCCTCCGGACATCGCCGGCCACAACCATATTCAACAGCTCACTGAACACGTTACATTTACTACAATACATTACCCTAAAATCACTAACCAAATTTACAGTACTCCTCGCGATCTATACTCTCACTCATGGTTTCCACACCCAGGATGCAACACTACTGCTCGCGATCTGTATTCACACTCATGGTTTGGATGTTGCTTGCAGATTTTCAGAGTTTTGGGGCGATTTCAGGATATTCTGCTTTAATTTAATCCAGAACACCGGCACTCCAGCAGAGTTGAAACGTACATTTAAGTTTCATTTTCGGGGTAACGTTATCACGTAACCTCTTGACATGTGTCAAGCCTAAGAGGGGCTCAGACGCACAGACGGATGTACCGATTTTTTTAATTTGTTCATTCTTTCTATGCGGCCCGGTACCAAAAGGACCTTGCGTCACTCGTTTTTTTGCGTGATGCATACTTATATTGTTTTTATTACCATGTGACTATAATGCACCTGGGGCCAGCAGAGTTAGTTTAGGTTCTGTTACTTAACTCATTGTTTTGTTATGCACCTTCAACACACACACACACACACACACACACACCTGATACCACTGATGTTCACACCCCATCGTATATTCTGTTCTACAATATAGTTTGTACTAATTCTACCCTCTGATTCCAGTTTCTTTATTGTGTGGTCTTTCTTTGCTGATATTCATTCCTTAAGGCTCTGTAGTTATACGTACAACCAGTGGCGGCTGGTGACATTTTTTTTGGGGGGGGCGCAGTTGGGCGGCGCGGTTTAAATAGCACTCCACAATGAGAAGAAATGAGGTTTGGAGTAGAATATTCTAAAAAACAAAGCTTTATTTCAAGAAAACACAGTGCTCAACACTGTCCAATAACAACTATCAACAAACTAACTTTGGGCATGAGAGGTTCAGAGCAGAATGGTTTAAGAAACATTCAATGTGGTGGCCAGAGCAACTTCAGGGAATACATTGACGTAGCATTCAAACTGGGGGCCCTGCAGTAAGGTGGCACTGGTGAGGTGGTCTTTGAAGGCAAAGCGTTCCCTGGTGTGTCCAAGTATGGTGTCACAAACCTACAGATAAATATATAGAGAGACAGAGACAGTAAGATAAGTTGTGGGGAAATATCTACTACAAACAGGCTCCATACTACAGACGAAAAAACTATGTTTTGTGTGTCTTGATGGCTCAGCAACAGACAAAAGGCCAGGAGCCACCTTGATGGCTGTAGCTATCACACACACACACACACACACACACACACACACACACGCGCTCTCTCTAACTTGTTGGGGGTTGAATTGGTATTTTAGATAAAGTTATAGCCTGATATGATATCCACCCAAATCTAACAATGTCCAACATGTGTTCTGCTGTGGGAAAGATAAAACATTAAACTCTAACACAGGCATCTGCTGATTTTGACACTCACTTCTGCAGCAATCCTTCAAGCTCATCTTCCTTCACAGCCCGGCGCTTCCTCGGCTGCTCAGAGCCACTGCACACGGAGCCTCCAGCTAGCAGCTCCGGTTAGCATGTAGCTTGGTGCATGTAGCTTCACTGCTTTGCTGCTGAATATTTAAATCCGGACGTTCGGGTCCCAACTCTTTCAGCCTCTTCTTGTCAACATCTGATCGTGGATTGAAAGGTGTTTCGCGTAGAGATACCACAGAGTTTTCAGTCGCCATACTAACATAATCAAAGGCTCTGCTAGCTGTGTTGCTCGCGTAGCTACGTGGGAGCTATATTGGGTGTGAGGGAATGATAAAGGTCTCTGATTGGACGAATAGTCCAACCACGTTGCAATAAGAAACGATGTCATTGGCTAGGGCGCAGATTCGTGCGCCCGAAGATTCACGTTTCATCCGCCAATGAGAAGCTGTCCTTGCCGTCACGAGGGTGAAATGTTTGTTAGCTTTCCATAGACACACATTTGGCCGGCGCCCCGAGAGGGGAGGGGCTTTTCTCAGTAATGATGAATGGCGATATATTATATTTAACTTAAGTGGTTGTTGACAGGGGCTTACGGTCTCCCACACACATTTAGCGCGTCAACACGGTATATTTCTTATTTAAATTATTTGATATATAATGTTTTTTGACAGTATATATTATATTTTTTTTTTCTTCTTTTTTTTTTTCATCGCAAAATTTTAGGAGGGGCGGCGCCCTAGCGCCCTCTATTGACGCACCGCCACTGCGTACAACCATCTGATACTAGCCCAGAGTTAAGCATCTTCATCTAGGAAACTTTACCTACCTTGGAGTGTTACAATAGAAAGTATAATTTTATTTCATTTGTCCATCCAGGCAAACTGGTGGAGCCAAATATTATAAAAAAAAACATATATGATGTGATCTCTTTGTAATCGTCCAAAATAATGTTAAGTGCATGGGTATATTTCCAAGTAAGCCACTGACTGGTCGATACGTGCGATGCATTGAGTGGCAGCGCGCCATATTGAGTGGGCCGGTCTGACTGTAACTCCCGGGCCACTTTTTTCCCCCAGTCCGCCCCTGTATCCAGATACTGGTCTTTTGACATGTACATATGTATGTACATGTCAAAAGACAGGTTATCAGTGAAGTTACGTTTGCTAGTAATAGCCTACGTAGCAAATTAGCAAAGTAACAGTTGCTAGCTAGCTATAGATAGCCTAAGTGACAGCAATGAAACGTCCAATATTAGGTGATGCACAATACTAAATGTATTTCGTTTGACACCTTAATGGCTGAGATGAGAAGACTTACCTCTATACTTGACTTTCTTTTCTTCTTCTTTCTTTTTTCTTTTTCGTCCCTGTGCTCCAGATGGTTTAGACCAGTCAAAGTGGCCGCGCAATAGATTTTTCAGAGCGCGCAAATTTTTCAGACCGCACAAACAATTATTTTTTTTGGAGTGAGCCATCTTTGCAATTGAAGATCTTTGATGTGACGTCTCGAGTCGAGTTTTGGCCAATCAGCGTCCCGTTTTCGACAAAAAAAATTCAGATTTTTGGCCGAGTTATTGTCATCTCCGTAATAGAACATCTTTGATGTGACGTGTCTTGGCCAATCAGCGTTAAGATGTTATATGTGCTGTCTCTCTGTACTTGATGAGAAAACTCACAGCTGAATCGTCCCTGCTCGCGGGAGCAATTCGCGTGGTCGCGAATTGCTCACAGTGCCTAAATGTGCGCTGTGAGGGCGCCCCCAACCCATTTGTGTCCACATCAGGTGCGGACTGGGAAAAAAGTGTCCCAGGAGTTACTGTCAGACCGACCTGCCCACTACACGACGCGTTCATACAGACTGTCATGTGTGCACTATTACGGGCATGGAGGTCACACGGGGTGTGTGGACTGACCTGCGGAGCTATTTTAACCTTATAAGCACCAAGCCCCCCGCGCCTATTCTCTGAAAAAAATGATGTTTTTTTTCTTTCTTTTTTCAGCGGACGTTTCTTTGACGAGCAGACACTCCCTGGAGCAAGCTGCAATCACGCAGATGCCTCCAACCTCGCCGTTGCTGCGTCGGACAATGCATGTTGTCCAAATACAGCACAAGTCACATTTAGTTAAAACAAAACAATCCAACAAAACCGCGGCACTGAAACACTGTAGTGCACACACACAAGACATCACCGGCGCAGCGCGCACCTTGGCGAGGGAAGAGGCGCGGGACCAGCCCCGGCTCGACCAGCAGCAGCAACACCACTGTGGCTTGTTTATGATTAAATATGACTGCAGATGTAACAACAGTAACACAACCAGCATTTCACTCACTAGATGCACATAACCCTCCGTAACCCTCTGTGCGAAAGGCGTAATCAGTAAATCCACCAGCAAGTCCTGAGATTCTAGGTTCTAGGTTCGAGATTCGAGCTTCCTCTCCTTTTTTCGTATGCTGCCCCACTGACCAATCACAGCACATGTTAATGGTCACGCTGGGCCACTGACCAGTCATACATCTACGCCATTTCGCAGGCCCTGCACGTCAAAGAATACACCCAGCTTGTCAAACTAAAAATCTGATTTTTCCAGATCTTTAGTTTGTCCATGACAATCAACCACAGCGTCCACTCCTGGTGTACTTTAATCTGCAAAGGCTGACATAGAGACACAGGAGAGAAACAATCTGATAGGATGAAAAATTATCCTTCAACTGACTTCAACGCTGCGCTCTTCCCCACGCTGTCTGAAATCAGAGCAGCTTTTCCAGAGGTCAACCTTTCTGCTAAAATGAGGAAATATGTCTGAATTAGAACTGATGGAGATACAGTGTGATGATTCTCTGAAGAATCATCAGCTTCTCTCCCTACCTGACTTCTACCGGAGCTTGGAAAAGGCCAAGTTTCCTCTGATGCGATTAAATATTAATGTATAAAATATTTTAAAAAAGAGTATATATATATATATATATATATATTAGTGCTGTCAAACGATTAAAATATGTAATCGCAATTAATCGCATTTATGTCATAGGTAACTCGCTATTAATCGCAATTTTTTTATTTTAATGCTCTTATCAACATGAAAAAGTGGATTGGCTTGCTTTATGCACATGTTTTATTGTATTGAAAAACAACTGCCAAACAGGGCGGTACAAAATAAAATTATAAAGTGCACATTTCAGGTAAACAAGGGTTTACAAAATAAAATTATAAAGTGCACATTTCAGGTAAACAAGGGCTTAAAAGAGAGAGAGAGAGAGAGAGAGAGAGAGAGAGAGATGTGAACATAGCAGTCAGGCTCTCGAAGGCAATTCGTAGGTCCTGTCGTTGGATGCGATGCGTATTATATCAGCTAGACCCTCGTCCTCCACAACGTTAACAGGCCTACACGCAGTAGCCACCCATTTAGCTATGGCTGCAATAAGTATGTTCTTCGTTGTGGTGTCCATGTGTTTCTGTCCGAAGTCATCCATTCTTGTCTGCTATGACGAGGGGGCGCAGAGTTAGCATCAGCTGTGTGCTTGGCCATCAAGTGGTGTTTCAGACTGGATAGGCTACGATGATAGCTCAGTTCACAATGACAAATGGCACATACCACTTTGGTCTTGTCAAGGGAACCATCTGACAACTTTTTGAAAGTAAACTTTCCATTCATTAGCGTCTTATCATTCATTTTGCCGTATCGCACTCACCATTCATTCATCCATCCATCCATTTTCGGCCGCTTATCCGGGGTCTGGTCTCGGTGGCAGCAGGTTCAGCAGACCGACCCAGGCTTCCCTCTCACCCGCAACACTTTCCAGCTCATCCTGGGGGATCCCGAGGCGTTCCAAGGCCAGCCGGGAGATATAATCCCTCCAGCGCTCACCATTCATTCATTTCAAACCGTAACGTTAGCCTAGCTTCCTAGCCCAAACGGCGTGCCTATTGTTTTGCTTCTGGTTAAAATATATTTTTTTTCTTCTTTTTTTTTTTTCATCGCACAATTTTAGGAGGGGCGGCGCCCTAGCGCCCTCTATTGACGCACCGCCACTGCAAGGAGGAGCTCATTGATATACTGTATGCAGTGGATTTGGTCAAGCTACACTGCACTACAGTGAATGTATTGAATATTCTAATATAGGCAATTGCATATGATGTGTTGCGTTCTCTCGCAACATGCTTTGACTTTTATTTCCCAGTAATAGAAACCTCTCTGATCAAACTAAAACATGACTCATCAAATAATGTGATTATCTTTCCTCTAAAAGGAACAGTGTGTAACATTTAGGGGATTAATTGGCAGAAATATAACATGCAAAACTATGTTTATATTAGTGTATCATGCATGACCTGAAACTAAGAATCGTTGTGTTTTATTTAGCTTAGATAAAGGCATTTATATCAAACTAGGGACCAGGTCCTTTTCCATGGAGTCCGCCATCTTGCACCGCCGTGTTTCTATAGCAACCCAGAACGCACACTGGCTCTGGTGAGAGACGGTTGCGTTCTTGCATTACCTAAAAGGAAGGGATGGCTGCTGAAACTCTGTATTAAACATGCCATAGATTAATAAAGATCGGAGTATTGATGAACTCTGACGTTACTGGTGCATTTTATTTGTATTTTATTTGTTTGGTGTAATTTAATATCACACTAGTACTTTCTCTGTCGGGCTGAGCTCCTCCTACTACACACACATTGACACACACACATTGACACACACTCACAGAGAGTGAGCAGAGAGGCGAGACGGTGGGATCTGAACCCAGTGAAGTGAAGAATACTCAATTTGAAGGCAACTACTGTTAGAGTAAAAAGCCAATACTTTATCGATACATCTGTTCAACAAGCAATAACATGTAAACAAAAGTGAAACCTAGTTCAATTGTCCGCTCTCATCCACTGCCACTGTCTTTACACAAACACAGCACATGCTATCGGTCAAAAGCTTTTCTTTTTATATTGAATATTTTACAAAAATAAATGTACATGTATACATTTGCTAACAAGAACAACAACTAATACAGTAGTCCAAGTAGCTGCCTCATTAATTTGAAATAAGTTGCAACAGTCAAGTTGCGCAACCAGTAAGTCAGATGACGCAACTGCAAGGAATGTCACTATATTAAACTATGTTTGAAGCTCTGAGATTATTTACTACATTTTTTAATAGTTTTAAGTTAAAGGCAGGGTTGGTAATAATGAGAAACTAGCAACAGTATGCTAGATTGTAAAAGTTATCAAACCCCCAAAAAATTCCAACTCTTTTCAAATGAAAGTAGTTAGCAGCACTAGATCCCAAATTGCTAAATCTAGCGAGAATGTCTCAGAGTCTTCAACTCTTCAACCTCGAAAGCCACTCCCTCATAAATATCATCATGAACGTAAACAACAAACATGGCGGCTACTAGTACTCATAGCTGTTAGAATTGCAGCTTGTGGAAGAACGGTGATGAGCAACAAGTGCATTCAATGGCGCAGATACAACATTGATTTAGAGCAATAAATAATAGTTTAATAAAAGTTATGGTTGATAACTATAATGTAAATAACTATTAATTGCATGTATTCATACATTTGTATTATTATTATTATTATTATTATTATTAGTTTAAATGTTAGATTGGATACTTAAGATACCAAAAAACTGTCCAATAGAATGCAATAATCTGTTATATATATATATATATATATATATATATATATATATATATATATATATATATATATATATATATATATATATATATATAATTTATTATAAATACAAAACACATCCACAACATACAAATGTGTTAGTCACTGGAGACAAGAGATACTTGCCAAAAGATTTCCATTCTAATAAATAGTAGGAACATATGTGTATATATATATATATATTTCTACAAGTATGTGGTTGCCCTACCTGACATTTTTTAGCAACTGAAGTAAAACAATACATTTACCCACTTTGAAAAGTTATTTAACAAATGAGACTTGTTTAAATTTCAATGTCCTTTTTAGAAGGCTTATTTGTCACTGACCCACATATTAACTTAGCGTGCATTATTTTAAACACACTTATATATTTAGTATATGTGAACTGAGTGTCGATATGAACAGCGGTTACATGGAGACACCTGCATTATGAAGCTGCTGCCACCTTCTGGTGTAACCTGGGTTCTGTTTGGTGACCACTTCACACTGACTGACGGGTTCTGTTTAATGAACCAGAAAGTATCTTTGGCAGTAGCTTTTAAGACCTGTAGTTTGATTAACATCCATCACTGTAGAGCACTGCAAGATTGTTTAGAGTACATGCATTTATTGTAAAGTAACCAGAAAAAAAAACACAACTTGAAGATTTCTTAGTGTACACATTTTATATTTAATAGTATTAGAAGGCAATTGTGTAAAACTGAGACACAGCTTGACATACTTTATATCCATACAATCAGTTGCATCTGGCTGTAATATTCAGTTTACAGGCTCCACCAAATTAACTATTACCTTATGAGAGAATTTAATATTTCACAACCCAAAGGCAAACAGCAAAGCAGATTTCATATAGTGCTAGGAGTAGAAATATGAACGTACATGAACTAAAAATACAGTGCTAAGAGGGGAAAAACACATTACAGGGATATAATAAACACAACATCTGATCAAGATGTATTGTAATAAACCAAGTAATGTTTAATTATGATAATGACATTGAGACATGTCCACAGTGGATGTTATTTAAAAGAGCAGTGTTATTGAATGATTCAGACTGTCATGAAATAGAGTGTACTACTTCTAACAAATAACAAGGTTTTTAATATACTTTTTTATTTTTCTTTGACTACAAACATGTACAAACTTGTAGACACCTGCCTTTTAAAAGATACGATTATTTGAGTAATGCGATACCTTTTTCTTTCTCCAGATTTAGGAACAGTGTTGTAAAAAAATAAACACTATGGCTCTTGCAGGTTTTTCAGAAACTCCTCTATTTCTCCACACATTCGGTTCCCTCTATTCTTGATCTTCTCCAGAACTTCGATGCTGTTCCCACGATGGAAAGATCGCTGCGGTATCGCTGCCGCCTTCATGTGATACTGTATTGACTTGTTTTCATCCTGTCGATCGTGGTATGAATATTTCCCATATTGGTTGTAGAGGACCTGTTGTTCTGCAGGTTCCAGATCTCTTCTTAGCAGGTCCTGGTACATCTGCTCAGCTTTAGCCATGCTGTGGTTGGACTTCGCGTACATATTTGCGAGGTCTATTTCCTTCGAAAGTGAAGGATGGTAGAGAGAAATCACCTCCTCATGGAGACTGACTGCTCTGTCTGTCGTGCTTTTCTTTGGGCAACTGTTGCTGAAAAAAATTATCTTCCATTTGTAGCAGAGTGCAGCACATCTCTTCAGATAACGCTCATCTGGATGGTGTTTCAGAGCCTCCTCTGCCAAATTAATGGCCTTATCAATAGATGCAGGGTTTCTGTAAACCCTTAATATCGCAGTTATACCACTGTAGCTGCTGACGGGATTTCTCAAAACTTTTTCGGCCAACTCATGTGCTTCATCCTCAACGTCTTCTCCTTTCTTTGCACGTTGCTGAAGGTAAACAGCAGCGAGGTACAAGTTTTCTGGATCCTGTTCTTTGGCGACTCTCACTTTCTCCAAGATGTCAGCCGCCAGCTCTGTGTCCCTGTGCTTAAAGCCACTCGTTAACGCTATGACGTGACTGGTGTTCCACTCCACCATGTCTGGCTGCATCCTGATGGCTCTCTGGAAGTAATCTGCCACCAGCTCTCTGTCTGCGCTGAACTTCATCAGGGTCCAGGCTTTCTCAGCGCAGGTCTCTGCATGGAGCTCGCCCTGCGATGGTGATGGGTATTTCTTCATCAGGACGTCAACCTTTGACAGGTAAGCCTCGCTCTCTGCTTGGTCTCCCAGGTGGTGGTGCAGCCAAGCCAGGTTCCCGTAGTTCACCACTAACCAGGGACCGTCATCTGCATTTCTCATCTGGCTGAAGGCCTCTGCAGCCTTGTTGAAGAAACTCTGGGCGTCTTCGGTGGAGCCCAGCTTGTACTGAATGAACCCCTGCAGGTTGTAGATGTGACCCAGCCAGCTGTTTCCCTCCTCCGTGCCGATGTCCACCAGCTTGTCATTGAGACGTAAAAGTTTGGTCTTGTTGGGCTCCAGATCCCAGGTGAAGTGGCACTGCAGGGCCTCCAGTTTTGCCAATAGTGTTGTTTGACTCTGAGCAGCACTAATGGGGAATAAAAATACAAAATATTAATAGAAATCACTAAGTTCATATAATATGCTCGGAGGCATGTTGTGTTTGTATAATTATTGTTCATTTTATGTTGAGGAAGGGAGGAAGATTGAAATGGAGTAAGGAGCATTGAATGCCCAGGAAGGAAATAATACATAATAATCTGTTAGCTCCTTCTTTGATCTCGACACAAAATAATTTCACCACAGGTTCTATGTATGGATGCGTATGTGACAAATAAACAGGTTCTGATGTGAAAGGCAGCAAGGAAAGAAGGAAGTAAGGAAGGATAGGAGCGGGTGGAATGAGACATGGAGTAGGGTGCATAGAATGGACAGGATGGAAATAAGGAAGGAGTAATGAAAGAAGGAAAGGATGAGGAAAGAATATGAGAAAATAGGAATAAAAAAAATATGGACCAACATACGACTGGAAAGAAAAAGTATAGGATCAGAAAAGGGAAGTAGGTAAAGAAGGAAAAAATGAAAGAGAAAGTGATTAGGACAAAGGAAGGAAAATGAGTGGACATAGTGGGAGGAATGATGTAAATGGGACAATGGAGGGAAGGAATGGATAAGAAAAGAGGTATAAGAATGGACAAAATAAAAACCATGGCGGACAAAAATAAACAAAGGCTGAAAGAAAACACAAAGATGAACGAATAATGAATAAATAAATTAGTAAAGAAAGGTAGGATGCTGCTGGTGGGTAAGAAGGAAATAGAGAGAGGCAGGTGGAGAAGGAAAAGGGGAGGGAGGATGGGGGCGAGTTTGATTACTGGCAGTGGCAAGTCTGAGTCAAGTCTGTGGCAAGTCTGTGGCAACCGTGTGGCAGGCGTCAATCAAGTGCCAGGACAGCAGCTAGCGAACGTCAATCATTCGGCACCACTCGCATGTAAGTTATAATGTAATTTGGCTGTCTCTTATTGACACGTTATGAAATTGTACATTTGCAATTGTTAAATAAGGAATACAAAATACATTTAAAAAAGCCTAACTGGGTGGGCTTTCCTGGGTACACCCATTGTTGTTAGACAGGTCAGATGCCGTAAATCACATTTATGATTTTAGTTGAGTCAACTGAGCCCCGTTCTCTGTACATCCTTTGAGCAACCTCGCTGTATTTTTTTGTTCATCATTCATTTTATTTATGTATGATTTTGCTGGTTTTGAAACAATTTGGAACACAATATACTTTTTCCAAATAATTACTTTTATAGTCATTTACAACAATAGGCTAAAATAATGAAAATAAATCATAATTTTTGATATAATTTAAAACTATTTATCAAAACGTTTTTAAATGAAAGTAAAATAATATCTCCACTTGTCTCCTTATATGTAGTTAGATGTCGGTAGATGCCATAAGCTGCCAGTGCAAGTAGTTGTCACAGGAGTGCCACGACTAGTCAGAGACTTGCCACCAGTAATCAGAGAGGTGGCACCACTAGGGGGTGAGAAGTCAGAGAGATGCCACCACTAGGGGGCGAGAAGTCAGAGAGATGCCACTACTCATCAGAGAAGTGCCAGTAGTTGTTACAGGAGTGCAACAGTCTTGCCACAGACTTGCCACAGTGCTGACACCTGACTGACGCTTATATTTAGGACCAGTGTTGTAAGAAAAAAAAACAATATGGCTCTTACAGGTTTGTCAGAAACTCCTCTATTTCTCCACACATTCGGTTCCTGCTTCTATTTTTGATCTTCACCAGAATTTTGATGCTGTCCCCACGATAGAAGGATTGATGTGGTATCGCTGCAGCCTTCATGTGATACTCTATTGACTTGTTTTCATCCCGTTGATCATAGTTTAAATATTTTGCGTATTGGTTGAAGAGGACCTGTTTGTCTCTACGTTCCAGGCTAGTTTTTAGCAGATCTTGGTACATCTGCTCAGCTTTAGCCATGCCGTGTTCGGACTTTGCATGTATATTTGCAAGGTCTATTTTCTTCACAAGTGAAGAATGAGGATAGAGAGAAATCACCTCCTCGTGGAGACTGACTGCTCTGTCTGTCGTGTTTTTCTTTGGGCAACTGTCGCTGGAATAAATTATCTTCCATTTGTAGCAGAGTGCAGCACATTTCTTCAGATAACGCTCATCTTGGTGGTGTTCCAGAGCCTCCTCTGCCAAATCTATGGCTCTATCAATAGATACATAGTTTCTGTAAACCCTTAGTATCGCTTTCATACCACTGTAGCTGCTGACAGGATTTCTCAAAACCTTTTCGGCCAACTCATGTGCTTCATCCTCAACATCTTCTCCTTTCTTTCCACGTTGCTGAAGGTAGTAAGCAGTGAGGTACAAGTTATCAGGATCCTGTTCTTTGGCGACTCTCAATTTCTCCAAGATGTCAGCCACCAGCCCTGTGTCGCTGTGCTGAAAGGCACTCACTAACCCTATGACGTGACTGGTGTTCCACTCCACCATGTCCGGCTGCATCCTGATGGCTCTCTGGAAGTAATCTGCCACCAGCTCTCTGTCTGCGCTGAACTTCATCAGGGTCCAGGCTTTCTCAGCGTAGGTCTCTGCATGGAGCTCGCCCTGCGATGGTGATGGGTATTTCTTCATCAGGACGTCAACCTTTGACAGGTAAGCCTCGCTCTCTGCTTGGTCTCCTAGGTGGTGGTGCAGCCAAGCCAGGTTCCCGTAGTTCACCACTAACCAGGGACCGTCATCTGCATTTCTCATCTGGCTGAAGGCCTCTGCAGCCTTGTTGAAGAAACTCTGGGCGTCTTCGGTGGAGCCCAGCTTGTACTGAATGAACCCCTGCAGGTTGTAGATGTGACCCAGCCAGCTGTTTCCCTCCTCCGTGCCGATGTCCACCAGCTTGTCATTGAGACGTAAAAGTTTGGTCTTGTTGGGCTCCAGATCCCAGGTGAAGTGGCACTGCAGGGCCTCCAGTTTTGCCAATAGTGTTGTTTGACTCTGAGCAGCACTAATGGGGAATAAAAATACAAAATATTAATAGAAATCACTAAGTTCATATAATATGCTCGGAGGCATGTTGTGTTTGTATAATCATTGTTCCTTTTATGTTGAGGAAGGGAGGAAGATTGAAATGGAGTAAGGAGCATTGAATGCCCAGGAAGGAAATAATACATAATAATCTGTTAGCTCCTTCTTTGATCTCGACACAAAATAATTTCACCACAGGTTCTATGTATGGATGCGTATGTGACAAATAAACAGGTTCTGATGTGAAAGGCAGCAAGGAAAGAAGGAAGTAAGGAAGGATAGGAGGGGGTGGAATGAGACATGGAGTAGGGTGCATAGAATGGACAGGATGGAAATAAGGAAGGAGTAATGAAAGAAGGAATGGATGAGGAAAGAATATGAGAAAATAGGAATAAAAAAACATGGACCAACATACGACTGGAAAGAAAAAGTATAGGATCAGAAAAGGGAAGTAGGTAAAGAAGGAAAAAATGAAAGAGAAAGTGATTAGGACAAAGGAAGGAAAATGAGTGGACATAGTGGGAGGAATGATGTAAATGGGACAATGGAGGGAAGGAATGGATAAGAAAAGAGGTATAAGAACGGACAAAATAAAAACCATGGCGGACAAAAATAAACAAAGGCTGAAAGAAAACACAAAGATGAACGAATAATGAATAAATAAATTAGTAAAGAAAGGTAGGATGCTGCTGGTGGGTAAGAAGGAAATAGAGAGAGGCAGGTGGAGAAGGAAAAGGGGAGGGAGGATGGGGGCGAGTTTGATTACTGGCAGTGGCAAGTCTGAGTCAAGTCTGTGGCAAGTCTGTGGCAACCGTGTGGCAGGCGTCAATCAAGTGCCAGGACAGCAGCTAGCGAACGTCAATCATTCGGCACCACTCGCATGTAAGTTATAATGTAATTTGGCTGTCTCTTATTGACACGTTATGAAATTGTACATTTGCAATTGTTAAATAAGGAATACAAAATACATTTAAAAAAGCCTAACTGGGTGGGCTTTCCTGGGTACACCCATTGTTGTTAGACAGGTCAGATGCCGTAAATCACATTTATGATTTTAGTTGAGTCAACTGAGCCCCGTTCTCTGTACATCCTTTGAGCAACCTCGCTGTATTTTTTTGTTCATCATTCATTTTATTTATGTATGATTTTGCTGGTTTTGAAACAATTTGGAACACAATATACTTTTTCCAAATAATTACTTTTATAGTCATTTACAACAATAGGCTAAAATAATGAAAATAAATCATAATTTTTGATATAATTTAAAACTATTTATCAAAACGTTTTTAAATGAAAGTAAAATAATATCTCCACTTGTCTCCTTATATGTAGTTAGATGTCGGTAGATGCCATAAGCTGCCAGTGCAAGTAGTTGTCACAGGAGTGCCACGACTAGTCAGAGACTTGCCACCAGTAATCAGAGAGGTGGCACCACTAGGGGGTGAGAAGTCAGAGAGATGCCACCACTAGGGGGCGAGAAGTCAGAGAGATGCCACTACTCATCAGAGAAGTGCCAGTAGTTGTTACAGGAGTGCAACAGTCTTGCCACAGACTTGCCACAGTGCTGACACCTGACTGACGCTTATATTTAGGACCAGTGTTGTAAGAAAAAAAAACAATATGGCTCTTACAGGTTTGTCAGAAACTCCTCTATTTCTCCACACATTCGGTTCCTGCTTCTATTTTTGATCTTCACCAGAATTTTGATGCTGTCCCCACGATAGAAGGATTGATGTGGTATCGCTGCAGCCTTCATGTGATACTCTATTGACTTGTTTTCATCCCGTTGATCATAGTTTAAATATTTTGCGTATTGGTTGAAGAGGACCTGTTTGTCTCTACGTTCCAGGCTAGTTTTTAGCAGATCTTGGTACATCTGCTCAGCTTTAGCCATGCCGTGTTCGGACTTTGCATGTATATTTGCAAGGTCTATTTTCTTCACAAGTGAAGAATGAGGATAGAGAGAAATCACCTCCTCGTGGAGACTGACTGCTCTGTCTGTCGTGTTTTTCTTTGGGCAACTGTCGCTGGAATAAATTATCTTCCATTTGTAGCAGAGTGCAGCACATTTCTTCAGATAACGCTCATCTTGGTGGTGTTCCAGAGCCTCCTCTGCCAAATCTATGGCTCTATCAATAGATACATAGTTTCTGTAAACCCTTAGTATCGCTTTCATACCACTGTAGCTGCTGACAGGATTTCTCAAAACCTTTTCGGCCAACTCATGTGCTTCATCCTCAACATCTTCTCCTTTCTTTCCACGTTGCTGAAGGTAGTAAGCAGCGAGGTACAAGTTATCAGGATCCTGTTCTTTGGCGACTCTCAATTTCTCCAAGATGTCAGCCACCAGCCCTGTGTCGCTGTGCTGAAAGGCACTCACTAACCCTATGACGTGACTGGTGTTCCACTCCACCATGTCCGGCTGCATTCTGATGGCTCTCTGGAAGTAATCTGCCACCAGCTCTCTGTCTGCTCTGAACTTCATCAGGGTCCAGGCTTTCTCAGCGTAGGTCTCTGCATGGAGCTCGCCCTGCGATGGTGATCGGTATTTCTTCATCAGGACGTCAACCTTTGACAGGTAAGCCTCGCTCTCTGCTTGGTCTCCTAGGTGGTGGTGCAGCCAAGCCAGGTTCCCGTAGTTCACCACTAACCAGGGACCGTCATCTGCATTTCTCATCTGGCTGAAGGCCTCTGCAGCCTTGTTGAAGAAACTCTGGGCGTCTTCGGTGGAGCCCAGCTTGTACTGAATGAACCCCTGCAGGTTGTAGATGTGACCCAGCCAGCTGTTTCCCTCCTCCGTGCCGATGTCCACCAGCTTGTCATTGAGACGTAAAAGTTTGGTCTTGTTGGGCTCCACATCCCAGGTGAAGTGGCACTGCAGGGCCTCCAGTTTTGCCAATAGTGTTGTTTGACTCTGAGCAGCACTAATGGGGAATAAAAATACAAAATATTAATAGAAATCACTAAGTTCATATAATATGCTCGGAGGCATGTTGTGTTTGTATAATTATTGTTCCTTTTATGTTGAGGAAGGGAGGAAGATTGAAATGGAGTAAGGAGCATTGAATGCCCAGGAAGGAAATAATACATAATAATCTGTTAGCTCCTTCTTTGATCTCGACACAAAATAATTTCACCACAGGTTCTATGTATGGATGCGTATGTGACAAATAAACAGGTTCTGATGTGAAAGGCAGCAAGGAAAGAAGGAAGTAAGGAAGGATAGGAGGGGGTGGAATGAGACATGGAGTAGGGTGCATAGAATGGACAGGATGGAAATAAGGAAGGAGTAATGAAAGAAGGAATGGATGAGGAAAGAATATGAGAAAATAGGAATAAAAAAATATGGACCAACATACGACTGGAAAGAAAAAGTATAGGATCAGAAAAGGGAAGTAGGTAAAGAAGGAAAAAATGAAAGAGAAAGTGATTAGGACAAAGGAAGGAAAATGAGTGGACATAGTGGGAGGAATGATGTAAATGGGACAATGGAGGGAAGGAATGGATAAGAAAAGAGGTATAAGAACGGACAAAATAAAAACCATGGCGGACAAAAATAAACAAAGGCTGAAAGAAAACACAAAGATGAACAAATAATGAATAAATAAATTAGTAAAGAAAGGTAGGATGCTGCTGGTGGGTAAGAAGGAAATAGAGAGAGGCAGGTGGAGAAGGAAAAGGGGAGGGAGGATGGGGGCGAGTTTGATTACTGGCAGTGGCAAGTCTGAGTCAAGTCTGTGGCAAGTCTGTGGCAACCGTGTGGCAGGCGTCAATCAAGTGCCAGGACAGCAGCTAGCGAACGTCAATCATTCGGCACCACTCGCATGTAAGTTATAATGTAATTTGGCTGTCTCTTATTGACACGTTATGAAATTGTACATTTGCAATTGTTAAATAAGGAATACAAAATACATTTAAAAAAGCCTAACTGGGTGGGCTTTCCTGGGGACACCCATTGTTGTTAGACAGGTCAGAAGCCGTAAATCACATTTATGATTTTAGTTGAGTCAACTGAGCCCCGTTCTCTGTACATCCTTTGAGCAACCTCGCTGTATTTTTTTGTTCATCATTCATTTTATTTATGTATGATTTTGCTGGTTTTGAAACAATTTGGAACACAATATACTTTTTCCAAATAATTACTTTTATAGTCATTTACAACAATAGGCTAAAATAATGAAAATAAATCATAATTTTTGATATAATTTAAAACTATTTATCAAAACGTTTTTAAATGAAAGTAAAATAATATCTCCACTTGTCTCCTTATATGTAGTTAGATGTCGGTAGATGCCATAAGCTGCCAGTGCAAGTAGTTGTCACAGGCGTGCCACGACTAGTCAGAGACTTGCCACCAGTAATCAGAGAGGTGGCACCACTAGGGGGTGAGAAGTCAGAGAGATGCCACCACTAGGGGGCGAGAAGTCAGAGAGATGCCACTACTCATCAGAGAAGTGCCAGTAGTTGTCACAGGAGTGCAACAGTCTTGCCACAGACTTGCCACAGTGCTGACACCTGACTGACGCTTATATTTAGGACCAGTGTTGTAAAAAAAAAAAAATATATGGCTCTTACAGGTTTGTCAGAAACTCCTCTATTTCTCCACACATTCGGTTCCTGCTTCTATTTTTGATCTTCCCCAGAACTTTGATGCTGTCCCCACGATAGAAGGATTGATGTGGTATCGCTGCAGCCTTCATGTGATACTCTATTGACTTGTTTTCATCCCGTTGATCATAGTTTAAATATTTTGCGTATTGGTTGTAGAGGACCTGTTTGTCTCTATGTTCCAGGCCCCTTTTTAGCAGATCTTGGTACATCTGCTCAGCTTTAGCCATGCCGTGTTCAGACTTTGCATGTATATTTGCAAGGTCTATTTTCTTCACAAGTGAAGAATGAGGATAGAGAGAAATCATCTCCTCATGGAGACTGACTGCTCTGTCTGTCGTGCTTTTCTTTGGGCGACTGTCACTGAATAAAATGATCTTCCAATTGTAGCAGAGTGCAGCACATTTCTTCAGATAACGCTCATCTTGGTGGTGTTCCAGAGCCTCCTCTGCCAAATCAATGGCCCTATCAATAGATACATAGTTTCTGTATACCCTTAGTATCGCTTTCATACCACTGTAGCTGCTGACGGGATTTCTCAAAACCTTTTCGGCCAACTCATGTGCTTCATCCTCAACGTCTTCTCCTTTCTTTCCACGTTGCTGAAGGTAAACAGCAGCGAGGTACAAGTTCTCAGGATCCTGTTCTTTGGCGACTCTCAATTTCTCCAAGATGTCAGCCACCAGCCCTGTGTCGCTGTTATTAAAGGCACTCGCTAACCCTATGACGTGACTGGTGTTCCACTCCACCATGTCCGGCTGCATCCTGATGGCTCTCTGGAAGTAATCTGCCACCAGCTCTCTGTCTGCTCTGAACTTCATCAGGGTCCAGGCTTTCTCAGCATAGGTCTCTGCATGGAGCTCGTCCTGCGATGGTGATGGGTATTTCTTCATCAGGACGTCAACCTTTGACAGGTAAGCCTCGCTCTCTGCTTGGTCTCCCAGGTGGTGGTGCAGCCAAGCCAGGTTCCCGTAGTTCACCACTAACCAGGGACCGCCATCTGCATTTCTCATCTGGCTGAAGGCCTCTGCAGCCTTGTTGAAGAAACTCTGGGCGTCTTCGGTGGAGCCCAGCTTGTACTGAATGAACCCCCGCAGGTTGTAGATGTGACCCAGCCAGCTGTTTCCCTCCTCCGTGCCGATGTCCACCAGCTTGTCACTGAGACGTAAAAGTTTGGTCTTGTTGGGCTCCAGATCCCAGGTGAAGTGGCACTGCAGGGCCTCCAGTTTTGCCAACAGTGTTGTTTGACTCTGAGCAGCACTGATGGGGAATAAAAATAAAGCATATTAATAGACATCACTAGGTTCATGCTCGGAGGCGCGCTATGTTTGGTTAATCATTGTTCCTTTTATGTTGAAGAAAGGATGTAGATAGAAAGGGAGTAAGGAGCAATGAATGCCCAGCAAGGAAATAATAATCTGTTAGCTCCTTCTTTGATCTTGACACAAAATCATTTAACTACAGGTTCTGTGTATGGATGTGGATGTGACAAATAAACAGGGTCTGATGTGAAAGGCAGCAAGGAAAAAAGGAAGTAAGAAAGGATAGGAGGGGGGGATGAGAAATGGAGTTGGGCGCATCGAATGGACAGGAAGGAAATAAGGAAGGAGTAATGAAAGAAGGAATGGATAAGTAAAGAAGTATGAGAAGATAGGAATGCAAAAATATGGACCAACATACAGCTGGAAAGAAAAAGATAGGATCAGAAAAGGGAAGTAGGTGAAGAAGGAAAACATGAAACAGAAAGTGATTAGGACAAAGGAAGGCAAATGAGTGGACGTAGTGTGAGGAATGAGGTAAATGGGACAATGGAAGGAAGGAATGGATAAGAAAAGAGGTATAAGAATGGACAAAATTAAAACCATGGCGGACAAAAAGAAACAAAGGCTTAAAGAAAACACAAAACATAAACGAAGTCATGAATATAAAAAATTGTCAAGAAAGGTAGGATGCTGCTGATGGGTAAGGAAGAAATAGAGTGAGGCAGGTGGAGAAGGAAAAGGGGAAGGGACGATGGGGGCGAGCTTAATTACTGGCAGTGTCAAGTCTGTGTCAAGTCTGTGGCAAACGTGTGGCAGACGTCAGACAAGTGCCAGGACAGTAGCAAGCAAACGTCAATCATTCGGTACCCCTGGCATGTTAGTTTAAATGTATTTTGCCGTCTCTTATTGACACGTTATGAAATTGTACATTTGCAATTGTTAAATAAGGAATACAAAATACATTTAAAAAAGCATAACTGGGTGGGCTTTCCTGAGAAACACCTATTGTTGTTAGACAGGGCTGCTGCCGTAAATCCTATTTATTATTTTAGTTGAGTCAACTGATCCCGTTCTCTTACATTTGTTGAGCAACTGAGCCGATTTTCTTTTTTATCATCAATTTTTTATGTATGATTTTGCTGGTTTTGAAACTAAATGGAACAAAATATAGTCTACGCAAACAATTACATTTATAGTCATTTACAACAATCGGTCAAGATAATGAAAATAAATCATTATTTTTAATATAATTTTAAAGTATTTATTTAAACGTTTTTTTAAATACAGGAGTCGAATAATATCTCCACTTGTCCTCTCCTTAAACGTAGTTAGGTGTCGGAAGGTGCCACAAACTGCCAGTGCCAGTAGTTGTCACATGAGTGCCATGACTAGTCAGAGACTTGCCACCAGTAGTCAGAGAGGTGCCAGTAGTTGTCACAGGAGTGCCACAGACTTGCCACAGTCCTGACACCTGACTGACACTTAGATTTAAGACCAGTGTTGTAAAAAACAAAACACTATGGCTCTTACAGGTTTGTCAGAAACTCCTCTATTTCTCCACACATTCGGTTCCTGCTTCTATTTTTGATCCTCTCCAGAACATTGATGCTGTCCCCACGATAGCAGGATTGATACGGTATCGCTGCCGCATTCATGTGATACTGTATTGACATGTTTTCATCCCGTTGATCATAGTTTAAATATTTTGCGTATTGGTTGTAGAGGACCTGTTTGTCTCTAGGTTCCAGGCCCCTTTTTAACAGGTCCTGGTATATCTTCTCAGCTTTAGCCATGCCGTGATTTGACTTTGCATGTATTTTTGCAAGGTCTATTTTCTTCTCAAATGAAGAATGAGGGTAGAGAGAAATCACCTCCTCATGGAGACTGACTGCTCTGTCTGTCGTGCTTTTCTTTGGGAAACTGTCGCTGAAAAAAATAATCTTCCATTTGTAGCAGAGTGCAGCACATCTCTTCAGATAACGCTCATCTGGATGGTGTTTCAGAGCCTCCTCTGCCAAATCAATGGCCTCATCGAAAGATACATAGTTTCTGTAAACCCTTAGTATCGTTTTTATACCACTGTAGCTGCTGACGGGATTTCTCAAAACCTTTTCAGCCATCTCACGTGCTTCTTCCTCAACGTCTTCTCCTTTCTTTGCACGTTGCTCAAGGTAGTCAGCAGCGAGGTACAAGTTCTCTGGATCCTGTTCCTTGGCGACTCTCACTTTCTCCAAGATGTCATCCGCCAGCTCTGTGTTGCCGTACTTAAAGGCACTCGTTAACCCTATGACGTGACTGGTGTTCCACACCACCATGTCCGGCTGCATCCTGATTGCTCTCTGGAAGTAATCTGCCACCAGCTCTCTGTCTGCTCTGAACTTCATCAGGGTCCAGGCTTTCTCAGCGTAGGTCTCTGCATGGAGCTCGTCCTGCGATGGTGATGGGTATTTCTTCATCAGGGCGTCAACCTTTGACAGGTAAGCCTCGCTCTCTGCATGGTCTCCCAGGTGGTGGTGCAGCCAAGCCAGGTTCCCGTAGTTCACCACTAACCAGGGACCGTCATCTGCATTTCTCATCTGGCTGAAGGCCTCTGCAGCCTTGTTGAAGAAACTCTGGGCGTCTTCGGTGGAGCCCAGCTTGTACTGAATGAACCCCTGCAGGTTGTGGATGTGACCCAGCCAGCTGTTTCCCTCCTCCGTGCCGATGTCCACCAGCTTGTCATTGAGACGTAAAAGTTTGGTCTTGTTGGGGTCCAGATCCCAGGTGAAGTGGCACTGCAGGGCCTCCAGTTTTGCCAATAGTGTTGTTTGACTCTGAGCAGCACTAATGGGGAATAAAAATACAAAATATTAATAGAAATCACTAAGTTCATATAATATGCTCGGAGGCATGTTGTGTTTGTATAATCATTGTTCATTTTATGTTGAGGAAGGGAGGAAGATTGAAATGGAGTAAGGAGCATTGAATGCCCAGGAAGGAAATAATACATAATAATCTGTTAGCTCCTTCTTTGATCTCGACACAAAATAATTTCACTACAGTTTCTGTTTATGGATGTTTATGTGACAAATAAACAGGATCTGATGTGAAAGGCAGCAAGGAAAAAAGGAAGTAACGAAGGATAGGGGGGGGAGACATCGAGTAGGGCGCATCGCATGGACAGGAAGAAAATAACGAAGGAGTAATGAATGAAAGAATGGATGAGGAAAGAATTATGAGAATGGACAAAATAAAAACCATGGCGGACAAGAAGAAATAAAGGCTGAAAGAAAACACAAAGATGAACAAAGTATGTGATGAATAAATAAGTTAGTAAAGAAAGGTAGGATGCTGCTGGTGGATAAGGAAGAAATAGAGTGAGGCAGGTGGAGAAGGAAAAGGGGAGGGAGGATGGGGGCGAGTTTGATTACTGGCAGTGGCAAGTCTCTGTCAAGTCTGTGGCAATGTGGCAGGCATCAGTCAAGTGCCAGGACAGCAGCCAGCGAATGTCAATCATTCCGCACCCCTGGCATGTAAGTTATAATGTAATTTGGCCGCATCTTATTGACATGTTATGAAATTGTACATGTGCAATTGTTGAATAAAGATTCAAAAAAGCCAAGCTGGGTGGGTGGAGCCACATTTTCTGGGAACACCTATTGTTGTTAGACAGGTCAGCTGCCGTAAATCATATTAATGATTTTAGTTGAGTCAACTGAGCCCCTGTTCTCTGTCTACATCCTTCAAGCAACCTCGTTGTACTTTTTGTTTTATCATTCATTTTATTTACGTATGATTTTAATGGTTTTGAAACAAAAAGGGAAAAAACATACTCTTTCCAAATAAGTACTTTTATAGTCATTTACAACAATCGACTAAAATAATGAAAATGAATCATCCTTTTTAATATAAATGAAAACTATTTATCTAAACATTTTTAAACACTACTCGAATCATGTCTCCACTTGTCCTCTCCTTATATGTGGTTAGGTGTCAGTAGGTGCCACGAGCTGCAAGTGCCAGTAGTTGTCTCAGGAGTGCCACGACTAGTCAGAGACTTGCCACCAGTAGTCAGAGGTGCCACTACTCGTCAGAGAAGTGCCAGTAGTTGTCACAGGAGTGCAACAGACTTGCCACAGTCCAAACACCTGACTGTCGCTTAGATTTAGGACCAGTGTTGTAAAAAAAAAAACTCACTATGGCTCTTGCAGGTTTTTCAGAAACTCCTCTATTTCTCCACACATTCGGTTCCTGCTTCTAATCTTGATCTTCTCCAGAACTTTGATGCTGTTCCAACGATAGAAGGATTGATGCCGTATCACTGCCGCCTTCATGTGATACTGTATTGACATGTTTTCATCCCGTCGATTGTAGTATAAATGTATTGCGTAGTGGTTGTAGAGGACCTGTTGTTCCGCAGGTTCCAAACCCCTTTTTAGCAGGTTCTGGAAAATCTGTTCAGCTTTAGCCATGCCATGATTGGACTTTGCATGTATATTTGCAAGGTCTATTTCCTTCTCAAGTGAAGAATGAGGGTAGAGAGAAATCACCTCCTCATGAAGACTGACTGCTCTGTCTGTTGTGCTTTGCTTTGGGCGACTGTCACTGAATAAAATGATCTTCCAATTGTAGCAGAGTGCAGCACATCTCTTCAGATAACGCTCATCTGGATGGTGCTTCAGAGCCTCCTCTGCCAAATCAATGGCCTCATCAATAGATTCATAGTTTTGGTAAACCCTTAGTAACGCTTTTATACCGCTGTGACTGCTGACAGGATTTCTCAAAACCTTTTCAGCCAACTCACGTGCTTCATCCTCAACATCTTCTCCTTTCTTTGCACGTTGCTGAAGGTAGTAAGCAGCGAGGAACGCGTTCTCTGGATCCTGTTCCTTGGCGACTCTCACTTTCTCCAAGATATCAGCCGCCAGCCCTTTGTCGCCGTACTTAAAGGCACTCGCTAACCCTATGACGTGACTGGTGTTCCACTCCACCATGTCCGGCTGCATCCTGATTGCTCTCTGGAAGTAATCTGCCACCAGCTCTCTGTCTGCGCTGAACTTCATCAGGGTCCAGGCTTTCTCAGCGTAGGTCTCTGCATGAAGCTCGTCCTGCGATGGTGATGGGTATTTCTTCATCAGGGCGTCAACCTTTGACAGGTAAGCCTCGCTCTCTGCTTGGTCTCCCAGGTGGTGGTGCAGCCAAGCCAGGTTCCCGTAGTTCACCACTAACCAGGGACGGTCATCTGCATTTCTCATCTGGCTGAAGGCCTCTGCAGCCTTGTTGAAGAAACTCTGGGCGTCTTCGGTGGAGCCCAGCTTGTACTGAATGAACCCCCGCAGGTTGTAGATGTGACCCAGCCAGCTGTTTCCCTCCTCCGTGCCGATGTCCACCAGCTTGTCGCTTAGATATAAAAGTTTGGTCTTGTTGGGCTCCAGTTCCCAGGTGAAGTGGCACTGCAGGTTCTCCAGATTTGCCACCAGTGTTGTTTGACTGTGAGCAGCACTGATGGAGAATACAAATACCAAATATTAATAGACATCACTAGGTTCATATAAAATGTTTGGAGGCGTGCTATGTTTGGATAATCATTGTTCATTTCATGTTGAGAAAGGGAGGAAGATCGACATGTATTAAGGAAAATTGAATGCCCAGGAAGGAAATAATATATAATAATCTGTTAGCTCTTTCTTTGATCTCAACACAAAATAATTTCACTACAGGTTCTGTGTATGGATGTGTATGTGACACATAAACAGGGTCTAATGTATGTATTTGCATACTTCGTAAAGAAAGGAAGGATACTGCTGGTGTTTAAGGAAGAAAGAGAGTGAGGCAGGTGGAGAAGGAAAAACCTAAAAACACAAAAAAAATATTAAATCTACCGGCTACCTTTTGGTTTCAGGACGACCACTCTCCCCATGAAACATAGAAAGTACACGGACAAAAAACGTAATTAATAAATACATGGCGAAATGCCTGTACTTTCGTGTAAATGTTTACGTTACGCCAGGGGTGTCCAAACTACGGCCCATTTTTTTTATTGCCCTGCAGCAGATTCTAAAAATATAATGGAGAGAAAGTCAAGCAAATGTCAGCTAGCCTGCTAGCTCAACTCATTGTATTTCTGCCGTCCGAACAAAACACAAGAAAATGCCTCACTAGCAGATACGAGGTTGCTCAGCTCACAGCGCGACACGGGAAACCTTCTCAACAGAGCGACTTCATAACAGAGCCTCACTAAAGTCGCAGGAATAATGTGCACGGAAAAGATGCCGGAATCCAACAACGTGAGCAAGTCCAGAAACACAAAGACTTGTCAGCTAACTCGTGCTCTTTACTCGATTGCGTGTGATGAGAGCTCAGACGCCACAGACAGCGCTCAGCTGTTCATTATTTTGCGGGGAGTTGATGATCACTTTTGCATCCCGGAGGAGCTGCTGGGTCTGAGGAGTCTCAGGGGCACAACAACAGGGAAGGACATGTCCACCACATAAGTTCAAGCTTTCCTGTCTGATGTTGAAGCCAGTGGCGGGCCGTGCGTTTTAGACCAAGGCCTTCAGTGACGTGTGTCCACATCAGGTGGATTTTACGCACACATCAACCCGTGCTGTGCGCAGCTCCATCTCTTTGAGACACAACTGACTTCAACGCTGCGCTCTTCCCCACGCTGTCGGAAATCAGAGCAGATTCTCTGAAGAATCATCATCAGCTTCTCTCCCTACCTGAATTCTACCGGAGCTTGGAAAAGGCCAAGTTTCCTCTGATGCGATTAAATATTAATGTATAAAATATTTTAAAAAAAGAGTACATATATATATATATATATATATATATATATATAAGCATAATTTACCTCATTTGATTCATTTTGCGATATACCTCACCTGAGTGGCCCAGACTTTCGTATATTTTTGGGTTTGTGGAACGTGTGAGCCACAGAGGAGAACAAGCAATTACATGTGAGCATGAAAATGGAAAATATATATATATATATATTTTTTTATATTCTTGGAAGTGTGGGAACTGGAAGTGTAAAACTTAAAGAAAACAACTGATCAGTAATAATTGTTAAATAAAATATCTGAATATCTGTGGCACTGACTGAAAGGGAAGAAGAAAGAAACATTGGACTGAACAGCAGAGTTTATACATCATTAATGTCTTGAAGGATCCATAATGGTAATCATATTTGGCTTAAGGACACAATGATAAGATATTAAACAAATCAGAATGATACTAATGATTTACTCCAACAATGATATGAAATGTAGAAACAGCTTCTCACCTCATCATGCAGCTGTTTCCTCAACTCGGTAAGTTCTCTAAGTCAGTGCGGCTGGTTTCTGCTCTTGATGCTGCTCTGGCCTCACAGGTAGAAATGATGAGATGCTGCTGAGCAGCTTTATATGTTCACGATCACGCCGAGGCGGGGCATTTGCATGTCAATGTTTCTCTTGTATTATAAAAACACTCCTTGACTTTCGTTACCCAGGAAAGGAAGCGGACAGTCTAAAACTTATAAGTCTAAAACATGACTCATCAAATGTCTGATTATGTTTTCATTCTTCTTGCAGCACATGACGCCACGCTGGGAGAAAGATTCAAACCAAAGATACCATATCTTGATGGCTGCACCTTCCCATCCATTAGAAATAAACATCTTTATTGATAAATAAAGATGTTTTGTGAAACCTTGACTTTACTTTATTTGATATGTACATCACAGTGGCATTATAATTGTAACATACATCTATGCACAAGAACGAGATGCACTATCTTGAGTGTTTGTAACACCTGTCCACAGGAGGCTTTTTTTTTTTATTAAATAAAAAAAGAGAATACATACACAACGTACAAGTGTGTTTACAGGGGTGTTAGGTGTGAGACCAATGTTTCTCTTTTAGCCATGATTTAAGACATGGTGTTTTATAAAATATAGTTCGGTAGCAAAGACCACACTCCGAACTCAGCCAATCATCCGAGCCCTACGTACTTAAACGCAACAAACCCGTTCACTTCTTCTTCGACTCGGTTGCGACAGACGAGCAAAATCTTAAACAGCTTAACCGATGCAAACGCTCCAACCAGCTATGTCCCGAAGTCCCGGAGTTCCCTCCTTCTCACACTACGTATCGTTGTAAGCACCCTCGGCTGTGCTTAGCCCTCCACGATCCCCACGGCTCTCGGCATCCATCCTCCAACAACTCCGGAGTCGGCCCTCACCTTCCAACAGCACCGGGGCGGAGCAGATTCAGACTCTAGTGTCCCCCACTAGCGTCCCCCACACCGTCGTCAGTCGCAGCGCCGCTGACGTCACAACGCATCTCACGGCCGGAGAAACTCAGCCCTCCACATCAGTGCCCTCAGAGGGCCAGGTCGTATCCCACCCATATTAAGCTGCCGCTGTACCAGAGACATCTCACCTTGCAATTTCCCCCCCCAGACTTCACTACCCACCCACTCACATTCACCGCTTCACCCAGCATATTTTTCCATTCTCGTGCTTCTGCCTCACGTCTCAGCCAACTCCTCCCACCTCGACAAAGGCTACCCCAGCTGCACGGACCGCCCCAATAGGGCTCCATGGCAGACGGCGCAGCCTCGGGAGCCACAGTACGACGCGGCTCCCCCCATATCTACATTCCTCCCATACAAATTAGCGTCGATTCAGTCTTCATGCCTTCTCGCCCAACAGGTTGCCACGGATCGCAATTGCATCTGGATCGCGATCCGGCCATCCACCGCTTACTTTATTAATAGTCGAATCACTACTACGATGGCCGATACCATCCCTTCCGTTGTCGTCATCATTGTACCACATCCTACGCTGTGGTTATTCATAGTCTTAACTCCCTGTCGCGACTCTGCTCGCCACCCTAACGACATGAATCAGTTACATCATACGCAGTAACCCTGTTACGTCGTAGAAAATAAGTGATAAAAAAACCTCCTTTGGGGCTTCGTGTCCAGCCTCAACCCACCCACACATAGCCATGCTACGTAAAAACATCTCTATAAAGCTGCACCGCACTCCACACCTAACCGCCTGCCTCTCACTTCAGACCTCCTCATCTACCGCAGCCATACACAACACTCAGACTACAAGTCTCTCTTCACGGACAAAGTATTAAAATCCATGCTCTCGCCGGTTTCTTCAGCCTCCTGCGCTGCAGAGTTTACCGCCTAAAACTCCAACCACCATCAGTTACGACATGCCACTGGACGCCAGGAGTCTCTCATTGCACCCCTCCAACCCTCTTTTCACGACCTCCTCTACCTTTCTCGTTCCCGTGCCTACAATCATCTCTTCATCCCTCGACCCCTGTCCGGTTCCTTAACCCGACCCGCTCTTTCCATCTCGCAATAAACTATCTGTGAACTCATATCACTATTGGCGTGGTCTTTGTTAGTGAACTTTATTAAACACATAACCATTGTGTTGTACTTTCAGTTCTGTTGGGAGACAGTTCCATAGCTTTGCTCCTTGAACAGAGAAGACTGACTGACCAAATGAGGTCCTGTGCATAGCGACACGGCAGTTCCCGTTCACTGAGGCTCGTGTGTTCACTCTACTGCTGTGCTGGTGTCTTTTAACAAATTCATTGAGGGAAGGAGCATGACCATGCAGGCATTTAAAAATAAGCTTTAAGCTGGAATAGCTTATAAAGCTTTCAAAGCTGCACACATTATGTTTTTGCAAGATCTGTACATGCATTTATATACATGTAAAAATATAAGTAAGCAAATGTCTCTGTTATTACAACATAAATCCATTTAATTTAGGGTTAAGAAACCCACATTACTCTATCAAAGATCAAACGCAGGTTATTACATTAACTTTGTTCAAACCTTTTTTGTCACAGTTGAGAAGGACATAACTGGTCCAACAACTAATTGTGAGCTGTGAGAATGTGACGGGTGTGGTCTGGAGCTCACCTGCGCACATACCTTTGTGTGGCATGGAGCACACCTTGGACAACTATGTTTTTCTTGGAGGCTAAATTTAGTGTACTTGGCCTTGCTAGATGTTTTGGCTGATGAACGCATCTGTGTGTGTTTTGTCTTCGCCTTCAGTTTTGTTTCCCCGGATTGAAAACCTAGAGCCACATCTCATGAAAGACATGCGTTACTATTTGGTAATCACAATAACTCATACTCATACTACGGGGAAAGCAGTCCATAACTTCATACTTATGTCACCAAAGCCACTTCACACATCAATGGTCTCCTCCTGGTTAAACTAGAAAAGTGAAACCTTATTACAATGGTCATATGCATACCGGTCCATGACATTTGACCTCTGAATATAAACGATGATGATGGGTCTACAATTTACCCAAAATGTCTTTCCCCAAATGTGTTGTGTATAACCAGGAGGAGCTCATTGATATACTGTATGTAGTGGATTTGGTCAAGCTACACTGCACTACAGTGAATGTATTGAATATTCTAATATAGGCAATTGCAAGTGATGTGTTGTGTTCTCTCGCAACATGCTTTGACTTTTGTTTCCCAGTAATAGAAACCTCTCTGATCAAACTAAAACATGACTCATCAAATATTATTATTATTTTTTTAAAGGAACAGTGTGTAACATTTAGGGGATTAATTGGCAGAAATATAACATGCAAAACTATGTTTTGAGGGCAGCTGTAGCTCAGAGGGATGAGTGGTCGTCCCGCAACCACAAGGTAGCCGGTTCGATCCCCAGTCCCCCCCATAGCTCACATGCCGAAGTGTCCCTGAGCAAGACACTTAACCCTCAACTGCTCCCCGGGCGCCACACAGGGCTGCCCACTGCTCCCTATCCAGGGATGGGTCAAATGCAGAGAAGAATTTCCCCAAGGGGATTAATAAAGTGCATGTTTCTTTTCTTTTCTTTTCTTTTTTCTTATATTAGTGTATCATGACCTGAAACTAAGAATCGTTGTGTTTTATTTAGCTTAGATAAAGGCATTTATATCAAACTAGGGACCAGGTCCTTTTCCATGGAGTCCGCCATCTTGCACCGCCGTGTTTCTATAGCAACCCAGAATGCACACTGACTCTGGTGAGAGCTGGTTGGGTTCTTGCATTACCTAAAAGGATGGCTGCTGAAACTCTGTAATAAACATGCCCCGGATTATTAAAGATCGGGGTATTGATAAACTCTGACGTTACTGGTGCATTTTATTTGTACTTTTTATTTGTTTGGTGTAATTTAATATCACACTAGTACTTTCTCTGTCGGGCTGAGCTCCTCCAACTACACACACACATTGACACACACACACATTGACACACACTCACAGAGAGTGAGCAGAGAGGCGAGACGGTGGGATCTGAACCCAGTGAAGTGAAGAATACTCGATTTGAAGGCAACTACTGTTAGAGTAAAAAGCCAATACTTTATCGATACATCTGTTCAACAAGCAATAACATGTAAACAAAAGTGAAACCTAATTCAATTGTCCGGTCTCATCCACTGCCACTGTCTTTACACAAACACAGCACATGCAATAGGCCTAAAGCTCTTATTTTTATATTTCATATTTTACAAAAATAAATCTACGTGTATACATTTGCTAACAAGAACAACAACTAATACAGGAGTCCAAGTAGCTGCCTCATTAATTTGAAATAAGTTGCAACAGTCAAGTTGCGCAACCAGTAAGTCAAATGACACAACTGTCAGATGTTTGAAGCTCTGAGATTATTTACTAAATTTTTTAATAGTTTTAAGTTAAAGGCAGGGTTGGTAATAATGAGAAACTAGCAACAGTATGCTAGATTGTAAAAGTGATCAAACCCCCAAAAAATGTCAACTCTTTTCCAATGAAATTAGTTAGCAGCACTAGATCCCAAATTGCTAAATCTAGCGAGAAAGTCTCAGAGTCTTCAACTCTTCAACCTCGAAAGCCCCTCCCCCATAATTATCATCATGAACGTAAACAACAAACATGGCGGTTACTAGTACTCATAGCTGTTAGAATTGCAGCTTATGGAAGAACGGTGATGAGCAACGAGTGCATTCAATGGTGCAGATACAACATTAATTTAGCAATAAATAATAGTTTAATAAAAGTTATGGTTGATAACTACAATGTAAATAACTATTAATTACATTACATTTAGCTGACGCTTTTATCCAAAGCGACTTACATTTTTGCTCTATACACCGTAGACACAGCAACAGGGAACAATTAGGGGTTAGGTGTCTTGCTATGGGGGGACTGGGGATCGAGCCGGCTACCTTGTGGTTGCGGGACGACCACTCATCCCCCTGAGCTACAGCCGCCCCTAATTGCATGTATTCATACATTTGTATCATTATTATTATTAGTTTAAATGTTAGATTGGATACTTAAGATACCAAAAAACTGTCCAATAGAATGCAATAATCTGTTATATATATAATTTATTATAAATACAAAACACATCCACAACATACAAATCATGGAGACAAGAGATACTTGCCAAAAGATTTCCATTCTAATAAATAGTAGGAACATATGTGTATATATATATTTCTACAAATATGTGGTTGCCCCACCTGACATTTTTTAGCAAATGAAGTAAAACAATACATTTACCCACTTTGAAAAGTTATTTAACAAATGAGACTTGTTTAAAAAAAATTAAATGTCCTTTTTCAAAGGCTTATTTGTCACTGACCCACATATTAACTTAGCGTGCATTATTTTAAACACACTTATATATTTAGTATATGTGAATTGAGTGTCGATATGAACAGCGGTTACATGGAGACACCTGCATTATGAAGCTGCTGCCACCTTCTGGTGTAACCTGGGTACTGTTTGGTGACCATTTCACCCTGACGGGTTCTGTTTAATGAACCAGAAAGTATCTTTAGCAGTAGCTTTCAAGACCTGTAGTTTGATTAACATCCATCACTGTAGAGCACTGCAAGATTGTTTAGAGTACATGCATTTATTGTAAAGTAACCAGAAAAAAAACACAACTTGAAGATTTCTTAGTGTACACATTTTATATTTAATAATATTAGAAGGCAATTGTGTAAAACTGAGACACAGCTTGACATACTTTCTATCCATACAATCAGTTGCATCTGGCTGTAATATTCAGTTTACAGGCTCCACCAAATTAACTATTACATTATGAGTGAATTTAATATTTCACAACCCAAGGGCAAACAGCAAAGCAGATTCCATATACTGCTAGGAGTAGCAATATGAACGTATATGAACTAAAAATACAGTGCTAAGAGGGGAAAAACACATAACAGGAATATAATAAACACAACATCTGATCAAGATTTATTGTAATAAACCAAGTTATATTTAATTATGGTAATGACATTGAGACATGTCCACAGTGGATGTTATTTAAAAGACCAGTGTTATTGAATGATTCAGACTGTCATGAAATAGAGTGTACTACTTCTAACAAATAACAAGGTTTTTAATATACTTTTTTATTTTTCTTTGACTACAAACATGTACAAACTTGTAGACACCTGCCTTTTAAAAGATACAATTATTTGAGTAATGCAATACCTTTTTGCATAGCATTTTCTTTCTCCAGATTTAGGAACAGTGTTGTAAAAAAATAAACACTATGGCTCTTGCAGGTTTTTCAGAAACTCCTCTATTTCTCCACACATTCGGTTCCCACTTCTATTCTTGATCTTCTCCAGAACGTCGATGCTGTTCCCACGATGGAAAGATCGCTGCGATATCGCTGCCGCCTTCATGTGATACTGTATTGACTTATATACATTCTGTCGATCGTGGTATGAATATTTCCCATATTGGTTGTAGAGGACCTGTTGTTCTGCAGGTTCCAGATCTCTTTTTAGCAGGTCCTGGTACATCTGCTCAGCTTTAGCCATGCTGTGGTTGGACTTCGCGTACATATTTGCGAGGTCTATTTCCTTCAAAAGTGAAGGATGGTAGAGAGAAATCACCTCCTCATGGAGACTGACTGCTCTGTCTGTCGTGCTTTGCTTTGGGCGACTGTCGCTGAAAAAAATGATCTTCCATTTGTAGCAGAGTGCAGCACATCTCTTCAGATAACGCTCATCTGGATGGTGTTTCAGAGCCTCCTCTGCCAAATTAATGGCCTTATCAATAGATGCAGGGTTTCTGTAAACCCTTAATATCGCAGTTATACCACTGTAGCTGCTGACGGGATTTCTCAAAACTTTTTCGGCCAACTCACACGCTTCATCCTCAACGTCTTCTCCTTTCTTTGCACGTTGCTGAAGGTAAACAGCAGCGAGGTACAAGTTCTCTGGATCCTGTTCCTTGGCGACTCTCACTTTCTCCAAGATGTCAGCCGCCAGCTCTGTGTCCCTGTACTTAAAGTCACTCGTTAACGCTATGACGTGACTGGTGTTCCACTCCACCATGTCTGGCTGCATCCTGATGGCTTTCTGGAAGTAATCTGCCACCAGCTCTCTGTCTGCGCTGAACTTCATCAGGGTCCAGGCTTTCTCAGCGTAGGTCTCTGCATGGAGCTCGTCCTGCGATGGTGATGGGTATTTCTTCATCAGGGCGTCAACCTTTGACAGGTAAGCCTCACTCTCTGCTTGGTCTCCCAGGTGGTGGTGCAGCCAAGCCAGGTTCCCGTAGTTCACCACTAACCAGGGACCATCATCTGCATTTCTCATCTGGCTGAAGGCCTCTGCAGCCTTGTTGAAGAAACTCTGGGCGTCTTCGGTGGAGCCCAGCTTGTACTGAATGAACCCCTGCAGGTTGTAGATGTGACCCAGCCAGCTGTTTCCCTCCTCCGTGCCGATGTCCACCAGCTTGTCGCTGAGACGTAACAGTTTGGTCTTGTTGGGCTCCATATCCCAGGTGAAGTGGCACTGCAGGGCCTCCAGTTTTGACACCAGTGTTGTTTGACTCTGAGCAGCACTGATGGGGAATAAAAATACCAAATATTAGTAGACATCACTTGGTTCATATAATATGCTCGGAGGCGTGCTATGTTTGGTTAATCATTGTTGATTTCATGTTGAGGAAGGTAGGAAGATATAATTGAAGTAGGGAGCATTGAATGCCCAGGAAGGAAATAAGGAAGAGGTAATGAAAGAAGGAATGGATAAGGAAAGAAGTATGAGAAGATCGGAAAAGGGAAATAGGTAAAGAAGCAAAACTTGAAAGTAAAAGTGATGAGGACAAAGGAAGGCAAATGAGTGGACGTAGTGGGAGGAATCAGGTAAATGGGACAATATAGGGAAGGAATGGATAAGAAAAGAGGTATAAGAACGGACAAAAAATAAAAACCATAGAGGACAAGAAGAAACAAAGGCTGAAAGAAAACAGAAAGATGAACGAAGTATGTAATGAATAAATAAATTTGTAAATACAGGTAGGATGCTGCTGGTGGGTAAGGAAGAAATAGAGTGAGGCAGGTGGAGAAGGAAAAGAATGAGGGAGGATGGGGGAGAGTTTGATTACTGGCAGTGGCAAGTCTGTGGCAAGTCTGTGGCAAGTCTGTGACAGGCGTCAGAGTCAAGTGCCAGGACAGCAGCAAGCGAACGTCAGTCATTCTGCAGCCCTCGCATGTAAGTTATAATGTAATTTGGCTGTCTCTTATTGACATGTTATGAAATTGTACATGTGCAATTGTTGAATAAAGATTTTCTATTTTTTATTCAAAAAAGCCACGCTGGGTGGGTGGAGCCACATTTCCTGGGAACACCCATTGTTGGTAGACAGGTCAGCTGCCGTAAATCATATTTATGATTTTAGAGTCAACTAAGCCCCTGTTCTCTGTCTACATCCTTTGAGCAACCTCGTTGTGCTTGTTTTGTTTATCATTCATTTTATTTATGTATGATTTCGCTTGTTTTGAAACAGAAAGTAACAACATATACTCTTTCCAAATAATTACTTTTATAGTCATTTACATCAATAGGCTAAAATATTGAAGATAAATCCTCCTTTTTAATATAATTTAAAACTATTTATCAAAACGTTTTAAAATACAAGTCGAATCATAGCTCCACTTGTCTTCTCCTTATATCTAGTTAGGTGTCGGTAGGTGCCACAAGCTGCCAGTGCCAGTAGTTGTCACAGGAGTGCCACGACTAGTCAGAGACTTGCCACCAGAAGTCGGAGAGGTGCCACCACTAGGGGGCAGTAGTCAGAGGTGCCACTAGTCATCAGAGAAGTGCCAGTAGTTGTCACAGGAGTGCAACAGATTTGCCACAGTCCAAACACCTGACTGACGAATAGATTTAGGACCAGTGTTGTAAAAAAAACAACTCACTATGGCTCTTGTAGATTTTTCAGAAACTCCTCTATTTCTCCACACATTCGGCTCCTGCTTCTATTTTTGAACTTCTCCAGAACTTTGATGCTGTTCCAACGATAGATGGATTGATGCGGTATCGCTGCCGCCATCATGTGATACTGTATTGACTTGTTTTCATCACGTCGATCGAAGCTTAAATATCTTGCGTATTGGCTGTAGAGGACCTGTTTGTCTGCAGGTTCCAGATCCCTTGTTAGCAGGTCCTGGTACATCTGCTCAGCTTTAGCCATGCCGTGATTGGACTTCGCGTACATATTTGCAAGGTCTATTTCCTCCACAAGTGAAGAATGAGGGTAGAGAGAAATCACCTCCTCATGGAGACTGACTGCTCTGCCTAGCGTACTTTGCTTTGGGCGCCTGTCGCTGTATAAAATGATCTTCCAATTGTAGCAGAGTGCAGCACATTTCTTCAGATAACGCTCATCTGGATGGTGTTTTAGAGCCTCCTCTGCCAAATGAATGGCCTCATCAATAGATTCATAGTTTCTGTAAACCCTTAGTAACGCTTTCATACCACTGTAGCTGCTGACGGGATTTCTCAAAACTTTTTCAGCCAACTCATGTGCTTCATCCTCAACGTCTTCTCCTTTCTTTGCACGTTGCTGAAGGTAGTAAGCAGCAAGGAACACGTTCTCTGGATCCTGTTCCTTGGCGACTCTCACTTTCTCCAAGATGTCAGCCGCCAGCCCTGTGTCGCCGTACTTAAAGGCACTTGCTAACCCTATGACGTGACTGGTGTTCCACTCCACCATGTCCGGCTGCATCCTGATTGCTCTCTGGAAGTAATCTGCCACCAGCTCTCTGTCTGCTCTGAACTTCAGCAGGGTCCAGGCTTTCTCAGCGTAGGTCTCTGCATGAAGCTCGTCCTGCGATGGTGATGGATATTTCTTCATCAGGGCGTCAACCTTTGACAGGTAAGCCTCGCTCTCTGCTTGGTCTCCCAGGTGGTGGTGCAGCCAAGCCAGGTTCCCGTAGTTCACCACTAACCAGGGACCGTCATCTGCATTTCTCATCTGGCTGAAGGCCTCTGCAGCCTTGGTGAAGAAACTCTGGGCGTCTTCGGTGGAGCCCAGGTTGTACTGAATGAACCCCTGCAGGTTGTAGATGTGACCCAGCCAGCTGTTTCCCTCCTCCGTGCCGATGTCCACCAGCTTGTCGCTTAGATATAAAAGTTTGGTCTTGTTGGGCTCCAGTTCCCAGGTGAAGTGGCACTGCAGGGCCTCCAGTTTTGCCACCAATGTTGTTTGACTCTGAGCAGCACTGATTGGGAATACAAATTATAAAATATTAATATAAATCACTAGAGGAAGGGAGGAAGTAAGGAGCATTGAATGCCCAGGAAGGAAATAATACATAATAATCTGTTAGCTCCTTCTCTGATCTTGACAAAAAATAATGTCACTACAGGTTCTGTGTATGGATGTGTATGTGACAAATAAACAGGGTCTGATGTTAAAGGCAGCCAGGAAAAAAGGAAGTATTACCACCTTCTGTATAGGGTTTTTATATTTTTATTATAGTGTGTTTTTATTTCCTAAACTGTTGACTGAAAGATCCCTGCAGAAGAATTCCAATGTGTCTGGGCTGTTGGTCTATGCACAAATTGCAAATAAAAAACCTTGAACTTTGAAATGGAGTAGGGCGCATCACATGGACAGGAAGGAAATAAGGAAGGAGTAATGAAAGAACGAATGGATAAGGAAAAAAGAATGAGAAGATAGGAATACAAAAATATGTACCAACATACGGCTGGAAAGAAAAGTAGGGTCGGTAGAGGGAAGTAGGTAAAGAAGGAAAACTTGAAAGAGAAAGTGATGAGGACAAAGGAAGGCAAATTAGTGGCCGTAGTGGAAGGAATTAGGTAAATGGGACAATGGAGGGAAGGAATGGATAAGAAAAGAGGTATAAGAACAGACAAAATAAAAAACCATGAAGGACAAGAAGAAACAAAAGCTGAAAGCGCCGCATTGCCCAGTGGACACTCGTTCAAAGGGAACTCCTCTTATCTTGGAGTTTGAGGTGATACTGTGTCACTGAAAATACAAAATGTTTTAATATTTTTTTCTCTAAAAAGTGCATCATATCCTATTACGTTGCTGTCAAGCACCTTTCCCTGCAGGGCTACTCATGGTTTGCAGAGCCCCGCCCTCGGTAAACTATCAACGGATAAATAAATAAAAAAGAAATGTCACGGAGAAAAATACAGAGTTTAATTCTGCGTGGACATATTGATTTGCTTTCACTGCCAACGATGCTGGCTGACCTGTATGCTTGATATGTGGCGAGAAATTAGCATACAACAAAAGATTTAATGTTGAAAGATACTTCCAGAACAAACACATAGCATTTTCTGAAAAGTATCAAGCTGCAGATGAGCGAAGAAGAGCGATTTCTCAAATGCTGCAGCAAACTGAGCAAAGTAAAAATACTTTCACGAAGTGGATCAAGTGTCCAAACTCAACTACTGCTGCTAGTTCTGTGGCAGCTCTTGAGCAGTGGTGGGCCGTCAGGGCCTACTAAGCTTTCACTGCTGGCCTCAACAGAATCACAAAGTTATAGCTATTTTATAATTTAATTGTTTTTCACAAATACACTACATGTATTATAATAATTTTTCACTATCAGCTTATTTTCTCATTGTACAGCTCCTGTCTTCCTCTGTTGCTCAGCCTTCAGCCTTGAGCCTTGAGCACAGTACAGCTGGTTTTAATCCAATCAAAATGTTTCTCTCCTGTGTCTCTATGTCAGCAAAGCAGTTTAAGCAGGCCTTTGCAGATTAAAGTACACTGGGAGTGGACGCTGTGGTTGATTGTCATTGACGTTGACGATCCTCACTGAAGCACACAGATGAACTGAACAACCACTTCATTGAACTGTGTTAACAAAGAGAAGGATGGACTTTGTCTTTATTAAGTGAACATCATCGGGTGAGTGGGCAGCTTTTTCTGCTTTATGTGTTTGTTTGTTGCACACTGTCCCACCTCCACAGAGCTAAGCTAAGCTAGCTCGCGAGCTAAACTAAGCTAGCTTGCGGCGTGGAGGTGGGGGGAGAGTGCTCGCTGCCAGACCTGTAAGTCGCTTTGGATAAAAGCGTCAGCTAAATGTAATTTAAAGTTTTCCAAGCCACCTCGAGTGTGGTGGCATCGTCGGTGGGTGCCAGTGGTGTGGCTGTCTCTCCTGGTGTGGCTGGCTGAGAGATGATGCAGGAAGAACAGCTGGGAAAACAGCTGGGGGCTGCTCTTGCTGCTGCAGAGAGGTGCCGTGTTTCAGAGCCGCAGTTTAGTTGGATTGTTTTGTCATGTTTCGTTATAACGCTAAGCTATTATTTTGAGTACTTGGACAGTTCTCTACGAAGCAGTGTTCTGATGTAAGTTTCTGGGGCTTTTATTGTGAAGGGAAAAACGGAAGAAAAGGAAATTTTCTACTGAATTGTGGAACGAGAATAAAAGTGGTTGCCGTCTTTTGCAAACTACACCATCGTGTTGTTGTTGTATTAATAAAGTGAAGTATAGGCGCAATATAAACCCTGGGCTACATAACTAAATGTGACTGGTTCTTGTTGATGTGAACAACATGCATTGTCCGTTAATGACGCAACATCCTGTCATGTGCGTATTTATGTAAACAATATCAGACGGCACTGGAGGCCTAGGTCCAAAATGCACGGCCCGCCACTGCTCTTGAGACAGTGAGGGGCCGATCACACCAGTCACAAGCAAAACCATTGTTTTCCTATGGTACGCCTTTCATGCGTGCCTTTTAAATGCAGCGCTTCGCGTTTTTCTAGCTTTTTTTAGGCACACATGAAAGTTAAAATATTCTCAACTTTTAAGCCCAAGGCGCGGAGTCGCACAGCTCATCAATGTCAGTGTGTATCGCCCGGTTGCGCACGCAGGCCCGCTCCACAGGCGCACCGGGCTGTTTTGCCCGGCACATTTTTGCCAAGGCGTTTTTTGAAGTGGCTGCACTTTTAAAAGACGCGTAGGGTGACCAGACGTCCGGATTTAGGCTGGACAGTCCGGATTTTCAATGCCCTGTCCGGCGTCCAGCGCAGCATCAAGCCGGACGCATATTTGTCCTCCTTTTTGCATACCTGCAAACTTGTCACCTTTCGGTGAAATTCACTGTTTTGAAATCAAAATATATGAACTGGCCGGCCAGCGTTTCTGAGATTGGAGTGGTCGTGCTCTTCATAATAGAAGATCTTTGATGAGTCTTGGCCAATCAGCGTTAAGATGTCTCCAGCGGCCGTTGCTCAATACGCGTTCTTCTCTGTACTTGATGAGGAAACACACAACTGAAAGTTGATGTTCTCTGAATACTACTGTTGTTGAGTCACAACATGTACTTTTAGGATGTTTTGAGGCGAGAAGTTAGTTGTTTAAGCATCAAATCTGTGATCGGCTTGTCAAGAATCAGCCTACTTAAAAAGATACGGCGACCAGTTGAGTTCCTGCTGAGGGACCGTGAGTCCCGCAGCACCGGGCCGTCAGCGCTGTCCATGTTACAGACTGTTATATGTGTCCATGTTACAGACTGTTATATGTGTCCATGTTACAGACTGTTATATGTGTCCATGTTACAGACTGTTATATGTGTCCATGTTACAGACATTTTACGGACTGTTATATGTGTCTATGTTACAGACTGTTATATGTGTCCATGTTACAGACTGTTATATGTGTCCATATTACAGGCTGTTATATGTGTCCATGTCACAGACTGTTATATGTGTCCATGTCATAGGCTGTTATATGTGTCCATGTTACAGACATTTAACAGACTGTTATATGTGTCCATGTTACAGACTGTTATATGTGTCCATGTTACAGACATGTTACAGACTGTTATATGTGTCCATGTTACAGGCTGTTATATGTGTCCATGTTACAGACTGTTATATGTGTCCATGTCATAGGCTGTTATATGTGTCCATGTTACAGACATTTTACAGACTGTTATATGTGTCTATGTTACAGACATGTTACAGACTGTTATATGTGTCCATGTTACAGACTGTTATATGTGTCTATGTTACAGACATGTTACAGACTGTTATATGTGTCTATGTTACAGACATGTTACAGACTGTTATATGTGTCCATGTTACAGACTGTTATATGTGTCCATGTTACGGCTGTTATATTTGTTCATGTTACGGCTGTTATATGTGTCCATGTTACAGACTGTTATATGTGTCCATGTTACAGACATGTTACAGACTGTTATATGTGTCCATGTTACGGCTGTTATATTTGTTCATGTTACGGCTGTTATATGTGTCCATGTTACAGACTGTTATATGTGTCCATGTTACAGACATGTTACAGACTGTTATATGTGTCCATGTTACAGACTGTTATATGTGTCCATGTTACAGACTGTTATATGTGTTCATGTTACGGCTGTTATATGTGTTCATGTTACGGCTGTTATATGTGTCCATGTTACAGACATGTTACAGACTGTTATATGTGTCTATGTTACAGACATGTTACAGACTGTTATATGTGTCCATGTTACAGACTGTTATATGTTTCCATATTACAGGCTGTTATGTGTGTCCATGTTACAGACATGTTACAGACTGTTATATGTGTCCATGTTACAGACTGTTATATGTGTCCATGTTACAGGCTGTTATATGTGTCCATGTTACAGACTGTTATATGTGTCCATGTTACAGACATGTTACAGACTGTTATATGTGTCCATGTTACAGACATGTTACATACTGTTATATGTGTCCATGTTACAGACTGTAATATGTGTCCATGTTACAGACTGTTATATGTGTCCATGTTACAGACTGTTATATGTGTCCATGTTACAGGCTGTTATATGTGTCCATGTTACAGACTGTTATATGTGTCCATGTCATAGGCTGTTATATGTGTCCATGTTACAGACATTTTACAGACTGTTATATGTGTCTATGTTACAGACATGTTACAGACTGTTATATGTGTTCATGTTACGGCTGTTATATGTGTCCATGTTACAGACATTTTACAGACTGTTATATGTGTCTATGTTACAGACATGTTACAGACTGTTATATGTGTCCATGTTACAGACATGTTGCAGACTGTTATATGTGTCCATGTTACGGCTGTTATATGTGTTCATGTTACGGCTGCTATATGTGTCCATGTTACGGCTGTTATATGTGTTCATGTTACGGCTGTTATATGTGTTCATGTTACGGCTGTTATATGTGTCCATGTTACAGACTGTTATATGTGTCCATGTTACAGACATTTTACAGACTGTTATATGTGTCTATGTTACAGACATGTTACAGACTGTTATATGTGTCCATGTTACGGCTGTTATATGTGTCCATGTTACAGACTGTTATATGTGTCCATGTTACAGACATTTTACAGACTGTTATATGTGTCTATGTTACAGACATGTTACAGACTGTTATATGTGTCCATGTTACGGCTGTTATATGTGTCCATGTTACAGACATTTTACAGACTGTTATATGTGTCTATGTTACAGACTGTTATATGTGTCCATGTTACAGACTGTTATATGTGTCCATGTTACAGACTGTTATATGTGTCCATGTTACGGCTGTTATATGTGTTCATGTTACGGCTGTTATATGTGTCCATGTTACAGACTGTTATATGTGTCCATGTTACAGGCTGTTATATGTGTCCATGTTACAGGCTGTTATATGTGTCCATGTTACAGACATGTTACAGACTGTTATATGTGTCCATGTTACAGACTGTTATATGTGTCCATGTTACAGACTGTTATATGTGTCCATGTTACAGACTGTTATATGTGTCCATGTTACAGACTGTTATATGTGTCCATGTTACGGCTGTTATATGTGTTCATGTTACGGCTGTTATATGTGTCCATGTTACAGACTGTTATATGTGTCCATGTTACAGGCTGTTATATGTGTCCATGTTACAGGCTGTTATATGTGTCCATGTTACAGACATGTTACAGACTGTTATATGTGTCCATGTTACAGACTGTCCGTACAAACTAAAAACACATCTTTTTCGACTACACCTTGAATAGGGAAGGTAGCGCCGTAGTAGCACTTTAGTAGCACTTAAATGGCACTTACTGATAGCACTTTGTGGTTTAACTTTATTGAAGAAATTGTACTCTCTTGATTCTTGTTCTGAGTTTGTACTCATGGTTGAATTGCACTCTCAAAGTCGCTTTGGATAAAAGCGTCAGCCAAATGTAATGTAATGTTATATGTGTCCATGTTACAGGTTGTTATATGTGTCTATGTTACAGACTGTTATATGTGTCCATGTCCAGGCGTTTTAGAGATGTGTTTAGCTCCCTGAAGCACCCTGTCCAGCTGAAGACAGAGCCCAACCTTATGGCAGAGAGGACACTGTTTCCTCCCCAGGCTGCCTTCTGTCTGTTCTTTTCCCACTGTCCTTCTTTGTGTTTGTGGGGACAGGAAAGTGGCCTTTAGTGGGGGGTTTAGGTGGGCCAGCCAGTGGCAGAACTCTCAGAAAGTATACCAATACTATTATTTAGAACACCAACATATTATTTACAAAGAAAAACCACTGAAACTCTCTCCCCTGCTTCTCTCCTCTCTGCTCAGTTCTGCCCCTCCCCCAGACAAGCTTGCTGCTGTTTTTTTTTATAGCATTACCGTAATGTGCCGCATACCAATGGAAAGCTCCGCTTCTTGCCATTCAGAATCCCTTGGAATTACGTTGATATTGTACATTTTCGAAGAGTTAAGATAATTTCAATTTTGCATGTTACTTCCGGTCGCTGGCGCGTACGAGAAGAGTCAGCGCTCACGGGCCATAAATAATACTTTATAAGACGAAAGCTGCGGGCCGGACTTTGGACACGCCTGATTTAAACCATACTTAGCATATTCTAGGTGCAGTGGGCTGCTGTGAAGCGCCTGGGGAGCAACTGGGGGTTCAGTGTCTTGCTAAAGGAATCGAACCTACTACCTTGTGGTTACAGGACGGCCACTCTATCCCATGAGCCATACATATGGAGAGAGATCAAGGACTGCATAGATGTGTCTTTAATTGACCTCAGTGTAGGCCGACACTTGACTGTATTTGTATTTCTCCTCTTAATAATAGTTTGATAGTTATAACAGGTAAAATAGCAAAACAATGTCAAGAACTGTCTTTATTCTTGTTCTATAATTTCATAAATACAACAATCTATAGTTTTTGTATATATAATATGACTTTATATACAACTTTATAAACTGTGATATCAAATAGCTTTTGCGGCTCCAGACGATTTTTATTTGGTGTAAAATAGGGCAAAATAGCTCTTTGGATAGGAAAGGTTGCTAACCGCTGCCCTAACCCAAGGGAGAAAGCAAAGATAGATGAAAGAGGTAAGGAAGGTCGGAAGGAAGAAAAGGAAAGGAAGGTGTGAGCCACAGAGGAGAACAAGCAATTACATGTGAGTATGAATATGGAACAATAAAATATATTTAACATTTCTCCACCAGAATTATATTCTTGGAAGTGTGGGATACAAATTAAAAAAAACAACTGATCAGTAATAATTGTAAAGAAAAATACAGAATTTTTAAATCATTACATCATTAATGTCTTTGACTCGAGGACACAATGATAAGATATTAAACACATCATAATTATACTAATAATTTACTCCAACAATGATATGAAGTGCAGAAACAGCTTCTCACCTCATCTTGCAGCTGTTTCCTCAACTCGGTAAGTCCTCTAAGTCAGTGCGGCTGGTTTCTGCTCTTGATGCTGCTCTGGCCTCGCAGGTAGAAATGAGCAGCTTTATTTGTTCCCGATTACGCCGAGGCGGGGCATTTGAGTGTAAATGTTTCTCTTGTATTATAAAAACGCTCCTTGACTTTCGTTTCCCGGTAATGGCATTCTACAGTCTAATAAGTCTCAACATGACAAGACATGTTTTCTCTTCTCTCTTCTTGCAGCACATGACGCCACAACTGGGAGAAAGATTCACACCCATGATACCACATCTTGATGGCTGCAACTTCAAATCCATTAGAAATAAAGACATGTCGTAAAATCTTGACTTGACTTTATTTGATATGGACATCACAGTGGCATTAGAATTGTAACATACATCTATGCACAAGAACTAGATGCACTGTGTTGAGTGTTTGTAGCAAAACACTAATTTACAACACCTGTCCACAGAGGCTTTTTTTTTTAATAAAAGAAAAAAAGATAATACATACACAAATACATACACAAAGTACACGTGTCTTTACAGCGGTGTTAGGTGTGAGAACGATGTTGTTTCTCTTTTAGTCATGATTTAATACCTTTATTAAACACGTACACATTGTGTTGTACTTTCAGTTCTGTTGGGAGACAGTTCCATAGCTTTGCTCCATGAACAGAGAAGACTGACTGACCAAATGAGGTCCTGTGCATAGCGACACGGCAGTTCCCGTTCACTGAGGCTCGTGTGTTCAATCTACTGCTGTGCTGGTGTCTTTTAACAAATTCATTAGAAGAAAAAAAAGAAACATGCACTTTATTAATCCCCTTGGGGAAATTCTTCTCTGCATTTGACCCATCCCTGGATAGGGAGCAGTGGGCAGCCCTGTGAGGCGCCCGGGGAGCAGTTAAGGGTTAAGTGTCTTGCTCAGGGACACTTCGACATGTGAGCTATGGGGGGACTGGGGATCGAACCGGCTACCTTGTGGTTGCGGGACGACCACTCATCCCCCTGCGCCAGAGAGGGAAGGAGCATGACCGTGTAGGCATTTCAAAATAAGCTTTAAGATGGAATAGCTTATTCAAACATATTATGTTTTTGCAAGATCTGACAGTGGTGCCACCTCATTGTTTTTTTCTCCATAATGTGTAATGTCTGGTTATACAGTGATATGATGGGTTGTATAGTTGTTTGTGAGGCTTGTGACCAGTGATGCAGTATGATAGGTGTGAGAATATCATGGCTTTATGATGGTACTTTCTGATGAATCTGAAGCAGTTGAGATTTGATTTAACTTTTTTGCTGATATTACGAACTTGTTTATCAAATCTTAGATGTGAGTCGAAGATGATTCCTAAGTACTTCACATTGTCAACCTCACTGATGACCTCATTCTTTATTTTTACCATAAATCTTTCATTTTCACGTCGTTTACGTATTGAAAAACAAATTAAGACTGTTTTTTTTACATTACTTGTGAGTGGAGGACTCAAGCCATTGCGATACAGAATGTAAGGAGTCAGTAAGCTGTTTCAGTGGCCTTGCTAGATGTTTTGGCTGATGATTGCATCTGTATGTGTTTTGTCTTCGCCTTCAGTTTCGTTTCCCCAGATTGAAAACCTACAGCCACATCTCATGAAACTGAAACATAACTCATTACATTTTCTCTTCTGAGTCATGCGTTACTATTTGGTAATCACAATAACTCATACTCATACGGGGAAAACATTCCATAACTTCATTATTATGTCACCAAAACCACTTCACACATCAATGGTCTCCTCCTGGTTAAACTAGAAAAGTTAAACCTTATTACAATGGTCATATGCATACCAGTCCATGAAATTTGACCTCTGAATATAAACCCATCATATGGCTCTAGAAGCAGTGGGTTGCTGTGAAGCAGACCAAGAAGCAACTTGGGATTTAGTATTTGCTAATGCCAAAACTGAAATTATAAATGCACTGTCAGCCAACACACTGACAGCCAGCTCCTCTCCCAATCATGTGAGCTTTAGGGGATTCTCATTTTGCCTTGTTTTCCAGTATACCTGCACAAAAACAAAACAAACAAAGATGGGCATGTCCAGACATGTAAGTTCAATTCAGTATAGAGTTGGTGACTTGCAGAGTGCACATCTTCAGTTTGCCGCATGCAAAAAAGAAAAGAAGATTTTCAGTGAGACAAGCTCTGGATCATATTTTTGGTGAAAATGAGGGAGAGGACATAGAGGACATAGAGCAGCATAGCGATACAGATGAGCAGGTTTCTGAGGAGGAAGACAATGTGGAGTATCATCCAGAAGACACAGACACATCTGATGAGTCTGATGAGGAGGTCACCGGTGGTGAAGCTGCTCCCGCTGAAAGATTCAAGTCCAAAAATGGTAAGATCTGTTAGAGCTCAGTACCTCATGATGTACATGGCAGGGCAAAGTCTGCAAATATCATCAAAATGACCCCTGGAATCACCAGGTTTTCTGTGACGAGAGTCAGTGACATCAAGACATGTGTTGAGCTATTTATGCCATTGTCACTAAAAAGAGTCATCATTGCTATGATAAACCTTTAAAGAGTATTGTTAGAACTCGGGTGCTCATGGCAGGGAAGAAATACAGAAATCAAAGAGTTATAACAAACGGTTTAATTAAAGTTCAAATGGTGATACAGTGTACATATACTCAGCTGAGGGTCTCCGAGCTTCCGCTCCACAGACCGTTCCTGTCTCGCTTCAGCTCAAAGACCTCGAACGGGAACCTACAATCTGGTTTTAACATCCCAGCATTTTGGGCTCATTCGCCTCATTGGTTCAAATCTACGGCATGCGATTGGCTAAAAGTCCCACAGGGGCGGAGTCTCTCTTTGGCGTAGGTTTTGAAAATGGCTCCATCATGTTTTCCGGTACCTGAAGTCCTCACTCAGCCCTCCTGTGTTTACTAACAAATATCTTACCTAGAAGGAATTGTTATTCAGTTCTATCTGTTACAGCTGATGAGAATCTTATTACGGCTACAGTCATCCTCTCACAGAAACTCTTCACCTCTGATGGCTGAAATGCAAATTGAATCCCCATCCTGTTCCTAAGATCAGGGGGGAGATTCCCCAGACCACAGGTGGTCCACTCCTTTGTTCTTAAAACCAAATGCTCCTTTGTAAAAAAAAAAAACCACGGTCTGTGTGTAAATGACCCCTGCACTCTCAGTACAATGTGACCCTCAGCAATACTATATCATTCATCTTGTTTCAAATCTATTTTAAAATCCTTTCACAACTGAATAATTATACAGTAATAAAAACACAGTAACCCTCATATGCATACAATTACACACCCTTCATAATGATATCCCTTATTAATTATCATATTTCATGCATTGTAATGTACACAATAAACCTTTCTTTATTTTACACTGTGCAAGTCCAAATGTGACAAACTAAGTTATTAAAACCCTTCACCTTGAAGGAAAAAAAGTCCATGGCGACAAGTGGAAAGACATTGATGAGGAATACCTGGATGCTTATTGTTGTAACTTGTTTTATTGGATGATTCACTTTTATTGTGAAGAGCATGGAAACAGGAAGTGCTTTTATTTTGAAGGCAGAAAGTAGGAGTTACGTGCTTGTTGACGCTAACTAATGTTGATGTTACGTGTTGAAAATATACATGTCGGGTGCTAGAGCGCGTTCCAAATCACTTGAACAGTTTGTAAAGCTGCAGTTCACCAGTAAAGTGATTCCGTTCATACCAGACGTGTCTTGGTCCTCACTAGAAGCTCCACTTCATTACACTTATATTGGTGTTCTTCTCATTGCTGGAGTGTACAGATCCTGCAATGAGGCCACTGATAGTCTCTGGGACGCATCGACAGGCAGAAATATTTTCCGGGCAACAATGTCACTTCAAATGATATCAAGTCCTCAGATTTGACAACATGGTCTATCGTTTGAGCTCTGAATGTATACCCATCATGTGGCTCTATCTGCTGTGAAACAACTTAGGGTTTAGTATTTCTCTAATGGACAGCGAGACATACAATTTAATACAATACTAATCATATGTCATTTTATGGCTGCACCTTCCCATCGAATGGAAATATCAATGTGTTGTTCGACCTTTGAACACATTTATATGTTTAAGTCTTCTGGTTTTGCCTTTACTTTCGTTTCCCAAGAATGGATGGTTAGAAAAAATATGTTTTTCTTTCTCCATGAAGATATAATAGCCCTATGATTATGCAACACTGGGTTAAACATTGAAACCCGATATGCCACATTTTCATGGCTGCACCTTCTCTTCAAATAAAACGAGTAAGATGTCGTGTGCATTATCTTAAACACATTTACACATGAAGTACAGTATACGTGTGTACACTCTGAGCAGAGCCCTTATGATGGTTAACTGGGGACACCTTCATTACGACGCTCTGCTGCCACCTGCTGGTTGGTGTTGCCTGGTTACTGGTTGGTGAACATCACACAGTAAAACGCTTTTCGACACAAAATCTCATATTACATTTTCAGATATTGCCCCATTACCGTCGCGATATTGTTTGTCCAGGGGTATGTTAAATCCTTTCATTTGAATGTGTCTTTTAACTGTAAACCGTTTTATGTATATATTTATTATTTATATCAATTAGTGATATCATCACTTAGATTTTATTCTAATCTAAGTGATGATATTTAGGCTACTGTATGTTATATGTGTGTGTAGCGAATTCAATGTCATTGTGCAAACCTATGTTGTAAAATGACAAACAAATGAACCTTGTAACTTTGTACATTTGTCCATTTCGTTCAATTCAACAGCAATGTACGTTTCCAAACTGCGCAATTTACGTAACCCACGTACGGCGGAGCATATCCTGCGTATGTTGCTGTCGTTAGCAATGGCGGAGCTCACTGAGGCAGACGCTGCTCAGCTTCACCAGGAGGACGCCGATATCAAAGGTGAGTAAACTGCACTCGTTTGTCGTTTGAACTCCGCCTTCTGGGCCGTCTAGTGGAGAATAAACTACAGCTCCGTCGTCGTCAGCGCGGCGCAGTGAATTTACGGAGAATTTCAGTTTGTAAGTGCTTAACTAAACGAGGGCCTCACCACGGAGCTCCGCCATGGGACCCAAATAGTCAACAATGACAGCGTCAGAAGCGCTGGAGCTAACATTAGCTCAACCGTTGTCGTTAACTGTTACTCCCAACAGTGTATCTCTACACAGAGCCTTAACTACAGTGTGGGTTTGTGCTGTACTACAGTTTAGGATGACACGGTCTCACCACGGAGCTGCACTACGGGACCGCTCAGTTCGGCCATCAGCTGTCTTATTTATTGTTGGCTGATTTGACGGTTCGATGTGGTTTTAGTTTCAGAACAAAAGGAAACAGCAGTCTACTGGCGATAGTTAAACTTCAGAGGATGGCGGGGTTCAGAAGTGACGAGAAGATGCTGTTTGTGGACAATGTATGTTGTGTCAACAAACAGTGGGAGCAGATCTATTGCAAGTATAATATAGAGCTGCACTTATGGAGAAGTTGAGCGCTCAAAGCGCTTTAACACTACTTGTCAGCATTCACACACTGATGACAGGAGCTACCATGCTCAGGACTGACTAGCATTCATACACCAGGAGCAATTTAAGGGTTAAGTGTCTTGCTTACGGAGCCAGGGATCGAACCACCGATCCTCTGGTTGAAGGACAGGAAACTTCTCAAACAAGTCAAACTAAACTAATTAATAGTTTTCCTAAAAAGCTTTTAAGGAACTGTGTGTACCTGTAAATTCCATCTTGTCCACTCAAAGACATAATCAAAATAGCGTAAAGAAACATAATTAAAAATACAAAAAACGTTCCTCTTCTTTCTGTGAAGATGGTGGAGACGCACCGGCAGTTGGTGACCAAGCTGCAGAACAGGCAGTGAAGACTGAAGCTGCTGAAGACAGCGATGCCAAACCCTCAACCACAACTACTGGTGAATTAATAAACGCTGTTTCTGTGTATTGATTGGTTGACATCAGTGACGGCGTCCTATCGTCTATATTCACTGACATTAAGGATGAAACCTTTTTGTTTTGAAAGTATTGTCCTTTTCCACAAACAGAGAGACACATCTCCATCCAAACTAAATTGGAGGGACTTGAGGGGCTGGTTGACCTCAATGGTGGTAAGTTCAGTTCTGCAGGAAATCTTCATCATCCCTCTCTTTTTCTCTGCTTATTTTATTTTTTAATAATATAAATCAGGTGACATAGAAGAAGAATTAGAGGACATGTTGACTTATTCATTTTATGCAAAAAATGTACTTCTAAGTGGGTATTTTTTGGCTTGATAGTAAATAAAATATCTAGTTTTAGAGTTGGATGGTAAAAATGTAATTTTTGCCATATTTTGCCATTTAAATACAGTTTCTTGACATTTATAGAGCAAGCAGCCCTGCTTATTGATTTTGTGTATTTCCGTCATCAGCAGGGCGTAAATCGTGTCCTCTGTGTCCCGAGGAGAAGTTTAAAGCTTGCTACAGCCACAAGCTCCGCCGACACCTGCAGAACCTCCACTGGAAAGTCTACGTGGACTTTGAAGGTAGGAATGTAATCCGGTCTGGCTCACAGTCGGCGGGCCAGTTCATCTCAGAGATTTTGGACAGGCCAGACAAGACATTGTCATGTTGAAACCGGAACGAGACAAACACAACAACTGTTGACACAAAGTTGCAAGAAAACTGATGCCCAAAGGCTTTGTACATTTTCTGGTTTTATAGAAAAAGAAGCAACAATTAACGACACCTGTATCCAGCAAACTGTCATAGGTTAGTGTTGAAATATCAAGTAAAAATAGATGTATAGTGTTTTGTGCTTTTAATTGTTTCACATTGTTGTAAATGTAATTCCATTGGCAGTTTTGTCATTGTCATAATTTCTTTGTAATTTCCATAGATTTTAGAACACAATTATACTACAAGCCAGTGTTTTTCAACCTTTTTTTTGAGCCACGACACATTTTCTACAATAAAAAAAAATCCCGTGGCGCACCAACAACCAAGAAAGTTACAAAATGTCACATTGTAGCATAATACAGCATAAATGGTAGGTAATTATTGCGCTACCTACTGGCATGGAAGAGTATTTAAATACTAGGCCAGCCACTATATTGCAGGCTCAGACGCTCAACAATGGAAAATTATTTGTGGCAACTAAATAATATTTTTTGGGGACCGATTTAAGTGAAATTGGACATTTTCCCACGGCACACCTGACTATCTCTCACAGTGGTTGAAAATCACTGCTATAAGCAATGCGGCCTCGAGCCTGAGAACAGCTCCAGAAAAAGTGGACGGTCCTCATACCTTTGGCCATACATTGAAAGGTGTCTGAAAAAGTAAACAAAGAAAAGTAATGATTTCCAGAAAGCGTACAAAGAAAATGTGTGTGTGTGTGTGTCTCAGGAAATCATCAAATCATAATCAATTATTGTTGACATTTGACCCTTGACCTGTAACAGGCCAGAGAATGTGCATCTGCCACCTGCCCTGCAGAAACCTGAAGCCCAGCCTCAGTGGAGATCAGGTGAGAAATGAGAGACACAAACCGTCTGCCGCTCAAATTCCCTTCAGTTTGGAACAATAGAAACACTGTGGCTTCAAGCCGCAACGCCACAGATGGACTCATTCATGTCGATCACTTTACACAAACTTATCTTGTTGTGTTGCAGTGGCACTTTATTGTTGTTCATGTGTTGTATTGATTCACTCACACGATGCAGCAGTGGTCGTTGCAGACATCCCTGGCGGAGAGCTGCACTCTACTGAGTGCACCTTTCTAGTTACTTAATTTCACAGGAAATTTGGTTAAAATTCTGAATTGGTAATTATTACATTTTAAGGACACTTCCCCTTCTCCCTCTTGCCACATGACAAAACTGTAAAGTAAACGCGGTTCGTTTCTTCTTTCACCTCGAAATTGAAATTCTTGGACCGATATTTTGTTCTCCAGGCATCGGGGAGACACGTGGCTCACTACCACTGTGTGGTGTGTTCTGTGACCATCGCCCGCAAGACGGACATGATCAGCCACCTGAAGCGGCACGTCAACAAAGGAGAGACTGAAGCCAGCTACTCCGGGAGCTCGGACGTCCCGTTTGAGGAGCCGGGTAAGAAGCACCGGCACCATCTCGGCACATGGGGACTCGCTAGAGACGGATAAAAAAACGGCCCACATCCTTCAAACTCCCTGCTTACCTCTGGCCAACACATGTTGCTGCATGGTATAGATCATTGATATCGTCAAACTTCCGAGGAAACATAAATGTTTACTTCACATACGTATAAGCTGTGGCAAAACCCAGAACCTTCCATCCTATACGAGAGCCATTAGCTTAAACATGCTTTCGATCATTCCTGGTCCTGCCTCAGTAGCCCTCTCGGTCCTGGCACCACTTTGAGTTTGTTAATCTCCAGAGATTTCTTCATCCTTACTGTATGCAACAAAACACAAAAAGTGATGATCTTTCTGCGTGACTTTAATGTGTTAAATGTGTTCGGCAGCTCCGTCTGGTCAGGCGTATGAAATCATGAAAGAACTTGGAACCAACGTCCAGCTCCTCCCGAACCACACCACGCCGCAGAAGAGCGACACTTACTTCAACCGCAAGATGAAGACCAACAGGTCGGCACGCACTCGAGACATGACAAAACCATGTGTGCGGATTTTTGCTTCACAGCTTTATGTGAACTGTGATCATGATCATCCTTTTTTAAAGCACAGTTTGCTTGTGTGTTTCAGGCAGCTGGTGTTCTGTGCGCTGGCGGTTCTGGCGGAGGAGAGAAACCCGCTTGAGTGTCTGGACGCTTTTGGAGCCACAGGTGGGACAGCAAAGTTCTCCTGAAACAATGAAACAATAAAATAGCGTTAAAAAAAATACAGAAGTCCATGAGTTAATACCACAAAACATCTCTTTTTACATTTTATTGTGAATTAGTACCTTTTGGACCAACTGTCAAATGAAAAAAAAGAGATGTGCAAAAAGTCCCAATTTACATTACGCCCTGGAAATATTTGTTGATGAAATGTTCCCAGACCGTCGCTCTAACGTTACACCTCCACCGTGTGTCTGCTGTGTGTTTCCTCTCAGGGATTATGGGCCTCCAGTGGGCGAAGCACCTTCATAACGCCGTCAAAGTCACCATAACGGATATCAACGACACGTGCATCAAAATGATCAAAGAGAACTGCGAGCTCAACCACATCCGGGTGGATGGAGGCTCACGTGGCTCCCGAGGCTCCCGGGGGCCCGACGGGGCCGGCAGCGAAGTCGAGGGAGAGCCCGTCGCCACGGTGGAGGTCGTCAAGATGGACGCCAACGTCACCATGCACATGTGGCCCTTTGACTACATGTAAGTAGGATGGGTTTAGCTTGTTGGTCGGATCACCAACCAAGATCATTGAGGCTAAACATAACATTTGTTTACAATAAGACAAATATAAGATAACACCCTGGAAATACTGCAACATTAGCAGCTTGAATCGGATTAACTATATCTAAAATGTAATTAATTAAATGGTAACATCTGTCTTTCAGTCATTTCTTCTTTTTTTTATTCAAGAAAAACAAATCACCAGTTGAGGCTCCCTGTGTGGATCTAATGTTTCCAATGAAGTTCAGATTCTTCTTTGTAGACCTGATCCATCAACTTGTGGCTTGTTTCATAAATTATTATTATATATATATATATATATATATATATATATATATATATATATATATATATTATATAGCAAAATCAATAGACCTTTTTTTTAACGATGCCAAATGTCTCTAGTTTAGACACATTTCTTTGTCTATAAAAGGGGTTGAGTTTTTCTAAATTCTGCAGAATAAAATAATGCTTCCTAAATGTTTGCCGTTAATGGATTGAATCAGTCACTTTCTCTCTTGCATCCTTCAGCCACTTGGATCCGTTCGGGACAGCAGTGAACTACCTGGACGCCGCCTTCAGGAACGTCCGGAACCTGGGCATCATCTCTGTGACGTCCACGGACACGGGCTCGCTGTACTCTAAGGCTCCCAACGTCACCCTGCGTCACTACGGCTGTCACATCGTGCGCACCGAGTACTACAAAGAGCTGGCGGCGCGCATGGTGGTGGCCACTATGGCCAGGTAGGACTTTTTAAACTTGTGGTGTGTGTCTGTGATACTTGGCCTGAAAGAAAATGTAATCCTCGCTGTCTGTTGTAGAGCGGCGGCTCGCTGTAACAAAGGCATCGAGGTGCTGCTGGCGGTGGCGTTGGAGCACTTCGTCCTGGTGGTGGTGAGAGTCCTCAGAGGTCCCACGCAGGCCGACGAGTCGGCGAAGAAGTTGCGGAAACTGGTCCACTGTCAGTGGTGTGAGGAGAGAGTCTTCCTCAAACTGGGAAACATGGTGGACGGTGAGTTCAGCAGCAGAGCTGTCTGTTATTGATCTTTAAAAACGGTGAAAAATAAGTTCCTGGCTCCCTCACCAGCTATAAAAACAGCGTCAACTGTAGTTCATTGTTGGCCAAAATACAGAATGCAACTATTAGCTGTTGGTTGGTCGATACGTTTTATGTCCTGCTGTTGTTAATGTCCTTTTTTGTATTTCCTCCAGACACGCTGCCCTGCAACTGTCATGGAAGTCTGCCTGGAAGGACAGCAGTGCAGCTGGGACCGTTATGGTAAACCCCTCCCTCAGCATCACTGCGCACAGCAGCATCCGTCACAGACAGACACGCATACCTCACTGAGCTTTATGAACGGTCACTAAATACAGCATCTACTTCAGATGTCCTCATTTTGGCACCATCTGTTGTGGGCAACAAACCAAATTTCGAGAGACACTACCGTTGAAAACTGTAATCTCCAGTCCTTAAACGTTTGATTGGGTGTACAGTCTGATGACTGAGAGGACTACTCTATATGTTTGAATGGTCTTTCAGGCTTTAGATAGTCCTCTTTACAAATGTTACTTTCTATGAAGGGTGTGTTTTGTACTTGGAGAACAAAACTCTGTACAATGGTTCAACCAGACTGACAATTGAACGGCCAGAATGGGACAAAGATCCCTCTGAGCAGCAGTTGAATAAGGATCACCAGTTATTAGTAAAAGAAACTGGAAGCGTAGCATCAAAAAGTGAAAATAAAGAATTTGGTTAATTTTGTCGTCTTATTGAAGGAAAGAAGAAGAACTCATTCCAAACTTTTCTCTGTGTGTGTGTCTGTGTCTGTGTCTGTCTGTGTCCGTCCAGGTCTGGTCCTCTGTTTAACACGGGCTTCCTGAGGAGGATGCTGTCGGCGGCAGTGCAGCACAGCATGGACGACATCCAGACGCTCGTCAAAAATCTCATCTGCGAGTCCAACTGCACCACCCTCAAGTCTTTAGTCCACGGGCCGGCCGCTCTCACCAACCAGGGTGAAGCGATCCCGCCTCTCAGCTGCCGCGCGCTTCTGATGTTTGCGTAACGAAACGCCTCGCTGACGGGTAACATTGTGTCTCCTCTCTGCAGTGGAGTGCGGCGTCGTCATCAAGACCTTACAGAGCGGAGCGGAGTCAGGTCCTGCCGAGCAGTCTGGTGAGACCTGTGTGATCTTCTGAAGTTCTTTTCCAAATTTAAGCCAGTTGGATTCAGCATTAGATTATTTATTTCTGTTGTGCAATTTTCAAAAACCAGATTTTTTTTTTGCTCAGACTACCTTGAAATACTTTTGCAGCAGTTGCATAAAAACAGATATACAATTAATATTCTAACCACATATATACACAATGCCAGGTGAACAAGCTACATGGTAAGGATCACACGTCTGAATGAGAAGTGGCATATATCTATGCTTGTACAATATCGTAGTACAGGTGAGTGTTTCTGGTCCATTCCATGTCCTTGATTTATGCAAAAAGTCAGTTAAGCCAAATTCCTTGTTCCTTCCTCAGCTGCGAGGTGATAGCCAAGACTCTCAGGTTTATTTAGTTGAGTCCCTCGACTGGAAGCAGCGTCCACACCAAAAAAAAAACACACAACGGCCGACCCGCTCTTTTCCACATCGAATGTGATGCCTCAACTGTTTCTGTTGTCGCAGCAGCGTCACGACAACATGGAAATATTCTATCTGTTATCATCGTTACCCCAAAATTCTGTCTGGCAGATTTGCTGTCTTTGGAAACTTTGAGATCTCCACTAGATTTTGATTTTAAATGGAGCTATGAGGTTTGAACAAGCAGCATGAGTCACTGCTGGGTTTAGCACAGTCTCACATGGATCCCTTTGTTTAGGTTTCGGCTCCGATCTGATTCTCTTTCTATCTTTCTTGCCGCAGGTAAGAGGAAGACAGCAGAAGAGTCGGGGAATGTACTGAAGAAGATGAAGTGCGATGGGTCTCTGGACCACCCGCCCTTCTACTACAGCATCCACCGCCACAGCATCAGAGGCATGAACATGCCCAAGTAAGTGACCTATGACCTCAGATGTTTTATAGTGTCCTCTGTCGGGTCCACACTCAAACCAACAATGATGGTATCTGCTAACAAGTATTGTGTGCGTATCAAAGCCCGATATATCTTCTTCCTCTGTGCCATTGAGCTCCATTGTTGTCCAGAAACTATTAAAAAACACACCAGTGAGCACTCGGTGACATGTTCCTTCATTCCCATGAGCGCACACACACTATAGTCCATTTTAGGCTCAATGCCACAGGCACCGTCGTGCCGCCAGAAACACTCGCCGCAGCACCAAATGCGGATTAATCTGCTGCTGAAAATAGTCCCCAATAAATGCACTATTTCCTCCTGTTTGATTTAAAAACTGCAGTGACCAGCTGTTGAAAGAAATTACTGAGCCTTTTCTTTTTTAAATATAAAGCTGTATATTTGTGAGGTGTTTTTTAAACTGAGCTGAGAGCTGCAGATGGGAAGATTGTATTTATTATTATTATTAGTAAGTGTTTTTATCTTCACAGGTTGAACAAGTTCCTTCAGTACCTGACGGAGGCAGGCTTCAAGGTGAGTCGGACTCACTTTGACCCGACGGGGGTTCGAACCGACGCCACGCTGGAGCAGTTTAAGGCTGTCCTCACCAAGTACAGCGTCCCCACGGAGAAGACTGTGTGAGGAACGAGCAGGAAGGAGGTTTATTCACCGACGACATTCCACGCTTTGATGAACAAAATATTTCTGCTCGTCTCGTTTCTACTCCACTCGGACTGTTTCTATTAACCGAAACAAAGTTCTGACTGCACTGATATGGAAAACAAACCCACCAACAGCTCTCTGTGGACGTGCATACACTAGAACAAAGTAGTAATCAAACCAAAACGTTATTAAAACTGCAAACCAAACTGATCCTGCTGTACAAATGAGCCCAACTGATCCACTGTTTCTATTTATTTCCGACTTCTCTTGAAAATTCTTGAGTTACCAGATCGTTTTTTTCTTTTCTAGATGGTTTTCATCATCTATTTTTGGTTTTGTTTCTCCTGTCTTTATAAAGGCGAAATAAAGTTTATCTGCCAAGCCTCAAATGTCATGTATGTGATGTCCTGCAATTCTTTGAGTCTGAGAGAAAAACGCGCACAGATGTATTTCTAAGACTTCTAAACAGTTCGAGGTCTAATAGAAGCACAGAACAACCACATTTCTTGTAACTTTGAGGAGAGAACTTCATTAATCCCGATGAGAAATATGGTTTTAATAGAAAGCTAAGACAATGAAATAAAATAAATTACTAAACAGAGATCATGCAAAGCAAGTTTATTTGTATGCACCTTTTCAACAAGACAATTCAAAGTGCCTCAAGATATAAGAGAAACAAACCAATACAGTACAGAAAGACATAAATATATTAAACTAAAGCTGGCAGAATGAAAGTTTAGTGCAATGGTCAAATAGTCACAAGGGAAATTTCATCGAACAGCACACAGAGCTGATTTAAAAGAACAGAGTGTCTGTGAGTTTGGTTCAGATGGATCATGAAAGAGAAGTGGTGCTTCTGTGTGTTTAGTCTGGACTTATAGGGACGGAAAGGCAGACCTGAACCCAGACCGATGAGACCTGAGAACCCGAGAGGTCTGGACGGTTCACGGAGAAGCAGATCAGACAAAAGGACACTCCAGAGGGAGAAAAGAAACTTACTGAATTAAGACTAGGATAGTTTTTTTTTTTTTTTTTTTTAAACAACAGCTGCATTAAAGCCTTTGTCCTAGTCGAGCTGCATCTGGATAAACTGTTTTGTTTGGCTGTGTGTGAATGTCTCTCTGTTGGAGCTGGAGATTGATTTTCATTGGTTCTTGCCCTGTTGCAGCGGGTGATACTGGACTCTGTTGGTTCTGAACCTCACGGGAGCATCAACACATACTTTAAGTACCAAAAGCAAAAGTACTCATTATGATGAATGTCTCATTTCTGAATATATATTATATTATAATAATTGTTGCACTTTAAGGCTTCAGCTGATAAATATGTAGATCATTTAAATTACTGCTGTCGAACATAATACACACAAAACATCATAATGAATTAGTCTTTTTATAATTTGTATTGTTAATCTGAATAAGTAAAGTAACTAATTTCTAATAAACGTAGTGATGTATGACCTATTATTTTTTATCTGAGAGCACAAATGTGTATTCTCATGTCAGAACCAGTTTATGATATTTTTTGGAAATTAAATTGAATGTGGTCCAACCAATACGTCATCAAATCGCTGTCGGATTACGTAATTGGAGCAGCCGAACCCCGGAGCAGCATGGGTGACGATCGGGGAGAAAAAGTGAGCTGCCTTATTTTCTGACTGAGCGTCACTGAATGGCACAGTGTTTGGAGGAGGAGGAGGAGGAGGAGGAGGAGGGGGGCGTGTCCCTCCGCCCTCTCGCCCTCTCTGCTGCTGCAGATCGATGTGTCGGTGTTTAGGCTACCTGAGGACGGAACCCTAACCTGTGGATCCTCTCCCAGCAGCAGCAGCGCCATGGGGATCTCCGCGTCCAGTCTCCTGGATGAGACCAAATCCAACTACATCAAAGGTAAATACACATACACATATCTACATATTAAATACGCATGATACATAACAATACAAACATTCACGGGTTGGAGCGCGTTTTGGAGCGACGCGGCGCGGACGCACCGCGTTTCCTCTTCAACACGCGAGATCTCCGTGGATTTATACTGTGAAACTTCCACTTCTCTGTCGGTGCGATCCCGTGGAGCTTCGTGTCAGAGTGTAAGGATGAGTGGGAATAGTCAAATCAATCAGGGAAGCGCGCATCAGGGGGGCTGTGAATGTAATATTCTCTCTCGATTAATCGGAATCGGGAGTTTCATTGAAATCTGGTTTTAACCTGTCGATGTCCCTCAGCTGAGAGTTTCTGTGGAACATTTCCCCTGAACTTATTCCCAGATATCTGAATATGTCAGCCAGGGCTGCTGGCACCCCATCTGTCTGGGTTTCTTGTACGTTTCCACAGACATATCTTCTCCTATAGACTTAAATCCTCCTTCCTCCGTGCGCTCAGTGTGGTGACAGAGGATGAACCCAGGAGGGGGTTCGTCCTCTGTCAGTGTTCTCAGCTATCTGAGGGGCCGATCCGGTCACTCCTGCCTTTCCAGTCCTGCAGGGGGAAAAGAAAAGTGAGACGAGACATTAGTGCCAAGCCCAGTTTCTCTCTTTTGTCCTCTGTGTCCTCTGCTTCTGGGTGTGTCGCTGAGTGGATATGGTGAGTGGACAAAAAGTGGTTTGTTGTCATTGTGTGTGTGTGTGTGTGTGTGTGAGTGACACACACACACAGAGAGAGTAGAGAGGCGGGGATGCTCCCAGGTGTTCAACATCCAGAGACCAAAGTTGCTTTTGATGTCGACGACGACCATATTTTAATGCCACTGCTTTATTTTTGGATGTCGGTGTTAAGTGTGCATGCGTGAGATGAATCACAAGGACGTTTGGAGACCATATAATCACAGTCATATCCTTCATGTATCCCTCAGTTTGTTTGGTGACCAACTAGTGGCTGAAGATCCTCCCACCTGGGGGAAAAACATTATGAATGGGTTTTTGGGCATGGAAATGTGAGAGAATGGAAAGGGGACATCACTGTAGATATTACTGATGAGGGCTGTAACTAAGGATTCATTGAAATGTCAAACTTCTGCGCGGTTGTTGATGCGGCTCTGTGTTGAGTGCAGGTTGTGTTGCTGAGTCAGCGTCCACTGAACATGTTGGCATAACAGAGAGAGAGAGAGGATAAGACAGCCAGCAGAGACCAGCTGACTGGAGACTTGTATGTACTCGTATGTTTTTAAAAGCGTGTACTTAGATCAGGGCTACGACTATTGATTACTCTCGTCACCGATTCAACGGTCATTTTCTCAATGAATCGATTAGTCTATGAAACATGAGAAAGCAGTAAAAACCCATCCTCGATATTTGTCGAGCTACGGCGATGTCTTCACATGTCCTAAATATTATATTATTTACTCCAATGTGAGAGTAAGTACAAAAGCAGCTAATCTTTACACCTGAGCGGCCAAACGTTTGATATGCATGCTAGATATCACATTGTGATATGCATGCTTTAGAAAAGACATCATTGTTTATGAAAACAGTTGCCAACTAATACATTTTTATGAATCGTCGAGTTGTTGCAGCTCTGGTATGATGCGTCTATGTCCTGCATGGATGGATGCGCCGCTCGCTGCGGAGATTCATTCAGCACCCAATGCAGCTCAGTGGGATGTAATCCATCAGAATGTACGGTCACAGTCAGATAAGATAAAATAAGATAATCCTTTATTAGTCCCGCAGTGGGGAAATTACAGGATTACAGCAGCATTGCTCACAAGTGAATAAAATAAAAGATAAAAATCAAGTAATATAAATAAACAGTAATAGAGAACAATAAAAAAACAGTAAAGAAGAATATTAAATTCTTCTTTACTCAGACTGAATAAAAAAGTATCTAAAAGTACTTAAACGTATTGCACGTGTTGGATATTGCACCAGGTGAGTGATTAAAGTGTCCAAGTTCAAAAGTGTTCAAAGTGTTTGTGGTCTACTGGGAGCCCAGCGTATTGTGCAGCCTGACAGCAGCGGGAAGAAAGGTGGAGTTATGAGAAAAAAGTCTTACTTAAAAATAATAATCATGTTTTACCCCATTGTCTGCATCCAGTTGACGTTTATTGTCAGATATCGAACAGCTGGACTTGTATCAGCGCCTTTTGTTCTGCAACGATGATCGGAGAGTTCCAGCGCTTCATTCTTCTGAGTCTAGAAACCCGGCGTGACCCGATCGAAGCCATTTTGGCTTCTTGGGTCACGTGAACAACAGGCGGAGGTCAGCGCTCAGTGAAACCGCGTCGTTGTAAACGGACAAAATAAAGGTGAAAAGTCAGAGAAAGCTGAGGAAAACAGGGTGAAGCATAAACAAAAGAGAACAAAGACTCAAATGGCAACAATGATTGCAAAAACGCAGAATAATCTGGTCCCCCCCCTTTTGGATATTATCGGACTCGGAGCAGATAAATAATCGCCTGTGAAACTGCCTCTGTGTCCGCTGTCGATGTTGACGCCGGTTGCCTCGGCTGTTGCCGTGGTTACAGAGTATTGTACGTTGAAAGCAGGCATGGGAAAAGTACAAAATGTTGACCCTGTGCCACACTGTGCCCAGAACGTGTCCTGCGTGAAGGGGGAAATCACGGAGATGTGTTTTGCATATTTTGGTTGTCACTGTTCAGTTCCCTCTCTCGGCCTGCTGGGTCTCGCACACGAGCCGACAAACAATGCACCCACCGTGTGTGTGTGTGTGTGTGTGTGTGTGTGTGTGTGTGTGTGTGTGTGTGTGTGGTCAAGGTTGGAGGAAGCCAGCTCTCAGGCTCTTGTTTAATGGGGTCCCCTGGGTGCCGTTTACCTCCCTGCAGCCCAGATAGCTGTGGCTTGCGCAGCTCGGTCGGCTCGCGCTGCGGGACGAGCCATGTGCTCTCATGGTTGCCTCGTCAGTTTTTCCTGGCTGGGCGGTTAAGTGGAGGCCGAACCCAGAGCGGTGACACCGTGCATCCATTTCTCGCGGTGAAAACGATCCTCTCTCTCTCTCTCAGGGTGCAGGGTGCGGTGGGTGTGTACGGAGGAATCTGTTGAATATTTGGTGGCATAGTGTACTGGGTTGGGTTGAATGTCTGGTTTTGTCGCGCAGGCTAGATGTGATTTACGAGGCCTGTTACTCCAAACATGTGTCCTCTTTGAGTTTGAGCTGTATGATGTAACATGGACCTTTTTCTCCAATTTCGAACTCTCATCTGATGGGACACGATGGCCCGAACAGCGTATTTGGCACGCACAGAGCTGCAATTGAGACTGGATATGAAGAGAGGAGGAGAGACGAGAGGCCTTGCAGTTGTGAGCGACTCAAATGTGCAACACCTACTTTGAATACATGATAATGAGGTTGTGGAGGCCACATTTGACTAATTGCTCTAAACACTAAAAATCACATTTGTGAGACAGTAGATTTGTCCTCGGTAGAAGAATACACCAAACCACTGGTATCGATGTTTAGCACGACGATGCCGCTTCCGCGCGTCTTGAACATCTGGCAGAGCGGTGAGGCATGTTTATCCTCTGCATATTTCACCAAAGGGGACAAACAGTGGAGCTCAACAGGCGCAACATCTGCTGTCTGCTCTGAAGGGTTTCTGCATTACTCAACGGTTTGAGCGGTTTCCCTGAAACCATTGCTCACCATCACCATCACTCAGTGACTCATTGTTGTGTTGGGAAGGGCGCAGGAGACCGGCCCTCAAGCCGGTTCTGGATCTGGTTCTGGTTTTGGACCGCTCTGAAGCAGAACGTCAGCGACCTGGTCACGGCTGGGAAAGTCGTTCATTGGGTATTTCCAGTTTACGTATCGCATGATGAACTTCTTCTTCCCTACGACAATATAGCAGGCTGGTTGAAACGCTGTGCTGGTACTAACCGTGTGTGTGTGTGTGTGTGTGTGTGTGTGTGTGTGTGTGTGTGTAATAGTTGCGGTACTCTGGTGACGAAGGTTACGTTTATGTTCAGTGTTGCTCACCAAGTCACATGGTGTGTATTGAGCTTTACGCATTCCCTTCTTCCATGAAACATCTTTCCTCCATTAAGTAACAAAAACAAAAACAGAATGGTTTACGTCCATGTTTACCAGCGTTCAGTTTCCTTCTTCTCGGCCTGTTGTTGGTGCATTGTTGTGTTCCTTGGCGCGTTACTGCCACCTGTAGTGTGAAGCCTTTGGCAGGGTTGTGCGTCTTTACTATTAAAATAAACAAAATGGGGAGCCACTTGTTGAAAAACAGCTCCACAGCCCCGCTAGACTTTAACTAAAGTTAGTGTCCTGCTGTCAGATGTGAGCAGCTCTCTGCTCTTCACTGTGACATCTGATGTGTTACTTTTCGTCGCGGGAGCTGTCCTGCTGCCGGTGGTGTTCGGAGTCTGATGGAAGGGATTCATTCGTGGAGTAAAACTGCAACTTGTTTGTCTCCCACAATGCCTCAAAGAAAGTCAACCCGGCTCAGTGTGCAGCATTACATCATCTGTCCGGCATATAAATCACCCTGAAAAAAGAAATCCTGAGTGTCACTGCCATTGAAATGTCAGACAAATGTGAGAAAACATGATTGTAACTTTGAGTTCCCTAACATGGCTGAAGTAGTTGTAGAGATTATTTGGTTTCTGCTAGCAGGCTGCAGTTCTTCATGCTGTGTCACTCCAGCTGCCATTACACAACCCCTCAGATATTCAGAGGAGCTGGGAGACTGTGAGAGCCCAGATCTGAATGCACTGCTCTCCACAAAGACGGGAAGCTGCTGCTGCTGAAGCTCTATGCTGGACACCCACCTGTTGTTTACTCCTTCTGACCGAGTGTCCAGTGTACACAATGCAAATACTGCAAATCTGCTGCTGTTCAAACACCGCTCACCTTGAAACTTGAGTAGCCAGGAAAGTATGTACTTATGTATTTGTATGAAAGTAAAGGACGGCACCATCGCCTGAAACGATGAAAACAATTAGAGATTACAGCCTCATTATACCACTTTAAATTATCTGGTAATTCTTTATCACAAACAGGCGCGCACACACACACATTTTCTCACTTAAAGGGGGAAAAGCTACTCCAAAGCTAAAAGGAAAAATACAGTTGTTAACCACTAAAGCTCACTAATTAAAACACTCTATGTTGTTTGTTTAACTCATAAACAAAAACAAACATAGAAAAGCAGTTTGTGGTTGAAGGGAGAGTTAGGTGCTGGAACTATTTCTTGATGGATAACAGCGTATCCTTCCATGCAGTGCCTCCATGCAACAGGTTGGGAGATCTAGTCGGATGTTTTGATTTGTTAAACAAATGAGATACATGTGTTAATCCGTGAGCTTGAGAGGTGTGGATGGGTAGTTTTCTAACTTCCAGTCTTTATGCTAAGCTAAGCTAACCACATCCTCCAGCTCTGTCCTTGACACACACGGCCTGATTCTCATCTCACTCTCGTTTTTCCAAAACGGTGCTCTTCGTCTTTTATTTCAAGCGTCACGGTTTAAAGGGTGCGGCGATGCGGTCAGTTTTCTGGTGTTAAATGCACTTTCAGATCACGTCGTCTGGATGCGGCTAGTTTTGAGTGCAAACACGAGGAATGAGGGCCGAGCCGGGCGCTCTTGCTGCTCATCACCTGGGTATGATGGTATGGGAGCGTCAAACAGGCTCTGCAGCTTGTAAAAGCCGCGAACGGACAGATGAGTTCATTATTGTTTCAGAAGAGCTCTCGCGTGGCGACGCCCATCTGATGCAGCTGTTCTAATAACCAGGGCAGTAAAACCATGTGAGGGAAGTTTATTGAAGCAACCTTTCCAAGTGCAGCTCTTTATCTTTATTGACTATTCCCCACTCTCTCTTGTCTTGGAGCAAAACATCCATTTGTCTGAGAAAGGAATCCCTGACCGTCTGCTCGAAAACCCACGAGGTCCCTTTTAACCACACAGAGCACTGAATCAGTTTCTAGAGTCCTCGGAAAATATTCTGCTGCACCACCAAAACAACTTTTAACCACAAAAACATGTTTACACGTTTCCTTTTGCTGTACGAAACGAGCAAGGAGTCATGCCCGGCCACCATCTTTTGTTTTGAGGAGGGGACCTGAGAGACGGGTTAAAGGAGAGAGAGAGGATACGAGAGGGGACCAATCATCTGGGCAACGTTTAAACCTGCTAGCGTCGACATTGGGAGCTTTTGTTGATCGACTAATCGATGAATTGACTTATCTTTTCAGCTTTTGAAATATGTGGTTGAAAGAGGTTATGTTGCATTCCTGCTCCTGGTCATTTATATGGTAGTATAGTGGTGGTCACATGAGTGAAAGACAGGCTATGAGCTGAGCTGGAGAGGAGCGTGGACATGTTTTCATGGACGTGTAGTGAACCTCTCTCTGCTCTTAAAATGAGAAAACCCAAAAATATTTCTGTCACCGACTCCCAGCCCCTCCTCTTGAGAGAGAGACACACACACACACACACACACACACACACACACACACACACACACACACACACACACACACACACACACACACAGTGTCTTTTTCCAACATGTTTCTGCCTTGCAGTGACTTGCTCGGTGTCGCGGGTATTTCCCACAATTTACACAAAGTGTCTTTTCTGAGCTTCCCAGTTTCATGAACTCGTATGAGCAGCCGGAGCAGCAACATGGTGCCCTTGCATGTGCAAAAAAACATAAATAATTTCTGACCATTTTATTGTACTTTGGCCATTTTTGAATATGCTTTATTTAAGAGATGCTGACGTCCCATGGACTTCTCTAGATTTAAACTGTTGAAGAGATTTCAGCAGTGGTTGTGCATACTTGCACATTTAGTCATTGTGTGTTTGCATGTTGGCGTGTGTGAAAACAGATGACCAGCGCTGACATGTCCATGACACACACACACACATACCGTTAGACCTCATGTGATTTACCTGTTGGAGATTTCAATTTGTCTTTTTTAATGCAAAAATCCCTTTTTTCTCCCCCATGTTAATTATTTGTTAAAATCTTCAAATAGTGATGTCATTGTGCACTAGAAGGTGTTCAAATAGTCTCCACTGGTTTTTAAACAATTATAATATAGAAATAATATTCAGTACATTGTAAAGGAGGAAACGTTCAAATCTGAACAAGGTATTTTTCGACCCAGTTCTTTAATGAGACGCTGCTTACCATCATCATGTGGTTCATACATGAGGTGTCGCCCAGATCTGGTCTTGAGATTAATTTCGGTAGTCGGTGACCGCTTGGACAATTGCTGCACTCATTTAATAAACTTTTTTTTTTTTTGTGTGAAATAGCACTTGTGCGTTGTTTTGGCCTTCAGGTTAAAAGGTGATCAAACACAGCCATGGTGGAAGACTGGACTCTCTGGGGGTTTCCAGCATTCACTGATTCCATTTTTGTTCCCTCACTTAAATTTAAAAGGCACAGTTTAAATATCTCTGAGACTTAAACATTAGGCCATGAAACCTGAAGGGACTCTTGTGCATCTTCCGCTGTCTGACGTTGAGAACGTTGAAGGTGGAAGAGCCAGTCTCTCCAGTGAAACGGGGGGTTGTGAGTCGAGCTGCTGCTGAATCACTTGACACAACTCTCACTCATAGTTCACATACCAAACACTCGCATTCCAGCATATGTTTCTGTTTGAGGACAGGCTGGCATGTTTGCAAGACTCGCATGTCGGTTTGTTTGCTGAAAGAGTTACCGCCCAAAAATTAGCAGCAGTCAAATGCAGCTTTGCAAGATGGAAAGTCTATCATCCACCATATTAAAAAAAATACTAAATTCTAACACTGATTCAAAAGCATTTCCTCTCTGACAAATGTAGCTAAAAAGTGAATCCTTTACGCACCGCAGGATTATTCTGTGTGTTCACAGTTAAGCTCCGCCTACATCGTGGATTAGTCCGCAGGTGTGGCTCTTCATTTTCTTGTTAAAGTGCCAACAGGTGTCACATACTGTGCTGCACGCAGTCAGAAGCCAACCTGCAGTATTTTAAGTATTCAGTCGTCAGTGTGTCAAGTTTCCTCGCAGAAAAAAAAATGTATGTGTGTGTTAGTGTTGGGCACTTTATTACCTCTGACCTCAGTCCTGTCTCGGGGCTCTTTGCTCATTTATTCGTGAACTCAGAGCTACAAAACTTGATGTGCAAGTCCCACAATGTGATAAACTCTTATTAACAGAGTCATAGTTGGAGGTTTAATACCATGTATGAATTAAGAAAGGAGTTATGGTTCACTGAGAATACACCAACAGTATATGTTTCTGCAAGTCTACTCAGAGAGGGGTGTCATGCGCATGCTCGCAGAGGAGATTACCAGCTCCCAAATCTCGACACTGTGCGGATTTAAGCATCAAGCCAGCTGGTTGGTTGATCCCTTTCCTGTTTTAGGAGTTCAAATCCTACAGTATGTAGTATTAAAATACATCTGTCTGTCGATGAGAATATGAATCATGTGTGGGGAGTTTAGTCCTTTTAGATTGTAATAATCTGAGGCCCGGGTGGGCTCAACCGGTTCCCCAGTGCATGCTGGGATAGGCTCCTGCACCTGATAAGGGACGTACAGTCTATAGTAAATTACATTTGAGGCTTTGTTCTGGTTACAAAGCACATCAGCCATCTGAGCTTTGAAACTATGCAGATTTATTGATAATTAAACTTCCCACTCTCATGTCTGACTCCAACTGTGAGCATCATATCACAAATATATTATCGCAGTCTGCGGTTAAATTGGCTGCACCACTTTATCACTCATGTGCCAGTTGCTGTTGTCTGTACACAACAGAGTATGTTGAGAGGCGATGTCTGTGCGCGGCGGTTAATGGGCTCCGAATTACCCACTTACGTTGCTTTTATGACACGTCTGTGTCTGCTTTGCTTTTTATGAATGTCTTCACAATGTGCGTTGGCCACTTTTTGGCACAATTTTCAGTCTTAATCTGTGTGCCAGGACACAAATGACAAGCAGCAGATGGCTTACACTGGCTCATTTACAGGCATGCTGACTAATCAGAAGTGTCCCAGAGAAACAAAAGCAAAGCAGTAATTCTGAATAACTAGTGATTATTTGAATGAATAGGGGATTGTTTTGTTTATAAAATAGCAAGGTGTCCGACCCAAACAGATTCCTGAGGGACTGTAGCAAACTGATTAGGGGCCGGGCCACATGGTTCAACACGTTCCTCAGCATACAAAGAAAAGAAGTCATTTTATGCATAACTTGTTTCTCAATTGATTTTGTGGACAATTTATAACCGTATATGATTTAAATATGATACAATTACATGAATGCATGTATTGATTGGTGATGCAGGTGCATTCTGTGTTTCTCAAAACTGTTATTAATAAAAAAAATTGGTGATACATATGTCAAAGCTCACAATTTAAGAAACATGGTCATACTTTTATTTTTAACTATTATAAAGAAAATAATCATTATAATTGTTATTAAAATATAAATATATATATATATATACACACACACACACACACACACACACACACACACACACACACACACACACACACACACACACACACACACACACACACACACACACACACACAATTTCTAATGATAAATATTGAAATATAAAACGTGACTCTGGGGTGATAAAGCCCTGCCCCTGGATAATATTCACACAGTACCTTTTGCATAACAACTCAACCTGATAGACATGCAAATAAACAAATTGAGGCTGGAGCTATTTTGCATGAGCGGCAGCCGAGCCATCGGATGAGGGCCGTCTTCAACTCGGGAGCAGCGTGCACCGAGATGAACTCTGAGGAGGAAGAGTCCATGAAGATGAGGCTCCTCCTCAGCTCCTGAATTTGTGCGGCACATTTCTCAAGTTGCAGAGAATGAGTCAATTATACCTCGTCGAAAACGTGTACGTGCCTCACAGCTGGCAGCCAGCGCAGATCAAACCTCAGAAAGACTGGACCAGCCCTCAAATAAAATGCATTTTCTGTGCTTGGCATCCTCCCACGGGTCGGAGAATAAAACTTCACTTGTGTCCGTAAGAGTTTCTGATACTCCCTGCGTGACTCACAGCTTCTCTTTATTGGAAAAAAGGTGAACCTCCAACCTGACTGGGTGCTGTTGTGCAGAAGCAGGACAGCAGGCTGCACTGACGGTCACACAAGCAGAGTCTGTCCTTTATGCCAGTACAGTATATGAGCTGCCAGGGTATGTTTACCTTTTCAGGGCTGAACTAACCTTTCCAGAATTTCTTGCAGTACAGTTCTTGGATCCAAACCACCAGCCGCTCTGAAAAATGTAAAGTGTGTGGTGCTAGAGGAACGACTTTAGGGATTATTAATGCAAAAAGGAAAAGTTAGCCGTGCACCAAAACGTTTAATAAGGTAATGATCGAGGTGCCCAACCGGTTTTGCATCAAGACATGCAGCCCATGAGACCAGACATCCTCCAGTTGGTGACATTCAGAAACAGTCCTGTGGCTGTTTCATACAGATTTGGATTATGTAACATCATCGTGTCTATTTCGAACCTGGATCGCCCACCTTACAGTTGGATTTAAATATGTTCAGTGTAAAGTTGATATTTTGTCCTAACAGGAAGGGTTCAACCTCCGGGGAGCGCTTTGTTTTGTACTGATGGGGCCACTAGAGAAGAGGCCAAGATGTTTTAATTCTGCCCCCAAACATCCACAAAAAAGTAGATGGAAATCCGGCTCGGTGTTGTTTCTGGTCCAGATGAACAGAGCATCCAGTGGACCTTCTGAAATCACCATCCACAAATGAAAAGGCATCCCTGTGGAGTGTTACCGGCCAGGAAATGGAAACTGCCCACACAGGGAGCAGGATATCCACTCTGAGTAGCTGATCAGTGGAGGGATAAGCGGAAGGCCCGTCTGGGTCAATGGGGAGACGAGACATGGAGCTAACGCTTTTACACACACTGCATTGTCTCAGACTAAGGAAAAAACAAGGAGGCCCCCTGAGATCCTCCATCCACAGCTCCAAACAGCCTCTGCTTTACTGTGAACAACTTTTAAAAACACAGGTCATGACCCTAATTCACACAATTTGAAACATTTGACATCAATTCAAGGTGTTATTAAAGTTGGGACTTTGGTTTGCATTAGGGCTCTGGAATATCTTTTTTAATTTAAATTAAGGATGCCTTTTTCATGGCTTTTCTGCATCGTTTAGGAGTTTTCAAGCGTTAATGAACCTCTCAGTATATGCAATATGAAATTACAGCTTCCCCGAATTTTGACCTTAATAATAAATGTATTTAAAGGGCTCTTCTTTTGTGGGCTATAATTTATGTTTTGTATTGGATTCGCGCCACAGTTAAAGACATTTAAAAAGTCTATGTATCTTTCATGTTGAAGGCCCTTAACAAGATTATTAATAAAAAATAGCTACAAATTCATCTATTAATAATCCCCCGTAACATATCTGAATGTATATTGTGTCTTACTAGCCCATGAAACTGCAAATGAATACCGTAATTACATTTTGATTGGTGGGTAAATTAGTGATGGTGGAATTGTTGCTCTGCCCTGTATCTGAGCCACAGAAACGACTCCTCCGTTTTCTAAATTCATCTCTAACCGAGACAGACACACGGTGTGACGCAGCACCACGGCCTCTGTTACCATAGTGATGTGGAGTCTGCTGTAAAACATCCCAGGGAGATAATGACAGAGCACGTCGACCCCGACATCAACACTGACTGTACAGTGAGGGAGACGATACACAGCAGCCGCCTGTTCAGGCATGTTTATCCATTAAGTGGAGGCTGTGTCACTGGGAATTACCTCTAATAGTTAGTGGATATTGAGCATTTAAAGCTGCGTAAATACTCATTGAATGTCGTATTTGTGATGTGGTTTGCGGCCGTGGAGAGAGACGGCAGAAAACGGGGGACGCTCCGCAGTGACTTTGACGGAGCTTTAGTCTTTTGTTTTTAGTTTTTCCTGAGAAACTGAATCCCTCCGCACCAGGAATCTGGCCCAGTTCAAACGGGAACGGAGGGAAATCGGAGAGGATTCTCTTTTTTCGCTGTAATCCTGTGAGTGTACTGCCAGCTGTAGTCGTTGGGTTGACAGACCACAGGAGGGACGGAGCGAAAGGCCTCTGGTTGATGTGGTGAGAGTCGCCTCGGGACTTGGACAGAGACAAAGAGTCTGATTGGACGCTCGTAATCTGGATAGAAGTTACTCGCACGACCCAGAGAGAGACACCAGCAGCAGCAGCGTCCTGATTACTGTATGCTGCAGAGATCCCCTCGGGTACAGCGTGACATCATCTGGTGTTTGTTATCCAGGCTGGAGGAAGACTTTGGCATCTCTCAGCGCCGAGGAAGAGATGGAAAATGAGCGTATAGATGAGCTCAGGTTTTGTTTTTAAGAATGCTCTGTTGTGTGAGACATATTTTGGCGAATGCAACACTGCACAAATGTTGAGGAAAAAAGGTTTAGACCAGAATGTACTTTACTACCCTGGATATTTGTTGTCTCTCCCCCCCCTCTTCCCCCACACCTCTCTGTCATTTGTGAATCACTTCAGTAGAATCTGGTCTCAGGGAAGCACAGATAAGGCGTCTTTGTGTTTTAAGATGTTTTCCAACTAGACTTCCTGGTGCATATTTCATCCTCTACCTGAGAAAAACACGCCCACAGTGGCGCGGCCTCGTGGTCGGGCTGAAACCCGACCACGAGTTCAGGGGCCCTGGGTGCGATCGGTGCTTAATTTCCCACTGAAACCAGTCGGTAACCGTTGTTTTCTTCTCCTCCTCTCTGTGTGTTGCAGGCCAGGCCGAGGCCGAGCTGAAGAAGTTCAGTCCGTACTACACAAAGCAGTTCTCTCTGGCTCGTTTCTCCGAGGTAGAAGACGACCTGGAGCAGCACAAAGAGAAGATCACACAGCTGCTCAAACAGAGGGTACGTGTCTGCACTGGTGCCAGACCCTCCCCGAGTCAGCATTCTCCCTTTTTTAAGAATGGGTCCAATGAATCAGAGGTTTGGCCGAGTTACTGCAGCAGTAAGCACATGGGCAGGTGTGACTAACATCTGTGACGTCATCCAGCGGTGTGAGACAGAGGAGTCACCTAGATTACAGCGTGTGAACTGTGATTAAAAGCCAACAGCAGGATAACATCCAGACTAACTAAACAAAGGGCCCATAGGAAAACAATCAAATAGAGATAATGATCAGAAAATGAAAATAAACAATGGTTTTCGGCCCACTTTTTGTCCCAGTTGTCCAATTCAGGCTCACCTGTGAATTAATTTATAAAAAAGGCCAAGCTGAGGTTTTTATCAACATCAGAGCCAAACTGTTAATTCAATTGTTTCATAAACTAATCATGATTACCCGTGGCTGTGAGCCAGTTGAGGTGGGTCATGCCTCCCCATGGCACGTCCAGCTGGTAGGAGACCCTGGAGTAGACCCTTGTTTTTTGTACATGACAGCTGATTGGTTGATTCAACTCCTAACATAGACTAATGTTAATGCACTGCATGTAAGTGTAAAAGGTATATCTGGCATATCCTAGTGTACAAGTTCCCCTTCGTCACTCTTGTGGTATTTCCGCCAGGCAGCTTTGATTTATCTGTCCATGTTTTGAAGTGTCGGCCGCATCAATGTGCTGCACACAGCATTGAAAAATAACATTTAAAAATTCAACAACAACATCTTTGTGTCCCTGTTACTCTGGATTTCCAACCCAACCTTCATCCAAAGGGTTTATCCACAAATATACACGAGACGTTCACTGCAGAGGGAATTCAGAGGACAAAATACAATGCTTTTGGTTTTTAGCTGAGTGTTCATTGTGTGTGTGTGTGTGTGTGTGTGTGTGTGTGTGTGTGTGTGTGTGTGTGTGTGTGTGTGTGTGTGTGTGTGTGTGTGTGTTGAGCAGGGGGCTGCTGAGGGAGGCGAGGTGCTGTATGAGGAGTGCGTCCTTTTCTTTGACGAGACCAGGAAGTGGAAGGAGAGGTACGTGGTGGTGAGAGCCAACTACTGCCTGGAGTGTCACGACAGCCTGGAGGTGAGCGCCAACGCGTCACGTTGTTGTGTCTACACACTACCGTACAAAAGGACACGTTTCATCTCCGTTTGTTTTTTTTGTCCTCTTGCCCTCTATTCTTTTTCTTCTCCTCCTGTCCTCCGCCACCAGACTTTTGTGAAAGGGATTCCTTCCCGTCAGACGCTGCTGCCTACAGGGGGCACTGCCCTGACCTCAGAGGAGAAGTACATGTCCATGGTGGACAAGTGCTTCCCTGATGACACCAGTGAGTAAAAAATATCTTTGTAAGAGATAAAGACAAAGAGTGAAATAAAACAATACAGAGCATCAATTACTGGCACCCATAAGATGGAGCAATTTAATTGATTTTAATTCAATCCATCTTAAACTAGAAAAGTACATAACATACATGCATGTGTACATGCAATTGAAAGAGGAACAATTCATAACCCGTAGCAGAGTCCAAACTAAAGTAGCGGGCCGGGTCAGAGTAGTGTGGAGCCAGCCGTTAAAGACGGTATGAAACTGTAATAAAATGTGTTATCAATTAAATATATATCCAAAAAGTGTGACCTTGAGCACGACCAAATATTACATGATCTCCTGGCGGAGATAATAATAAAAATGGTGTCTATTCACTGTTCCTGTACTTGACACATCACATGCAACGTAATGCTACACAACATGCCTACATGCTCAAGAATGCCAGTGATGGGATTTAACAGATACATTTTATACTACTTGAGTACAATTTGGACATACTTGTACTTTATTGTATTTACTTCATGAGCTTTACTCATAATGGAGTATTTTTTACACTGGGGCATTTCTACTTTTACTTAATTAAAGGATCTGAGTTCTTCCTCCGCCACTGATTTCTGCCATATATCACACTATTAATGCCTGCTAACAGAAATTGCGAAAACTGTCAATTTTTTCATCTATCCAATAAATGAGTGTGTTGGGTTTCAGTGGACATCACAGCTTCACAAAGAATGTCCCTTGTATTTGATCACGGGCATTTCCGCCTCCGGTGTTTTGAAAAGAGAGGTGTATCTTTGCTGAGTAAACAGTAGCCTCGGCAGAGGATGAGCTTCTTAACGCAATGTTGTCATTTGGCTGTTTGCACACAAACACGCTCTCAGAAAGGGATGCTGGGTTTCGTTCCCACCTGTTGGTTACACATGAGAAGAAGAAAAAAAGTTTCAGGATGCATGCTCACTTAGATTTGTATCCTTCAATATTTCTCTACTTTTAAATTATTCCACATAGATTTCACAGACTCAAAGTTCACTATCTTCATCATCACCAACTATTTGAAAAATTACAAATATGTCATCCTACTGGCTATACGCGTAGGTTTCTTTGTGCGCGCATAGAAGACAAAGCAGCTCTTAAACTGGAGCTCACTGTTTTCCCTCTAGATATTTGATCTGGTCATATTTTTTTAAGCCTTGTATCTTAATGGAGGAGAAGAGAAACCGGTTTCCCACTGTGATCTTGAACAACAACCTCCCACCCACGGGTGCTCAACAAAGCTAAAAGCAGCTCAGGTGGGAGTTTCGGGAGCCAAGAAAGACTGAAGGAATTTAGGAAGAACATTGTTTAAGACACGCAGGCGCGAAGCAGCACTTTGACCATGTTGGTTGATCTTCAGTCTACTTCATACATGCATTTTAAAAACACACATTGCAGTTTGACTGTTTATTTAAATGCCGTGGACTCCCTGTGAACTAGGGTGACCAGACGTCCTCTTTTTCCCGGACATGTCCTCTTTTCGAGACCTAAAAAAAGCGTCCGGCAGGGATTCAAAAAACGTCCGGGATTTTGCTACGTTCGGGAAAATAGTTATTACCCCCCTTACAAGTTCTGGAAATGGTATCTCCCTCACGTTCCACCTTCTTGCGCAAGCTCTGACTGTAGAGAGAACTGTCATTGGTCGACCGATCGCGGCATGCTACACGGCATGCTACACACTACTGCTACCCCCCCCCCCCCCCCCCCCCCCCCCCCCCCCCCGGAACGAAGTGTCCTCTTTTTCACAAACTCAAATCTGGTCACCCTACTGTGAACAGTGTTCTCTGGCAGCAGGAAACTGCTTTTAGATGTCATAAAATGTAGCTTAAATTGTTCTAGAAATGTGGTGATATTAACGTAAAAAACAGAGACTTCAAGCCTGCAAATGTTTGATAACATGGGTTCTCAGTGGAATACTCCTTTTAAAAGGTATCCGTCAGTGTGCTGAGTGCCCAGCAGTACAACTGGTGTCCTGTGTGGAAGCAGGCAGGTTTGGACAGGCTCTGTTCCAGACTGTTTCCAGTCTATTTACCCAAACAATAGCCACTGAAGAACTGACAGATGGATCAGACTCAGAATACTGCTGCCTTCAGACCACAGGGCTCACCTGGGGTGACCTGTTTACTCGCTAGTTTCTAATTTGCATGTAACACTCAACTAAAGCAGCAGGTCTGAGGCGGGAGCAGACTTAAGTAGATAATAGATTAAATCGCTAATTAATTAGAATACCTTAATTCATGACAAAGCACTGGGGGGAAGCACAGTAAATGTATCTATGAGGTAACTTAATATCCATCCAAGGACCAGGTAAATATATTATAAGACAGATGCTAATGATTAACTAAATGTTTCCCAAAGTGTCTTTTTAATATTTGAAATATAATCAAATTAAACAAAACTGAGCGTTGTCAACACCGTTTTATTCTCTTATGTTTTAAGCTTTTGCTGCTGTTGACTTCCCAGAGATTTAATGTTCATGTGTTTTTATTAAGAGAATCTGACTCAATAAACATTCACTCTAAATGGTGAATCCTTTGTGTCCCTGACTTAAATAGAGCAGAGAGAGATTTATTTGTTTCCGAAGCTCGTACTGTTGTGCCTGAGGGCCTTTTTTTTTATTCTCTGAGAAAGGGGGTGAAAGTCTCCTCTGCTTTGGTGGCTTACAGCGTAGAGCAGTCACTGAACCGGCAAGAGCCTAAAAACATTACATATGAAAGTCATTCATGCATCTCTCTCGACTCGGATCAGTCTGTTGCAGGCCTTTGAGAAACAATGATGCGTGATGAGGCGTTAATGCTTCAATGAGCTGAAGACATGGCGAGCAGAAGGGAAACACCACATTCCATTCACAACGTTTACTACTATGGCGTAGAAAATACCGAACGCTAAGCTGCCGCGGTGGCTAAAACAACGGCTTTCCGTTCCGTTCGGTGGCGGCCATCAGCTGATCTCCATGTTTTCTGTGTTCAGACGTGAAGGAGGACTTTGCTCCGCCTCTGTCGGGGATGCCTGGACCGCTGCCCGTCTACCTGCGTCTGCCCTACAGGAGAGACTCCTACTTCTGCTTCAGACAGGAGGCCAAAAAAGCTGCCTTCCTCTCCATCCTGTCAGACTGCATCCGACACCAGAACCAAGGTGAGTCCAGAAGATACGGCCGGTCTAAATGCTCCACAGGAGGTTTGTCATCCTCTGCTGGCTCTCTTATTCTCGTTGAGGGCGAGGGAATCGTTTGGCACTTTGGGATTGTTTTCATTTCGAGATCTTACATTGAGGGATTGTAAACTTGTTTTTCTACTAAATGCTTATTTAATTGTACTTAACTTACTTACTTTAACTTTACTAAATTAAAGACAGTCTGAAGTTGGCATCATTTTTGGTCCTAAATCCGTAACTATCCGTCCATAGAAACAGAAACCAGATGATGTATTATAACTGACAGCGTTCAGTTCTTTACAGTTTTCAATATTTGGCACTGCTGATAGTCAAGACCAAAAAAAGTTTGGCTTCTTTTTATAGTTTTTCTTTTTCATAGTTGTCGAACACACACTCAAGATCCTAGTTGCTTTTTAATAACATATCACCATGCCAGACCTTCACTGGCTCCAGATGTGCTGGTTTTCTGTCGCTTATACAGTCACATGGACTTTAAGACATTGTGATGGACAGTTTCAGTAATATGTGACATTTTACAACCGATAATGATGATAGTAGTTAGTTGCCCAGATATGGAATAAAACTGATTAAAAATGACTTTCATTTTTTAACACATGGTCACTCACTAATGATCCATTTTACACTCTGTAGAAATGATTTGAGAAGCAGCGGCACTGTATCAGCAGCAGCAGCAGCATCTAAGTGTTCGAGAGACGGATCTAGGTTGCATGGCATCACTTAAATCACTTTCGGCAGTTGCCATGGCAACAGACTCGCCACACCAGCTCCGAGGCCTTTAAAAAAAAAATCAAGTTAGAGCAGAACATCTCCGCTCTGTGCTGCGGAGCGAGTTGACGAAGCATTTCATTCACATCTCTTAGAATAAAGCGAACGCGCTGGAGACCGATGACTCATCATTCATCTGTGTGTTTTGCTAATCTCTCCATCGCTCCTCTCTGTCAGACTTCCTGAAGAAGAAGACGTGTGAAGTGCAGGCCTTCCTCAAAGCCATCCAGCTCTACAGGCAGGACAAAGGCAAATACGAGGCCTGGGACATGCTGATAGGGAGCGATGTCAGGGTACGTCCCTCAACTCTTTTTCGTTTTCTTGGTGTTTTCAGATTCTCAGTAGAAGTTACGTCGGCAGCAGCTGCTCCTCCTGCGGTCAACACATGCTGACAGTTAATCCCCACCAAAGGAATAGCTCAACATGTTGTTAATTGAGGGGGAGGTTAAAACAGATGAGGCGAGAATGTGGTAATCGGCGAGCTTTAGAGGCGTCTCCTGATTCCAGGCTTTATGCTAAGCTAGGCTAACCGCCCTGACCCTGCACTTGACTCAGACGTGAGATTCATAGTGCGTCTTTATTGCAAAGACACCAAACAAGTGACAATTCAGAAACCATAACTGCACAAAAACTCAACATACGATAACTTCTAGTCCACAGGAAAGCTTTACTGTTGAAGAACAGATGAATATTTTTCTCTCCTGTTTCATATAACCCTCGTTTACTCTGGGATGAACCTTTACGTCAGTCAAACGGATAAACTCGATCCTGCAGACGACCGAAACGTTCATGAAGCAGATGTTCTGCTGCGAGACCAGAACATTTGTCTGGGGAGCAGCGCACTGTGGCTGAACTGTGTCAGTGGTGAAGTGATGATGATGATGGTGGTGGTGATGATGATGCCTTTGTAGGGACAGAAGCAGACATTTGTTCCTACTGCAGGGATCAGAACTAAACAACACAGAGCGCGTACTCGCGCTTATTTTTAAAGACTTGTAGTCCACGTTCTGCTAAAGCAATCTGGAGGTGATACAACGTGACCGATAGAAGCTAACACTAAAATATGAATCCATGAATGTAGGATTCGTTTCAAAGGCTACACAGCGACCTGTAAAATGCCTATTTTTTTTTTTTTAATATACCTTTTATTTGAACCCGAGGCATCATTTCGTTGCCTTCTGTTTTCGATGTTTTCGTTTGATCTTGTGAAACCTTTTGTAAAGATATGAGAGCTAAAGACTAAATCCATGATTATCTTTCTGACCTTTTGATTGTGACGGTTGAGACATCACCGCTGATGGTCCTCCAGAGGAGACGCATTCATGATCATTGAATAGGCAGAGAGGCTCTCATGGCACAATGACGGCAGCGCTGGCGTTATTGCAGATGGAATTATCGTACGAGTACGAGTTTCATTGACGAGTTTGAAGGTTTTGTTTCAGTATTGCAGTCATAAGTAAGGAAGTAGCTTTATTTACGCAGCACCTGGAAACAACAGAACATTACAACGTGCTTCACAAAGGAAAAAAGTGAATCGACCTAAATACAGACTTGAGGAAGAATAAAACACCAACAGATAGAAATGCATTAAAATAAGTGAAAGTAGAAACATTGCACAAAGAATGCAGACGGACGCGGGGCGTGTACCCTTCAGTCACGGCTCATTTGCATCCTCTCACTCGGTTTGCTGTAATCTTCCAGCGGCCGAAAAAAACACTGAGAACACGCGAGAGGAGCTTGGGTTCCCCCAGAGCGTCCTCCTTACTCTCTTTTTCTCTCTTCCTTCCTTCCTTCCTCCTCTCCTGAGCTCTCTGCTCTGCCGTTGTGCTTCCTGCTGTTTTTCGCTCCGTCCTCGTTCAGGAATCCTCCCATATAATGACGGTGTAAATGCTCCATTGTGTTGCCGTTCACTCGCATTGTGTTAAGTCACAATTAGTCGGAGGTGAGAGGAAGTTTGACTTGCTGCAGGAAATACACACACACACACACACACACACACACACACACACACACACACACACACACATACCCCTTTTTTAAAGGCAATTTGTTTGAGCAATAGATCAGTAATGTCCTGTTTTCTCTGCTCCTAGCGTGCAGTTCATACACGTATGAAGTAAAAATACACACCAAAGTACACAGGCTCCCACTCACTCACCAGCATTTTTTGTACATAGCTCTCGTCTGACGCACACGCACATGCACACGCACACGCACACACACAAACACCAGTGAGAGCTAAGACGTGAGAGGAATGAATGAAATGTTGGCAGCAGTTTTATAACCACCGAATCATAAATCAGTCGAGGTCTCAGACTTTACAATCAGTTATTTAGATAGAGTGTGAGTGAATATTCTTCTCATGAACCTCTGCACTGTTGGATGAAGAAAAGTCTGGCACATGTATCGCACCACTGTCCGTCTCGATGTGTATTTAGCTGACGATCCAGCCCTCAGCTCTCTCTAGTTTGTGTTATATGACCCGGGGCTTCATTACCAACTGGGCAAAACTATTTCAAACATTTTAACGAGAACATTTCTTCACAAGACGTAGCCTTTTCTCGTTCCAAATCTATTTGGTAATGTGAAAACCTTAACGACCGATATCAATGGTAACAGTGTCTTGAGGCCTTGTCTTTAAAAAAAAAAAATCCCCTTTTAAGACCCTTGATAATTCGGTCAATGCTATGTTACATGGAGCATATTCAGAGTGTTAATATGGATTGTTGAGGCTGACTATCTTTGGGAGGCTTTAAAAAAAACATATGTGAATAATATTGTTAAACAAACACTTTGGATACAGATCCCTTTGATTTTCTTTTTTTAACGATTTGTGACCAAGATACATTCTAAGTGGGACATTTTACAGTGAACTTATCAGTGAAGAACGCGCTGTTTTCAAATGTCTTCCAGCCTACTTCGGTATCTCTGTATATATCATGTTCTGGGTCTGTCCCTATTTTATTGTGCATTTTCTGTGTTTCTTAAACCTAAGTAACTAGCGTGTAAATAGAGGAACCTCTAGAGTCTAGTGGTTGTGGTTAATGGATAATCATAGCCAGACATCACTTTGGCTTTTGGTAACCTGAGATACATAACAAAAAAAAATAGGGCTTGAATGTGTTTAAAGATATTTTAAATGCTCCATGAAAAAAGAAACAAATAATAATAATTTCGGTCCTGCCTGTGTGTTTGCAGGTGATGGCCAACGTGGTGATGGAGCAGCTGCTGCCGTCTCTTCAGAAAGACATGCTGCCTCGCCTCAAAGCCAAGAAGATGGAGAGGAAGAGAGTCTGGTTTGCTGTGAGTCACACTGTTAACTTGATACCTTTTTTATATCCTTTGTGACTGATGATGCTGCTGGCTCACCGTCATGCAGATGAAAAAGTATCGCTTTTAATTTGAAAGTTGGCCCACGAGGAGCATTTTTATGGTGATGGTGTTTAATCACAAATTTAACCCAGTTAAATCTAGAATGGTAAATCATGCATTCATGCTGTGGGCTAGTCCCCGCATTGCACTCGGTCTCTACTGTAAATCTTCATATGGAGCAATTTCAAGCAGTAAGAAATGAGCTGAAAACTTTATTTATACGACGTGCGTTTGATCAATTGACTTGTTTGTGCCCAGACGGTGGAGGCGGCGTACATCCTGATCCAGGAGCATCTGCTGGAGGGACTCTCGGCACTGAAGGAGGAATGTCGAACGTCGGTCCGGCAGCAGGAGGTGCTCATCCACTCCGACATGGACCAGATCCTCAACTCCAGACAGCAGCTGGAGGAAAAAGTCAGAGGTAACGTTCGGCGGCCGACTGACACGGCGTGCGGTCGAACGCGGGACGAGCCGCATTCCTCTGCGATGAATGTGAAGGTTTTCTGAGAATAAACGTTTGGAATTTCTTCCTCCAGCCAAAGTGTCGGAGCAAGCGGAGAAGCTGTGCTCCGAGTTCGTCCAGCCGTACCTGGCCTCAGTCCTGGAGGAGCTGATGGAGCCGGTCAGCTCCGGCTTCCTGGAGGGACGGCAGCTGAGCGAACACGCCATGGACCAGGTGTGTCAGGACGTCCTGCAGCTGGCAAGCAAAGAGGAACTGAAGAAGGTTTGTCAATCATCAATATCCTCTTTTGTGTTTTTTTTTTTTTTTTTACTGTGTTATTGAAGACCAAACCTGACTCCATCAGAAATTAATAAGAAATTAGTAAAAGATACAAGATGGCCAAATAAACTGAGGAATAACCATCTTTTACTGTCACCTCCAGAGTTTTCCGCATGAGAAAGGGATTATTTATTCATGAATATTTAAATCAAGGCCTCCTTGAAGGTGTCTATACCCAACATATATTTTCACCACGAAGATAGTTTGATTTAGCACGACCTAATTTGTACTCATGAATTAATCATTTCAGGTCATAAATCATCAAAGCTCAACATAAAAAACACTCCAACAATATGTCTAGTAAACAACAAAATAAAGACAACATTTGAATGTCCACATTGATTAGTCTCATGTGATAGTGACAGTACATTTTATATATATATGTGTTTTAGACAGATGGTCTATGACAGCTGCTAGTCGGATGAAACAAGCTATTTGAGGACGTCACACTTGGCTTTAGGAAATAAATCGACACGTGGATAGATGATGGAAATATGTATTAGCTGCAGCACTACAAAATCCAAGCAGCTAAAAACAATATAACAACATTGCATCACAACTGTGTACAACAGACGGTCGAAGGGATAGAGAAAGGAAACGTGATAACTTTCCATTCAGTATTTGTAGGCACCTCAATACCAAAAAAAAAACAGCTGCCAACTCCCTAAGTGATCCGCCTTCACTGACTGGAAGTACACACAGAATCATGTCACTTTACTTCCTACTGCAAAATAAGTGTGACCCCCAGCTACATGAGTGCACAAAGACGGGCTGTTCTTTACCCTCTCGTCTCTCCGTCTCTCAGGCTCTGGCAGACATGGCCAGACCCGACCTGCAGAGCTGCTACCAGAAGATCGGCTCCCTGCAGCAGAAACTGCAGCACCTGCAGGAGAGATTTGGTTTCTCCAACATTTCAGGAGTGATCCACAGCGCGCAGATCGACCTGCAGCAGGTACGCACACACACACATGTACACTCTGTGCCTCTTGTCATGTTTCAGATGTCTCCAAATTGTCACTTCCACCACACAAAAGCACATTTTAGACAAAAAACAACCACATTTGTGACTCTACCACTTCTGTACTTTTGCTGAAGTAGGATAGGAGTATTATTACATTGTATTGGTACTTTTACTTAAAGGGGCCGAATACTTGCTGCTAACACACACACACACACACACACACACACACACACACACACACACACACACACACACACACACACACACACACACACACACACACACACACAGGTTTCATTCCCTCTCTCCTCCTTTCGGACCACTCAGCTGTAATCTTTCTGCTCAGACGGAGTGGGCGGAGGACTATTTCTGGCCGAGTCGTTTTATTAGCCAACATTTTGACACAATTGTGATTTGTAATGTATGTTCCTTCAATACATCAACTCGGCACTTCAGTGTGTGAACACATTACGAGTCTGCTGATGATATTTCACACTGATGGCATTTCCAGCTGCTTTTTTCCCCTCCGCTGTGTTTGGGGCATTTAACTGCTGTCTGATCTGATCTCGTGTGTGTCTGTGTTTGTGTGCTTCAGCTGACTGAGAACGCAGCCTACACGTTCGAGCAGCTGCTCCACAAAGCCGTCCAAGACAACCCCGACAACCCCGGCTCTGCCATCGAGAAGGCCAAACACAGAGTGCTCAAGGTCAGTGTGTAATTTATAACACCATCCTACATGTTTCCGAACGATCCTTTGGAACAGACGTTTAGTGAATTAAGAAACACATTAGTGCCATTACAAATCCAATCAGAGAGACAGGAGAGAGAGAGAAGAGACATGAGGGTTAAGAGAGAGAGAGAGAGAGAGAGAGAGAGAGAGAGAGAGAGAGAGGAACGAAAAATGGGATGGGGAGAGAGGCAAGAGACGGAGAGGAGATAGGGAAAGAGACGAGAGAGTGAAAGACATGAGAAGGGGGTGAGCGAGAGAGACTATAGACAGGAGTGAGAGACAAGAGGGAGTGATGGGAGAGAATAACGAGAAAAGGGATGGGGAGAGAGGCAAGAGGGAGCCGGGGACGAGATGTGTGTGAGTGTGAGAGAGAAAAGAAGACCTCCCTGACATGAAGTGACGAGTCTCCCCTCTCCCCTCTGTGTGCTGCAGCAATACGACTATGACAGCAGCACAGTGAGGAAGAGGATCTCCAGGGAGGCGCTCGTCTCCATCACTCTGCCCTTCATCAAGAAGAACCTGGCTTCCTGCAAAACGGTGAGTCTCACACAAACACACTTACTATTAAGAAAGCTACGACAGCTCCAGAGCCTGACCTGTGTGTGTGTGTGTGTGTGTGTGTGTGTGTGTGTGTGTGTGTGTGTGTGTCTCTGTACAGGAGCTTCAGGGTCTCGAGCAGTCAGTCTACGCCGACCACTCCAACTACATCCATGTTGAGAACGTCTATGAAGACATCCTCCTGCAATCTCTGGACAAGGAGGTCACTAAAGGTATGACACAAGTTACACAGATGGTGACAAATCAGCAACACACACACACACACACGTACACACACGCACACGCCTCTAATCTGTCCCGTTGTCTCCTGCAGTGGTGAAGGAGGCGGCCAGCCTGAAGAAGTACAACCTGTTCACAGACAGCAGAGACCTGCTCAGTCAGTCCAGCCGCTCCAGCCTCTCCTCCCCGCCCGTCTCCACGCCGGGTACCCCCGCCATGGAGCTCTCCTCTCCCTCTAAAATCTCCATTGAGACCCAGCCCCCGTCTCCTCTGGCGGTCAACGGCCTGCCGCCCAGCCCCCGGGAGGAAGCGCCGCCGGAGGAGAGCGAAGCCTCGCCGGACGCGGCCGTTATTGAGACGCCCCTGGGGAAGGTTGAACGAAAAGATGCCGCTCAGAGTGTCGCTGTCGGTGAGGAGGCAGCGGAGGACGTCTTCCAAACCGTGGAGGCAGCAGCAGGCACCCCCGCGTTAGCAGACGCATCCAACCCGAGTGAGTCGCAGGAGGTCAACGCAGAGGCGTCTCCAGAGGCCGTGATCCAAAAGGAAGAGATTTCTGTAGAAACGGAAAGAGTGGAGATGGCCGCCGAGCCTCAGAGGACAGATGCTCCAAACGAGGCAGAAGTCACTGCGTCAGAAATCCCTGTTGTTGTAGAAAGCATAAAGACAGACGTAGAAGCAGCAGCACTGATGGAAGCTCCTGTACCAAGTTCTGATCCTCCTAACGAACCAGCAAACCCTTCAGCAGAGAGCACTGGGTCCCAAACTGCAGCCAGCAGTGAAGGAGAGACAAACTGTGGAAGTTCAGAAATCAAGTCAGAGGCTCCCTCTAGTGGTCAAACCCCTGAACTCACTTCTGCAGACATCTGCTCGGGCACCGGGCGACAGGAGGCCGAAGCAGTGACCGTCTCAGACCCCAATTCTCCGGCCGTGACGGCCCCGTCAGACATGGAGTCCACGGAGGATGTGAAAACAACGCAGAGCAGCGTGGACGAAGCCTCAACGACCCCCGACGTCTTGGAGGAGGAGGCCAACGTCGGCAGATCACCTGTGAGCTCGGACGATCCCGCCGGGGACAAAGCCACGAGCGACGAGCCGTCTCCTCAGGCCCAGACGGAGGCGGCAGACGCAGCAACATCTCAGCCTTCTGAGCCCGCCGAGGAGGAGAGCCCTGAAGCCCAGCCCGTTGGCTGCATCAAGGAGATCCGTGACCTGGTGGAGGAGGTGATCGAGGTGGAGGAGCTGGTGCACCGGTACCCCGACGGAGTTCCAAAAGAGGAGGAATGAGGCATCAGGATCCATCACAGAGGCATTTATGTTCTCTCAGCAAAGACGGGGGAGACAAATGATTCAGGATGTTCTGCAGAATGGAACGTTCAGCCTCAAACTGTCCTGGAGTCAAAACATTTGTTCTCGGAGCAGAAACAGGAAAAAGAAAGACTCCTGAGAAACGTTCACAAAAGCTTCCGTGAACTTTTTTTCTTCTTTTTTTTTTAAACACATATGCATGAAATTATTGTAAATTATTTATACAAATCAATATATCAGCTGTGTCGGGTGTATATAACAAACATGTCGGTTTCATTCAGTGAATTCCTTTTAACACTACAACTGTTGTAGCGCCAAAATGTTTTTGAAAACCCAGATTTGGAACTTTCATGTGAAGTTTGGAAATTGCATTATGCTGTGGTAGATTACAAAATCTATTTCAAAGGAATAGTTAGACATTTTGGAGAATGTTCTAATGCGTGTTCTCTCTGAAAGTAGGATGTGAAGATGGACATCAATCTCCGTATGTAATGTCCGTGTGTGAGCCGGAATCAGGAATCAGATTTTTATTTTATCTCTCAGCTCTATATTACAGGCAGACAAGATATTTGTATCCATCTGAATATCTCCCAAAAAAGACAATTAATTAATTACTTAAAATGCCAAACTATTTCTGAAAAATAAAATCTGTTAAAAACTGCTATAACGGATATTTAAATATGAGACTACACGTCCAAATTCCATATTAAAGATCTAATTTAAAAAAGGTGCAAGATACCAGATTATGAGCATTTTTATTGCCTCTCAACGGCTCAACATGGCGGAAAGTGAGCGGGCGGCTCACAGCTAATGTTGCTAACAGCGCAAACTGCGGCGAAATTGCTGACTGAGCTAACGGTGTTCAGCTGCGGGGGAAGTGGAGGAGGGTGCTACGCGTTCGGGACGCCGCTGTGCGCTGTTTGAGAGCGGCGCAGAGCAGCGGCGCAGAGCAGCGGCGCAGAGCGCGCTAGCGGGGAGCCTCACATGCACTAAAAGCCACGTGGCAGTAACACACTCAGAGGGAGAGCGACTTCATTCTCTGCTCCAGTAGACGTTCATCTTCCATTTCGCTGTTTGCTGTTGTATTTATGCTCTAAATGTTGAATGCAGCTTCAATGTGATTTATTTTTTAAACCCACGGAAGGACTTTCTTTTGTTTGTTTTTAGCTAAAAAGGAAACTAAAGAAGTAGCTCATCATATTGCCTTTACAGCACCTCCATGTTGCCTCTTCGTGCCTTACGTCACACAATGAAGGAAACCGGCTTCGCTCACGCGGAAGCGGTTGCCGTAGAGACCGGTCCGAGTCTCGACCCCTGTGCCTTCCACCTGTGCAGAGCGTCTTAGAGCAGACGTGGGACAGTTTACAGAGTACAGGGAGAAACTCTTGACCATTTACTGTCAACGGGGATGACTGTTTGTTCATGGAAACATTGTGTGGGATTATTAATAAAATAAGAGTCTGAAAAACAAACACGGCCTCAAACTATTTCTGTGCGAGTTCTCTGGTTTCGATGTGGGGGAAAACGACACAAACAATAAATGGTTTTATTTGCCAATAAAACACACGCAGCATGAGGTTTGGATTATTTATTTTTGGTCCACAATCACAGACACACTGTGCTGAGAAATATCAAAAACCTGCAAGTAATCTAACATCTGTGACGGATTAAATACTAAATACAGTTGGACTACAATAATACGCGTTACATCCATTTGATATATTGCACCACATATTTCCGCGGGCCAGCAGCGCTCCAGGCCATCAAGGACAAGATAAAGAATACAATAAATTAACATTTGTTCATATTTAAGAATTTTTTCAAGATAGGACAATAAAGGCTGTTATTTCTTCTTAAATTACATTCATAGAAATAAAGATAAATGACATCTTAATCCAGCACTTGGACTTCTTGAAACTCTCGTTTTTTACAGTCTATTGCAGAGTTTCTAGTGAGATACAGTGTGTACTCTTATTTTATGGTCCATCGTTTCCTGGAAAGAACTGTGATTTGGGACTAATTATAGCGACAATGCTCTGAGACTGTTATTTGACTTTAGGGAATTATGTGGAGTTTATAAAAGGTTGTTGATTTATGAGTAAGCAAATCCAGCTGACCTGCTAGTGTCTCCAGGTTCTACTTCAATTCAAAGTGCAACAATTGAACACTGTCTATCTCCAGTATTGTCCCTAAAATATGTACCAAATTACACAGTGATTATCAGCAAGCTTCCTTTGAAATACAGAAAATACAGAACCGCAAACATAAACAATACATTTAATATGATTTATAGTTATTTAACGCATTCATAACTGTGTGGGACATACTATACTACGTCCCAGTAGACCCAAGATTAATCTGAGCCGTCACAATATGATTAAAGGGATAAGATAGAAAGTGCATTTTCTCAGTTTTGCTTTTGTCAGGCAAGCGAAAATAAAAATAAAAAAGCTCCACCAGCCAGTGACCCGGACTGGTTTTAAGTCTATAAAATATTATCTCTGTTAAAGGATAGGTGATATATATGGTGATATTCTCTAAGTTGTTATCTTGTTAATAAATCCAACCAACAGTGAATACATCTACTGACGTGTGTGTGTGTGTGTGTGTGTGTGTGTGTGTGTGTGTGTGTTCTTCCTCTGAGCCATAGACCTCCATTAAAAACACATCAATGAGCCACAGTGTTGCACGGGATGACACGTCCCTTCATCACCATGAATACACACTAGTGTATTTTGACTCAACCCCACACACACCGTCCTGCTGCCACAAACACTCACCAGAGCACCAAATATGGATTAATCCACCGCTGAATATAGTCCACAACAAATGCACTATTTCCTCCCGTTTGATACAAATTACAGTGACCAGCTGTTACAGATTACTGAGCTTTTTTGGTGTAAGTCAGAACGTATTGCGACGACCAACACATTGTTGGTTTGAGTCTGCGCATTAGAGATGAGAAAGAAATATAGAATAACACCATATTTATCTTTCAAAACACACTTATTTCTTTTCTATGTTCTTTTTTGTTCATGAGCGATCACATTCGGCAGGCGGTGGTTACAAAAGAAACATTCGGCTTTGTCAAACGTGACGGCAAAATCAGAAAAATGCAGTTCAGTGTTAAGTCAAAGCTGCCTAGTTTATCACGAAACAGACGTATTACGCTTTGATGCACAGCACGTGTTCTCGAATCACAGAAGCAATATTAAAATTTATCAGAATAAAAGTCAAATGAAATTCAAGACCGACCTTAATATGTAGGTTTGTTAGTTTTTAAGTGTGTCACATTCATATAATATTAATAAATCACATGCTTTCATATGGAGTCTTGAGGATTTTATGGGTGTGGTAATTCAACTTATTTTCCTGTGCAGTTGCTTGTTTCAGCAGTTTTCCCTGAATGAGTGGCGGTGTATTCAAATATTCAAATTGGTGCTCCAACATGTGCCTCATTAACAGAACTGATCGTTATTAACACAGAGCGCCGAATTAAGAAAAGAAGCGCGTCGATGCTGTTCCTCCACAATCAAGATGTTTTTGTGCGAGAGCCTCCAGGTTTACCGGGAGGCGGTGTTGCAGTTGTAGAAAAACTGCTCGTCGGAGCGGAAGCTGTAGGCGCTGACTGGTCGACCTGCGGGGACAAACTGCTCCGGCAAACTGAAGGGCCAAACAAAAGAAGGCAGACATGGGATAAGTTAATACAATCTGATCAACAATCAACATTATGAATTATTCTCTTTCACAGGGTTATGCCACAGATATGAAGGTTGGGAGCCTGAGGGTGCACAATGTCAAAACGGGGAAGCAGAGACCTACTGAGAACCAGGGGCCGTTAAGCATCTGTCTTGCAAGTCTATAACATTTCATGCAAGCCCTTCTAAGTTCAGAGATGCATTCATTAATACAGGAACCAAAGCGGAGAGAAAAAGATAAAAATGTATGCCTGTGGAGATGGGTGCATGAGGGAGGCAGCAGTGGAATTGAACTGATGATAAAAATGATATTTTTGATCTGCTCCTTTCTCCTCCATTAAAGATGAACACAATTCTTAAACCTGTGACTTGACTATGAAACGTACTCACAAAGTTGGACACGAGCATGAAATTGTGTGTTTAAAGCATGGCCGCTTACATGTCTCAATTAGTGAGGCAATTCGGGGAGGTCAGAGGCTGTGTGGTCATCAGAGAGCAGAGAAGGGAGGGACAGAGACATGCCGTGCCGGTGCTTTGGAGAACCGGGAGTGAGCGCCAAAGGCCCAGATATGACCCAAAATAAGCAGAGATAAGAGCGACCAATTTATCCTTTTGAAAGAAACTAAGTAGATAAGCAACTGTGGATTTTGTAACACAATCAAGTACTTTTACAAGACAAAAACGAAATAAACAAACCAAAAAAAACATCGTCAAATGCATAATTGTAATGGGGCTGATGCAAAGCTTGAAATTTTTTTTGCAGAGATCCTGATACTTTCTTATCCACAGCCACATTTTATGAGTTAGTGTAAAATCCAAGTTTGTAACAAGTAACCACAAGTGTCAGATGAACGTAGTGGAGTAAATAAGAATACCACAATAAAGTGATGGTGCATAACTGTATTTCAGTGATTTACAGGTGTTTTTTAGCGTGAACACCACTGTCCACATCTCCTATAATAGTGAGTCTAGTTTGTCTCCTTCCTGTTTCAACATGACAAAGCCCCGAGCACAACGCAGCTGCACCAGTTCGATGCGGAAGAACTTTAGTGGTCTGCACCAGAGTCCTGAACTCAACCCCGTCCAGCACCTTTGGGATGAACTGGAACATCAACCGAGAGTCCGACCTGATCCTCCAACATCCGTGTTGGACCTCAGTACCGCTCTGGTGTCTGAATGGGAGCGAAGCTTCCAAACATCTGGAGGAAAGACTGAAACCAGAAAGCAGCAGCACCACCACCACCAGGTGGCGCTCTGACACCAGACATCTCTATGGAACCCCCCCAACACACTCAGGGCGGACCAATCCCTCAAGGTGAAGAAAAAGGAGGAAAAAAAAAAACGCTCATAAAAAGTTAATGTAATATTCATCTGTCCTGATGCAGGTGTTGGACATCCACAATGAGTGTGTGAGTTACAGACTGCTAATGGCTGGAGGGGTAAACAGCAGAGCAGCCAAGCCGTAAAAAAAAACAAAAAAAAAACGGAGTGATGTCAAAACACAGCGCCGTGACGAGGGCGGAGGCCGGCGGCCAAACCTGGAGGACCTGGCTGCCCTCCGCTTGGCAACAGAGGCCTGTTGAGGGGGATGATAAAAGGCCTGTATCTGCACCGTATAAATCAGTTACCACGGGGATGTGGATAAGGAGGGTGGGGGCCGATTTCACGCTCCATCTTCTGACCAGCTGCTGGGAGTTTGTGTCTGGTGGTGGTGGTGGGGGTCACCTCCAACAGGCCCCGGCCGCCTCGTCGGGATGCAGCGGTCGATGGATAAACTGGGCCCTGATGGATGACACCACATCTCACACGTATCCCCGTCTTTCTCCTCGCCGGGCCGAGCGGCCCGCCGCCTCCCTCAGCCTCCTAAAATACGAGCTGTTTGCTTTGCCCCTGCAAGCGCCTATAATGACGTGTTGTTTTTAGCCAAATCACTTCCAGCGATCAGTTACACAGCTTGCAGCATATCCCCACTCCTCCACCTCCTCTTCCTCCTCCTCCTCCTCCTCCTCTCCGTTTTGCCTTCACCCCCTGCCGCCCCCCCCCACCCGCCCCTCCACATCCCACACAACCACCATCTCCTCTCTGGGCAGAAATATGTCTTTTTCCTCTCCGCACGCTACGGCTGTCAGGGGGGATTTGAGAGCCCGGCTAAAGGAGGCTGGAGGAACACTGGAGCTCTGAGTCACACCATCCGCCCGCCTGCCTGCGTGTCTGCCTGTGTCTCTGGCTGCCGGACCGGTCACGCCCCGGCCCGGACCTCTAGGATCTGTTCACGACCCGCACGAGTCCTGAAGTTCAGACAGGACAGCTTTGATGGTGACAAAAAAAAACATTATACGAGATGTTGATCGGAGGCTGATCGAAATACGTATTAACCTCCACTGCGATTGCTAATTATGATTTAATTTCATGAAATTAAATTTGAAGATGTGACCTCAGGCCATGGGAACTTATGGCCAAGCTTCTGATCTCTTGTCACAGGTTGTGTAAGTCGACAGGTTCTGACCAGTTGAAGCACATCGTGGTGCTTCCTCCTCAGATGGTTTTAGTTGAATATTTTAAGAATTATCCAATTATTCACAGAATACACTGGAAATATATATGATGTGCAATTTAAGTGTGTTTTCTTTACAATCTGTCAGATTTGTCTTGCAACCCTTAACGGACAGATGACAACTCCTGAGCTGTCTGATTGACTCATAATTTATTCAACTTAAACTGCAAACATCGACTCAAGACCGGAAGATACACTGACTTTGTTTCATTGTAGAAATGTAGTTAAAGTAAAAAAATAAAAGTAATGTTTTTACTGGACCAAGATTTATAGACATAAACTTAATTCAACTGCCAATAAATTACAGGAATGACATGTTTTAGATAGCGTACACGCGAGTGCTGCGTCTCCTCAAAACTACATTAATAATATGTTGTTAACATTAGAGTCAGTCGGAGTTTTTCGTTTGATAGAAAACATTTATTTTAACGTCTCTATTATTCTATGTATTTTTTATGTTTTTCAGTTGAAGCTCGCGGTTCCAAAGCGCTAATGATTTATTACAGATTACACAAGTAATGAAACTCAACAAATATAATAAAACCCTGCATTTAATTTTTTTTAAAGAAAGGCTCAAGAACTGAGTGGCAGTGAGAAGGGGAAGTGCTTGTGGAATGATTTAAACCGTTCTATAGAAACACAGGCTCTCATCTAGAGCTGCATATCAAACCGAAAAGCTCCCGTCACAACCAGAAGTCAAACGCTGTCGCTGAGGAAATCTAATTCATCCAGCCAGGTGAGTGATGCTTTTTTATCACGCTTTGAATACGGCTTTTTTGAAGCCCGGCAGGTCTGGACGCCAGAAGCGACGGCCGACAACGCTGCTGATATGTCTCATTATGAAACATGCAAATCAACCTGTCTGCCCCCTCATTCCCGTCATGTGTGTTGTGACACGCCGGCAAAATTGAGGCGAGGGTGGTTGGGGGTCGCCGAGACAAGGGGCCCGGTGTTCCCACAAATGCCAGTTTGGCCCCAGAGGAGCGGCTGCAGGAGGCGGCGGGGACACGTCCCATCCCGCAGAGAACATTCCTTGGTAGTGAACAGGAAAGGGAATCAGGCCTTTTTCATCCTTTGGCGTGACCCTTTGCCCCCCCCTTATGTCTGTCTCTTCCAGGGCCCCCGCTTTGATCTCACCCCGCTGTCACTGCTCAGGTTACAGCTAACCAACGCGCCGGTAGAGAACCAGGTCTCGCCCCCCCGCCACCTCCATCCTCCCCGCGTATCTCCACGTCTCACCTGATCGCGGCGTTCGGCCTCTCCTTTTCCCTTCATGTATTTTGTACCTCGCTTCTCTTCCCGGCGCCCCGCCACATCCTGACGGCCTCTCAAAGCGCTCAATGAGCCTCCTGTTGGCGTGTGCACAGTCGCACACTGTCTGTCTTCCACGACTCTCCCTCTCTATTGGACACTGCTCTTAACCCGACCGAAGACAATTAACACTTGTGGGAAATCTGTCCGTACAGTGAAAACAATGTACATTTAATCAGAGCGGATGGATAACATTCAACCAAAACGTCCCTGTGTTCATGTCATGCCGTCATTTCCTGTGTTATCAACCGTCCAATAAAAAAGGCAAAAAAAGTTAAAACATATCTTTGAAAATAGAACAAAAAAATCTGCAATTATAACAAACCTTTAAAAGTAAACTGCACTGCGTCAATAAAAATAACACAAATATAAGACTGTATATATATATATATATATATATATATATATATATATATGAGTCTTACTGTATATATAGGAGTATTATAAATATGAAATGAAGCAGAGAATTATGGACATTAAATAGCCTGTCACCAATATATCCAGACTGATATTTGAGCGTTAAAAAAAATCTGATTACGATGTATTGAAAAATATCGATTTTTAAATAAAACATGTGAACATTTCATTAAGTTTCTTGGACAGAAAGAGCAGAGCGAACTGCTCTGACTACTGAGCGGCAGCTGCCCTCTTTCTATACGGACGACGTATTGCAGCGATGGATCCCTCTGAACACAAATTAATAATTAGTCTTGAGGTATTCATGTAAAAAAACATGATTAGCCTTGGAAACCTGCAGTTTCTTCACATATCAGCACACATACTGATAATCCTCATTGCATATCGATGGTATAAAAGCTCATTCTGATATTCATACAAATAACATTTATAAAAAAGGCCCCATTCACACCATGTTTCACACATAGTTTAAAATAAGCGGCGGAGCTGGCTTTGATTATTATGTTAACCTGGATCACTCAAGAGTACAGCGGCCAAATTAAAACAGTCTCACAGACGCCGATTCCCCCGGCGCGCTCAGTATATTTAAAAGGTATCCATTACAAAGCTGAGAGAGAGAGAGAGAGAGAGAGAGACAGAAGGAGAGAAGAAACAGACAATAAAGAAACGAGTGAAGGGAAGTCAGATTGGGATTTCTCTCTCGTTGGACTGACTGTCGTGGATTGCGCCGCTCACAGTCGCCCTCTCAACAACAGCCAAATTAAACATTCCTGCCGGCGAGGGGGAGAGAAAAGACACGAGCTCTATCGCACGCGAGGAGAAGTTTGATAATAAATAAGACAACTTACTCACAATAAACTCTCCATTTCCTCAACTATTCATCATCTCGGCGGCGTATCGAATTAGCTGCAGCTCGATATTGGGACCAAAAACTGACTCGCAGTCCATTTTAGGGATAAGGGCTGATTTTTTATTCCCTGGCTTCAGAGTTATGTTTCGCTGTGGAATGTCAGCGGCGTATTGGGACTAAAGTAGCTGATATATTGGAGCCACAGAGGAATGAGAGAGGGAGAGAGAGCGAAACATGGAGAGAGACGGACGGCGGAGAGTGTTTGTTCTCAAAGCTGGAGCACTGCTGTTCAGGGTGGAGCGATGCCTTCTGGGATTGGAGAGGCCTGTTGACTCAGGCCCGGCCTGGTTCAATAACACAGATCAGCGAATAGTGATTCAGAAAAACAATACGAGAGGGCAGAGAGCTGCCTGAAGGTAAACACTCGCAGTTTAGTGTTTCCTCTCTGACACAGCCGGCGTTTCTGGACAAAGACAACCTGCCCTGCTGACACACTTTTTGTTGTTGTTGCAGGGCTGAGGTCCGATAGCTGGGCTCAGTACTGCGTCCAGTGCCACATTTGTTAAATATCCATATTACGAGGCTCATAAATGTCTTCTTTCTTTTTCATGAGCAAAGAGCAACAAAACATTCAGGGAGCCGGATTCTCCTCTTTTTATTTTGCTGGCCGTTGCATTCACCAATTAATGAAACTCATCTGTGTTCTGGTGAAGGTGCTCCATGTAAAAGCTGGTGTGCTGACTCAGCCACAGATATTAGAGAACGAAGAAAGCAGCACCCCTCTTGTGCCAGTAACTTGTTTGTGGCATTGCATATGTTTTGAATTGGCCTATTATTGTTATTTTGATTTGATTTATTTTATTTCCTACTTTGTATCGCAACTGATGCACAGCAATTTCCTTCTGGATAGTTGAAGTTGTGATTTGTGATATTGGGCGATACAAATGAATTGAATCATGACCACACCCCTTCTTGCCCCATCATTCTGGATATCGCTTTCTTGACAGGCTCCATGACCAGCAGATGGATTTAATAATAGTTTAAGGGATAGAATTCATGCTAAAACCACAAGTCAACTAATCACACAGTACTGGTCCTTTTTTCTTTTCTTTCTCTGACAAATGAAGTACACAGACAAAGACTGCTTGACATGACGGGTGCTGTTTGGCCCAGAACCAAACTGGCACACGCATCAGAGTTAATGTAAACTAAACTAAATTAGTTATATTTCAATTTATTCACTTAAAAATGTTGACGCTAGACGATTTGAAATGATAACGATGCACTAACGGGAGTTTAAACTCGAGTCAGAGCTCCATACCTGCTCATGTATCCAGTCTCTCCCAGCTCTCCGTCCTGGAAGTCGGTGTAGAAGTCGGGACTGATGGCACCGTCTGCTGACATGACCCCATCTGGATGAAACAACACAAACAACAACTCGTCATTAACGGAGCTCAGCGTCGACATCGGTCCTCTCATCCCACCCTCCAGATGCAAAAAGGCCGATGGGCGTCCGTACCGGCGCTGTAGAACAGATCGGGTCTCTCCAGGATGTCTCCGTCCCCGATGAAGGGTTCCCCGTCCTCCCCGTACAGGAAGAGCTCTCCCGCCTCATCCACTGGACGGTTCTCTACCATATCCAGCCACTGACAATTGTACACGCGGAACTTCTCATTCTGGATCTTCTTTCCCCACTCCTCGTCATATTCCTGAAGCCATGTTGGAGGGCAGAGGGGTGGAGAGAGACAAAACAAACAAAAAGACAGAGAAATATGTTGATTCATTTTTGTTAGAAATGCTGCCAATTCATTTGTATTTTGAGCACTGAACACTATTTTAGAATTGTTGTTCAATGACGCACGACGGCTGACTGAAGGATTGTTCTGTTCTGGAAATAAACTTCACATATTTATGCCTTTTTCTTCTGCAGTCGTTACTGATTTATTGGAACGAGAGCCTCCGTCTTGAATCAAACTAATTTTCTCGCTCGACTCATTATTTCTGGCAACGGGGAGTGGCAGCGGGGCGTGAACGCATTGCCTACACATAGAGCGAGTTATTGCCATTGCCAAGGCGTGTTTGGAAAATACGTTTCCATCCGTCTTTAATTGCATCTTGTCATATTCAACGACACACCTTTTACACCTCAGCCAAGCATAACAATGTTTGTTATACCCCCTATTTCTTGCATTTCCACGAAGGTTTTTTTTAATGCACAATTTAGAAAATGAATGGAACGTCAGAGACAGACGTCTTATCAGAGTCAGCGTTGATCTCGGCGGAGAGGGTTCACTTTATTGGCACACATTTTAAACGCTACACTGACTGATACTCGCCATGTGACTCTTATTCACAACAGACCAGACAAGTCTTCTCCTCCCTCCGTCCTTATGAAAACCTCTGTTTGCGTGCGCAGCTCGGGCGGAGGACGACCTCAGAGCTCTGTTTTCTTTTTCTCTGCGGGGGCTGAAGGGGCAGCGATAAAGGCGGCCTTTGAGACTGCGGCTCTGCGGCCCAAATGATTAATCACTCAGACGCAAAGCAGAGGGCCAGGGGCACTGACAGCCGGGCCCGAGACCCCGGACTCAGACGGGCCTATTGACCGTCGCCCAAAACCCCCACCCGGAGGTGACAGTGACACATTTTGTTGGCGTGCTGATACATCACAGGCTGAAAAAGCACCTTGACTCAGGTTTTCAGACCAAATATGCCTAATATGACTAATCAGTTATTAGCATGAGCTCATCGCAGCAGGGGTGAGGAAATGCATCAAAGTTTTGCGAGCGTTTCAACTTATTCCTCTGGAAATGTGGCCGGGCTCTGAATACATCACTGTGAATTAAGCTTCTCTCCCACTTGGAGCATCTACAAAGTTCCTTGTGAAGCCACGTGTGTGTGTGTGTGTGTGTGTGTGTGTGTGTGTGTGTGTGTGTGTGTGTGTGTGTGTGTGTGTGCGTGCGCTTGTACATGAGCAGGGCTACAATGATCAAAGGCGAATATCTCAGGACTGCACAGTTATGGCGTGTGCTGCCAAAAGGAACCTGCACAGCCAAGCAGTAATGATTGTGTGTGTGTGTGTGTGTGTGTGTGTGTGTGTGTGTGTGTGTGTGTGTGTGTGTGTGTGTGTGTGTGTGTGTGTGTGTCTCTCTCTGTGTGTCTGTCTGTGTGTGTGTGTTTGTGTCCACAGCTCTGCTTTCTCTCTCACCTCTGCTGTCCAGCCGCTGACACACTCCAGAGCCCACCGGCTGCCTTTCATGTGGTTCCCAGCTTAATAGGTCTCACTGATAATTTCAATGAAACACTTCCTCTGCCCCGCTACACTGGCTGGCTGTAATCTACAGCTAATTACGCTGATCTGAGGTCTGGCAGCGATCACGCACTGACTGGGAGCTGACCACACCTGTCAGTCACGAGGTGATTCGGGAGTTCATCGGTTTGTTAATCGCTGATGTCAAATGTGGCACATCAGGAGAAGGTGAGAGAGTTTGACTGTTTGACTGGAAAAGGTCAAAACGTTTCATGTTGGTATGGAAAAGAGCTGTAGAAGACCTGTTTTAATCTCAATAAAATGGAACATCTTGATTTACATTTCAATCTATGCCTTCCATCTTGTCTTTTTCTTCTTCTTCTTTTCCCTCTGTATATATTCTACATCTATTAAAAGAACTTTGTGAAAAATTCTAATGTATTTAAAAAAACAAAAACCTTATACTGACTTTGTTTGTTGACATTGCATTTATGAGACATCGTCAGTTACTCACAGCGATGATATCCAGCGTGTTGTTGCAGACTTTGCGGATCTCGGCGTTGTTGTCGTGCATCAAGTCCATGAGGTATGCGGGCGCTTCTGAGATCAGGACTCAAGGAAAAAATATTTCATCCTCTTTGGGACGTTTCGACGCTGAATCAATTACTTTGTCTGTCCCTAATCAATCGCAGGGGGAACAATGGGGATGCGGTGGGACTGTGGGAAGGAACAACCGCTCCCACTCCGTCATTTGAAGACAAAAGAGACCGGAGACAGGTGCCCTGCGGCTGAAGGAACCACTGTCTACATTTGCTGTGATGAAGTGAACGCTTTCCTCCCACAGCAGTACCTAAATCTGATATTCCCGTTATATTCTTTGCGCAGAAAAAAGAAAGAAAACATCAATCAGACCGTGCTGACAGAGCATATTTGTAATTTGACACAAGCTGCCACCGACCACAACTGTGTACAATTACAGGCAGCTTAAAATACCCAGAGGGTTAAAAAAAAAGAAGGAAAAAAATCAGAGAGGTTAAAAGAGGTGGCTATGGAGATGCAGATGGGATCAAACAGTTAAGATACAGGGCAGTACGAGGAGTATTTCTGGAGAGCACCAGAGAATAACATACAGCCAGTGTACATGATGTGCTGGAAGCTACTCATAACAGTCTTGTAGATGGGTCAGGTCTCTAAACATGTATTTCATCTAACGGGATAAAAATGTCTCTGATACAAAAGGATACGAGTGTCTTTGACGATGACGTCTCTGGTGGCTTCGTGAAAGACCATCTGGTAGAAGACGTAGACAATCTGACACACAAACTCATCATCCTCCTGTTGGGCTGAGATGGAAACGAGGATAAAGAGCAACTTCACACCCGTATGACATAACATGTCAATAGAAGTTTCTATGTGCCTTGGACACAGTGGCACAGCCCAGGTTAGAGTCAATGTGACGAAGACTTTCATTTCAGGGTCGTGGAATATGAAGCAATGTCACAGATTGTATTTGCTAAATTACAAAAATGGCTACTGTTGTAATTAACATGATTTAATCAATATACATATTGTAAATCTATTTTGGAGATGTGGAGTTCAACGAGGCAGCAATATGATCATGTGATTGTTCACATTTCTTCTTAAGATTCAAAGTATACTACTGGTTTAATTAAGACCAGTTATGGTGTTTTACAGTTATAAAAGGTATGCTTTTTTAGGTGGAGAAGACCACAGCTTTTAAAGGAGCATGCCAGCAATGTAGTATTGTACTCCCTGACTTGGAAGACAAAGATTAAAAAAGAAGCTGAATATCTGTGTTGAAGGAGGCAAAATATTCAGACTTTTAGTCCCTAGAATAAAAAAAATGGAAATAAAAGCATACGACACGGTACATTTCATAATGCTTTGGACGGCTGTAATAGGATTTGGTTCTCACCGTTAAGCAGCTCAATAAGAGCAGGAATGATCCCAGACTTTGCCAACATGGCTGCACACGAGTCGTCCATGGACACGGTGCCGATCATGATCACCACCTCCAGAATGAGGTCATCCTCAGCAGAACCTGACATCAGGGAAAAGTGCAAGTTGCAATTTGGATGACCGGCCAAGAAACCTCATTGATCCTCTGAAACATCTGGCCTCCGATGTGCAGAACAGAGTGCTGAGCCCGGGGAAAGACAGAGGACCTCTGCGTCTTAATACCAATGCAGTCTAGAAAACTTTGCCTGGGGGATAAAAGGTTATAAATAAAATGTCTGTTTTCCATTTGGGTCTGAGGACATCTATTTACTTTTAAAGGATCCCAAGAGGCTCATTTTCAGATCAATAAATAACTCATGGACAGCTCAGTGGTGGATGTTAGCGAGCTGGAAGTTTTTGAGGATCGCTCAGATCTCTTTGTGAAATGTGTGGCCATGGGACCCGATATCAAAACCAATTCCTGAAAGCCAATAAATAAAATAAAATAATTAAATTAGATTAAAACTAATTTTATGATAAAACAATGAAATACATTTGTTTTTGTTTGGCTGCTAAAAAAAAAAAAAAAGAGCACTTTGAGAAGAATAACTGACAAATTTAACAAAATAATCCAAAATCAGGGATAAAAAAACTTGTTCTGGTATCGGAGGTGAAACTCTGGTACTCCAAAGGGGCGTTACTGGGTCTAAAATAAATCAGGACACACATAAAACTTCTAAATAGGCCAGGGTTCTTGTTATAGATTTGTTAGATAGGTCTTCTCTGGTCCAACATTTGAACTTCATGTGAAAGGAAACCCGTAGAAAACCTCCCCAAATCTAGTGTGCATCAATTAAACTTAAAAAGTCCCAGTTAAAGAAGGGCCCAAAAATAATGCAATTTAAATAATTACAAAGTCTGGAGACGTGCAGCAACACCTCTCAACCCAACCCGTGTCCCAGATCAAGTCTTCGTCATGATGTTTATGGTTAAATAATAATAATAATATTTTATACATTCATGTTACATTCCAACCTTCCTGTCGTTCTTTATTATTTTCTATCCTACAATGCAAATAATATAAACTTCAATATCCAGCACTAGACTGAGGTGAGGAGGTCACTGGTCATCAAAGGTAAAGATTAGGCCCAGACGCTAACGAGGGTCCTCTGTCCTCATATCATCCATGACCAGTGACACTTCCCTGATAGTGTGATGCAGGGGGAGTCGGCAGAGGTTAAGAGGGCATGGGAGAGACCTGGCTTCTGGTTTTAAAGGGAGATAGATGAGAGAACCGGGGCAGCCATTACTGCGCGTCCTGCAAGAGTGGGTTTAAAAGATATCACAAAAACCCTCCCAGGCGCTGCAGCTGCAGAGGTCCAAGTAGTCTTCACATACGCACACACACACCTGGTTTGAGTCTGTCTTTCAGGTAGGGCACCAGGTTGTACTCCTTGAGGACCAGCGCCCAGTCCAGGTCGGCGATGGTCAGATTGGCCAGCGTGCCCAGACATTCGATCACAAACTCCTCCGCCTCCTCCTCCTCCTCCTTCTCACTGATCTGAGCTGCCAGGTCTCCAACGTGGTCCTACCAGCAGACAGACAAACCAAGATCAGAGAGAGTTTTTAAACGAGGGCTGATATGGACTTGACTTGTGTGCTCTGTTCCTTCATCGAGAGGCGTTGTCACAACATGTTCTCTTTATATGAATGGATAGAGGAGAGTGTCAGTGAGATGGAAGAACCAGGCTGATTGGACACCCTCAGCTTTGGTACAATACACATAAAGTACTGGAAAAGTAAAACCAGAAGTATGGCAGATTGTCATGGATCTTGTTACTCTATTATTTTTCTTCTCGAATTAAAACATTTATAGATTTTGGGCGCCTGCATGTCGTTATACTTACTGCGTTATACCGGTGAATATCAAAAAGTAATTCACTAAAATGTGATGCTTTTGATCAAAACATTCATTGCTTTGAGGTCATAATTTAACTTATGAAGTCTCTGATGAATACCGTCGCTCCGCCTTCAGCCTTCAAGACTCAACATTGATTTTCCTTTTAGAACACAGGATGAGTTCAAAAGGACAAAGTACTGACCAGGAAGAGGCTCTTGGTGGGTCCGTTGTGCTGAGAAAGGTTCCTGATCATCTTCATCACCAGAACATCCTTCACCTTCACGGCACGCTTCATCAGCATCTTCAGACCGTTGCCTAGGACAACAAGGAGGAAAAGATCCTTTTAGAACGTAACGACAAAAGAGTGGGATGAAATGCCCTTTCCAATATGTTATGTTTATCCGTTCTTTGGAGCTCCGACCTTCACAGATGACCTTGGCGTTACTCTTGTTGGCAGCCAGGTTGATGCAGAGCGAGATGAGCTCAACGTCCATCTCCTCCTCCCCACAGTCGAACACCATCTTCATCAGCTGTCAATCACAGGTTCCAAATGTCGGTTAAACTCTTAATTGATTCACCACTGAGATTCAAGACAAACTAACACACAAAAGGAGTCGCGTGTCAGTCATGTTAGAATACACGGCTATATATATATATATATATATATATATATATATATATATATCATCGTTTCAGTGCGTTTATGTAATTTGCTGGAAGTATTTCTTTTCTGATGTGAGCTAAAAAGGAGCAGAGGGTAGATGATGAGTGACGTCTTCATGTTGTGTGTGTGTTTCATGTCATTTTGTTAATTTAATGTCGGGTTTGAGCCATGGAGAAGAAAGAAGGGCGAAGAAACAAAATCAGATTACACATTTTTGTGTGTTTTTTTTAATACATTTTTGAGTTTGAGAGAGAAAGACAGTGATTCGAGATAAAGGTAAGCGTCATTGATAACTTCTCAAACACCGACCACCTCCTTCCCTCTGTCTGTCTGTCTGTCTGTCTGTCTGTCTCTCCTGCACTGATTTAACATTAAACAGGAAAAGCTTTGAGCAGAGGAGGGGCGGGGAGTGGGGGCAGAGGTGCACTGCTTCCCTGTGAGGAGTCAGGAGTCAAAGAAAGGCTGGGCCGGGCCTGGGTTAGGTATCACATACCAGGGGCCCCGGACCCCAAATCAGTCCCGTCTAGACTCTCTGGCACCTGCCTCTGCTTATTTACCACAGACAGCCACCGGAGGCCCAGTCAGGGCCCAACGCCACGCTGCAGTCCGACCAACGCAGCCCCCCCTCCCCCCCAACCTCCACCTCCATTCCTCTCCTCCCTCACCCCTGGTATCCCTCTGGAAACCCCACATCCAGCACCAAACGGTGACCCCATTAAAAGCTGGAGAAGGGGAAAGGGGCAGGTCAGCTACTAGCCTGGGAAAGTGATAAAAGAGAGGGGTCTTAGTACAAACTAGGTAGAGAGGATACAAATGTGGGAAATAGGGTGAGGCAGTTTGTTAAGGATGGAGAGTAAATGTAAATATTATATGGGACAAAAACATATAATGTAAATGAACCACTGACACAAAGCTGGCTAAATTGGAAGAATGACGTTTGTAAAGTGGGAATGTGACGCTCAATGATGGCGTTTGTGCAAAGATCTGCATGCACACATCAACTTCTTCTTAGTCCAAAACAACTCTTGATCAGAGCAAACATCTGGTGATCAGGGGGACAGACAGGCTTGTGCTCCATCATCGCCTAACTTTAGTACAGACAATTGTCCTGTTATCATCACATAGAACAACAAAATGATCCAACCTCTGCTTGATGAATAGATGCTACCTGTTCACCAATTAAACTCCTGTTGATGTGTGATCAGCGACATTGGCAATTGAAATAAGTGATGGCAGTCAGAGCTGCTACTAGGATTTTAGAAACACCAAGCCAGTAAGAAATCACGAAGAAAAAGAAATGTAAATGTTTCAATGATATCGTCTTTCTTTCACGCTCTACATTTCTACATTTCTTTTAATTCATGTATGCTTAAAAAAACGGTCCAATGTAGTCAGAATTAGCCTTAAAACACACGTGTAATGTGTGTGCAACTCAGTGGGCCGTGCATTTTGTACCTAGGCCTGCTGTCTGATATTGTACACATAAATATGCGCATGACGGGATGCTGTTCGCCGTCCTGTTGTACGTTTTCAAGACTATGGATTTTGATATTTATCCACTCCCGATTAGTGGGACCAAAAGGTAGAAGAGGGCAGCGTGGGGAGAGTGAGCGGGCCTCGGGCGGGGTCGGAGGTCACATCCTGGTCATGCTGCTCGCCGGCCTCCTTTCCACCGCGCAGCGGAGCCCGGGGTTCAGATCTGCTGCCGACGTGACCTTCTGAACAAACAGCCGACTCCCCGGGCCACATCTGGCCGGCATTTACACCCAATCTCAACAAACAAACACGACGCACATTTAGCTAATCGGCGATGATGAGAGGAGGGACTGACCGGGTCAACTCAATCAGGAGGGAGTGGATTTCTGATCGAAAGTTGAAAGAAACAACCCTGAGGGGGAGGGGTTTGAAATTAGGCGGCAAACTTCATTTTCATAATCACAAATCCTGTCTCTACCGCTGGCGTCCCAGTTTAGTCACGGTAATTAAGAGTCGAATATGTGGAGAAGATACAGAAAAGGATGAGATGGCGAGAGGATATTTTCAGGAAAGAGAAGGAAAAGAAGGAAAAACAGAGACGTCATCGCAGCGAGAGCAAAGACTGAGCAGCAGTCCTCTGGCGGTTTATGGTTCCAGATGTGGCGTGCGTCCCTCCCTCCCGCTCCGTTTCTCATGCATTAACTCGCGGGTGCCGTTGGCTGCTGATGCCAATGTGTCTGTCTTGGTCTGCTGGCGTTGTACATTAGCCAGTCTTACCTGCGGTATGCAGCCTGTGTCGGCAAACATGGACTTGAATCTGTCGTCCATGCTGATGTGGTACAGAATGCACATGCAGAGCTGTCTCTGGGCCTCGTCAGCTGCAACATAAACAGGAGGAGGAGGGAAGTCAATGGATGAATGACTGGTTGTGCCGTAACGCTTCGCGGGATGCCAATGACCACATCTAGGAGAGTGGTGTGTTTTTTGAAAGTATTAATGAGCTGAATGGCCTTCTTAACAGCGATTCCTGTTGAAGGTCAAATGGCATTCGGCGCAGAATCAGCATCAGGCGACTGCAGTTTCTCAGTGTGTCGCGTCTCATGGGAAGCTCTTTTGAGGAAAAACAACATCTAAATGATGAATGTGGAACTGCAGCTGGCTGCAGACTCAATAAGGCGAGCTTTCCATGCTACAATAAATACAAAATATTTTCTTACGTACTTTATTTTTGCAGCTTTTGATATATCCAGATTTCTGTTCCAACAATATGGAAGTGAATGGAATTGTTGTGCTATTCACAGCCTTTGGGGATAAGTCTGACAATATCATATATGTTGTTATTGTCAACAAATTCCATGTGCAGACCAACAGTGAATGTGTCTACTAACAAATTATATATCTTCTTCCTCTATTGAACACATATCAATAGGTCACAATGGGTTCTTACTGTTCATTTTGACTTCATTTTGATCCGCCACTGAAAATAGTCCCCAAATGTACCCCTTTCCTCCTGTTTGAGTAAGTCATTTTTTTTTTTTTATGAAATTATATAATTGTGAAATGTTTCTAAAGATTAAACCTTCAGTAGGAACCAATGGGCTTGGAGCTGAGGGCCACAGACAGGAAGCCAGACAGTATTGAGAGACGGACTCTGCACATATAAAATGAGGCCAGCCTTGAAATAAAGAATTCAAAAAATCCTCCTCTCCCTCCAGAAACAGTGACCTAGTTACTAGTCGGGATTCTCCACAGACCTCACGGCGAACAGTTTACATAGGGACCATTTCTTCAGTAGGAAGCAGTTCCAATGAAAACTGTGGACAGATAGGTCTGTGGATTATCCGGGTAAACGGGACACTGTTTGTGGAAAGACACGTTCATGCTGAATTCTTGGATAGATACTGCCAGAGGTTAAGAAACAAAATATGTCTTCTTTTTTATTTTATTTGGGTGAACTGACCCTTTAGTATTTGTCCCAATAAAATGAGTACATTCCCAGTGACAACACTTTTGTGAGCTTATCAAGGTTCGGGAGCAGCATGGAGGAGATAATGACAGAATGGATTGAGTGTTAGTCTGTCAGTGAGCCCCGGACCTTTATGAGTTTGACCTCTGGCCTGAGCTGGGGGCTGGAGGCCTGGAGGAGGAGCCAGCCAGGGGGGATTAATAGAGTTCAGACCAGAGTTTGACCCGGGAACTTTTCATTAAGAGAAGTGTTAAGAGAGAGGCTCCTCACTGGACCAGAACCACCGAAAGACCTCCTGTAATGCCCACCAGCCTCCAAATCCCCAACCAGGTCCAGTTAAAACTGGTCCCAGCCGTGTTCGGTCACTGGCCGTACGGGGAGCCTTAACGCTTGAGTATTGGATCCAGATGTGCTCAGTGAAGCCCTGAAATCACAGGAGGGAGAGACGGCTTCTAACTTTAATTGGCAAAACAGGAGGAAGCATCAATTTTACTGCCTTTAATAAGTTAAAGCTACGCCGCTCGCTGCTCTGGACCTTCTAGCGCAGCCAGCGATTGGCCAGAACATGTGCTTCTCATTAGCGATCCTTTACCTCAACCAATACCTTGAAATGCACATGAAAACAACCAAGCATGCACACACACACACACACACATGCACAGGCAATAAGCTCATGCAGACCTTGCAGACTCCCTCACTTTACTGGTAGGAACATGGAGGATCCTTTATGGGGGACAAGAGAGATCCCATTAAATGTTCAAAACACTGGTGGGGTTGGGGCAAGAAAGAGGAGAAAAAATAAAAGGTGAGGGGGAGCTGTTAAGAATTAACTAGACTGTTCAGGGGCAGTTAGTGGGCAGGCTAAACTCCAATTACACCCCAGCCTGATTTAAAACCGCCTAACCTTCGTAAAATTACACCCGCACACATTAAGAGGCGTCTGGGTTTGCTTTGCCGACAGCACCGCGCCGCTGTTATTGTATTTTCTGGATAAATAAGCAAGCTGGGTTTGGTCTTCGGAGACATCACGCACCACTTAACAGGGTAAAATGCTCTTAAAAGGTCCCCACCCCCACGCAAGTATCCTAGTTTGTTTTTGCAATGTAATGCCAGTCAACATGCTGTTGGGGTGAGAGGCAGTGCTGGAAATGAGGCTGTAACGAATGAATGTGTTTTTTTATTATTACATTAAAGGATTATTATTTTTGGAGATTATTTATATTTTTATCTATAAAATGTCCACAGTGACATTTTCCAATTATTTGTATTATGTGTCAAACAGTCCAAACCCAAAGACTCAGTTCACGACAAGACAAAGCAGACAATAAGGCAACATGTTTCAAGAGCTGAAACCAGAGAATGTTTGGTGGTATTTCTCGTGAATAAACTTCATTTAGGGATTTTAGGGAGGAGAAAGAAATATTTCTGTTTTGTTATTTTGGACACACAGGTGCAGACAGTGCTTTGGGTCCATGCCCACAGTCCACGGTGTCATGACGGTTGCGGAAAGTCTAAGTGGACTTGGGCGGATGGCTGAATTTACATCACACTGACCCTCAATGGGTTGAAGAGGTTACCGTCATAGTTTCTTTAAATGTCTTGTTTTGCCCACAAAACCAAAAGATATAAAATTTACTGTGAGACGCAGCAAATGCTCACATTGAAAGTAGACAATGTTTAGCATTTTTGCTAACAGATTTTCAACATTATCGATTAACTTCTGATCGACTTGCTGTATAACGCAAACGAAAAGAAAGAATGTGGAGCTGATAAAGAGGGATCTTCTACTTCCTGTTGAGTTCAGGTGCTGGTGGGATGGATCGAGTGGGAGATGATGATGACAAGTGGAGCCCCCCCCGCCCGCACCCCACTTTCATCTTATCATCAGGAGCCGTGACCTCGGGTCAGGTCTGGATGGAGAGAGTGGAGGCTGACAGACCCCGCCCCCTCGCTGTCTTCTCTCTTTAGAGATAAGACCTCGAGAGTCCTCACGCAGAGTGCGTCAATTGAAAAGAGGAGAGTCGGCAGTGAAAGCAGATGATTAATGACACGTCGGCTCACATGCAGAGCGCATTAAACCCATGCACAAACACACAAATACAGGCAAACTCAACAGTGTCAAGACTGTGAGCAGGCGTAATATTTCAGTGTTAACTTATATTATGTGTGCGCCTCACTTCCTGTATGAGCAACCCCCCCACTTCCCAAAAAAACAGCCCTCTCTAAATCTCTGAAGACCTCTCCACCTCTCCGGCCTGCTCCTGCAAAAACAACATTAGTGCAGAGGCGCTGGCATGTTATTCTAACAAATATATTATATTAATTATGCGCCGTTACCCGAGCCTCCCCCTGAGAGGCTTCAAAAGGCCCGTCAGAGATGCCTCCGACCGTGTCACACGACCTCGCGGAGGAGACGGCGCAGCGATCGCACGCTCTGGAGCTTTCAGGAAGTCACCAGAGGCTTTCTCGAGGCCTGAGTGCCGCGTAAAAGCTGCACCTGCACATACGCCTCAGTTATAACCAATTTAAAGGCTCCATCGGCGGCGTGGGATGGATGACACGTGTCTGAATACAACCTCGGTCATGAACACACAATGAGCCGGTATAAACACATCCACATCCTCAGTACGCAGTCTGATTACCGAGCAGTGAGGAGACTTTGGGAAGGAGTCCTGCGTGGACCATCTGGCTGCGCAGCGACGTGTCGAAGGAGAGATTGAGCAGGAGGCGCAGGTTGGTGCTCAGGAGATCCTCGTGATCGCAGGGAACCAGTCGAGACAGCTTCTCCACGGCAAACGTTTCAGCCTGCAAACGACAGACAAAACAACAAACTTCCAGGTTCTGCTCCAGAAGCACACGGATATCTGTAATATTACAACAACAACAAAAACAATCCAGCTCTACAACATAACCTCATTTAACACTGTGCCATGTGGTACACATGATGGGAGTATTCTGCATGACGGCTACTGTTGCTTTTGACAACTCAGTACATTTAGCTGATTATACTTCTGTACTTTTAGGTCAACTTTGAATGTAGTGCGAGTATTTTTGAATGGTGTTAAAGTACTTCTTCCAACACTTGCTGTATGTACAACACAGGTCACGTAATTTGCAGAATATTTCATGGCAACTAATTTTATTTTTCCATTTTTAGATGAAATGATTATAAAGGTAATGTAAAGGAATGGGATACTTCTGTCAGAAGTTAATCATAATGTATACTTTATGTTCTACTGGAACGTGCAGCCTTAAAAATGTTTTAAAGACATAAGCAGAATAAAATTCATGAAATTATCACCCAAAATGTAAGGATTACTTTCTTTACTGGATTACATTATCAGTCAGTTTACACTGCACCATGCTACCACTCTGAGAAACACTCCTGGACGATTATAATAAATGATAACTCTGAATCGTCTCCGATATGAGAGTTACTTAACATCTTCATAAACCACTCAAATCTTGCCTTTCCCATTTCTTCACATGACCTACAGGCAGGTGGAGGTGTTGAGCTGATGACGCTGACCACAAACCCACGACTGCCGACTCTTTAGGGGGTCGCCGGTGTGCGAGTGCGTCCCCAGCGCGGCAGCGTTTTGGACGATACGCGCCGCCACAGAGTGTCAGTGTGACGGAGCGGCGCTCGTCAGTCCGGTGCTGCCTGTTAACGTGTCGGCCTCCCCTCTCCTGTGGTCTCCCCCGCAGCCAGATATCACGGTGACGCAACCTGCTCCCAGTTAAAGAACGCACTCGCTGCTACTGTGTGCGAAACCAGCTCCAGTCGCACCATCACAAACCAGACCACGAGCAGCATAATCAACTGCAGCCCGTGTCAATTACTACTGACATGCCCCTTTCATTAGTGACAGGGGAAAATATATCAGACTGCGTTGAAATCTTATCTTTATTTTTTATTTTCTGCTGAGTAAATAAAACCTGACGATACACAGCATCATTAAGTGATTATGTCTTCTTCTTCTTTTTTTTAAATCAATTAAACACCCATGTCCTTAAATGGAATCCCTTTTCCCTTGTGTAAACTGATATCCTCAACCAAGTCAAAGTGTTGAAACCACTATTTTCCTGCTGGACACATGCTTGAGTGGGTCTAAACTCCCTGAAGGCTTCCTTAATCTGAATCAAAGATACACTGAAGGGGAAACAAGGAGATAAAACCAGTTCCTAACAGGGTCTGGCTTTGATAAAGAACCACAAACTGAGTGAGATTGGAACCAGGTGGGGCTGGATTAGGGGAAAGTCGGCGCCTGTACGAGCGCTGTGGGACACGTGGCCAAAAGCGGACCTTCTCAGCATTTATTAAATAGAAATTTGATAAGCGTGGTTTCAACTGGCCTTTTCTACAGCGGAGGAGCCATTTGTCAACATGACTCGAGAGTGTTTTACAGAACAAATGAAGAAGGATTGCTTCCTCGAAATTTCACTAATGGAGTTTAAATATCTCAAAACAACCTCGTTAAAGAGCACATTCATTAGAGATGTAATTTAGGAGATTGACTATACTAGTCGGGAAAAACTTAAAACAACACACAGACGCCATGGATTTCAAACAATGAATAGTTTGGCGGAGCTTCTCCAACAAACACTTAATTAAATCGAAAAGGTGTTGACGCAAGAGTGGTTTTACATACAGTTTAATTGCAGGATTATTTTCCTTCACAAATCCATGATTAATGTCACATTAACTGTTTCTCAAAATCTGAGAAAAAAACGTGAGATACATTATTTAATTTTTTTTAATGAGTGTTAATTTGTGATATTGGGCTGTATAAATAAAATTGACAAGTGCATTGTTTAGACGTGGCGGAAATGCAGAAGTAGAGCTCTGGGGGAACACAGGGAAGCCATTGTGCACAGCTTGAAGCTCGTACAATGCCTCTCAAAAGTATCCAACCACCTTTGCTGTTTTTCCTATTTTGTTGCATTAAAACCTTGAATTTAAGTGGATTGTTACTTTGATTTTATGTAGTGGACATAAAATTAAATGTGGTGAAATAAAAAAAATGAATAAAAAGAAAAGTGGTGCGTGCAAATGTATTCACTCCTTTGCTATGAATGAGCTAAATAAGATCTGGTGCAACCAGTTACCTTCAGAAGTCACACAGTTAGATTGCACACAGGTGGACCGAGTTTAACCGAGTGTCACATGATGTCAGTATTTATACACGGGTTCTAAGTTAAGATCAGGGTTGGGTTATTAAAAAATATTCCCTCCATTTTGTAATAATGAATTTAGAGTAGCTATGTGACATGATCAAATGTTTTATTTATAACCCAACCCTGATCTGTCCTTTTTTAAAACAAGTGTTTCACCCCACTAATATTGATGACTTTGTGTCGGTCCAGTACATGAAATCCAAAATATAAATCTATTTAAATTCCAGATTATAATGCAACAAAATAGAAACTAAGGAGGGTGCAAACTTTTGCCAGGCCCTGTGAATATCAGCGCTTCAGTTTAAGATGCAAGAAAAAAGAGGAGAGTGTTTTAACCTGGACTCCTCCTCCTCTGTCTCACCATGTCATTCTTGTTCTCCAGGAAGATGGAGAGCTTCTTGAGGAAGGAGACCACCACCAGCAGCAGCTCCTCGTCGTCCCGGTCCAGGATCTTCACCAGTGTGTGGACGATGTTTTTGTTCCTCATCTTCAGCTCTGTGCGGGGGTCTTCAGCCAGGTTCAGCAGCAGACCCAGAGCAACTACGGGGTCAAACACGTCAGAGAAATAAGACAGTTGTTTCTGGAACGGTTCTTTAGCTGTAACTAGGGTTGCAAAATTCCGGGAATATTCAAAGTTGGAAACTTTCCACGGGAATAAACGGGAATATACGGGAATTAACAGGAATAAAATGGAAATGTTGGGGTAATTTAACTGTGTTTACCTTGTCATAAGCAGACATGCATGCAAACATTTATAATACAACTTTTAAAAATGACATTTTTGACTTTTTTTGACATTTTGTGAGTAGAACTGTAGTGTGATAAATTGCCCAACCCGCGAATAATCGAGGTGATGGTGTACTTTTGTGTGGACATACATACGTCCTACTCTCACTGCTGTAAAAAGTCTACTGTATACAAATAAACTTGGTATTAAAATGAACATGGCTTCAGTTTACCAAGTAATCAATATGCTAGGTAATGACAAACAGTGTTGGGAAAGTTCACTTTCTACATGAACTAGTTCAGTTCATAGGTCATAATTTTGAACTAAGTTCACAGCTCCAAAAAATGAACTAGTTCAGTTATTTTTGTCAATATGTTGCGAGCTATAATTGAAATCTCTATCTGTCTGCAATACCGCTCTTGGCCTCTACGCAACTCGGCGCTCTCACACTTGCCAGGCACAGGGCTGAAACGTTCAGACGCAACACTGATGACAAAGACGTTAAAAAACAACAGAACGTTTTATGTTTACGTTTATGTTTCTGGCAGACAATGTTCCCAACCAGCTGCATTCAGGGTCCAGCTGAGCTAGGCGTGCATAGTCTTGTTCTCAACTACCTTTTAAGTTCCCTGTTATATGCTTTTGCAAAAAAACTTAGGCACATTTTTTTTTTTCAAAATTCCCGAGCCAAAATTCCTGTGGAAGCTTCCCGGAAAATTACCTCCCCTTTGCAACCTTAGCTGTAACGTACTCCGTTACTGTTGTTTTGGCTTTTGGAAGTCATTTTTGACTCAATGGAGCTTTTCTTGTGCCTCTCGGGGCAAACAAATATGTAAATTATCTTAATGAATCATCACTTAATTGTTTAGTGTACAAAAACAACAGAGTAGAGTAAAAATTCAGATGTCTTGTTTTGTCTGAACAAAGACCCAAACCTCAAAGACATTTAGATTAAAATGATTATGACTAAAGCAGCGAACCCTCTCATTGGAGACGAATAACTTCCCCAATAACTGCTTCACAAATCTAATTTGTTGTTCATTATATCAACTTCAGTCAGTATTTCTGATACAATCCTGCCGGTTTTATATGTTGTGCCTAACTGTTTTAATCTGGAAGTACTTAGAACGTTTTGGTTTAAAAAGTGCTATAACTGTGTCAAATACTACAGCTATAAGATGCTAACTTAGGCTTTGGTACCAGTGACACCAACACTTGTCTGCATAATTACATTCAACACACAGTATTCTAGATTTCATACACACAACTTTGTTCAAACGTTCCCAAAATTCTGCCAAACATATCTGATATCTCTGGAAACTTTGTTGATTGGCCAACTGGCAGCGCTGAGTGCCTGCAGAGGTTAAACAAAAAGGACTTAGAGACGCAGTGAGCAGACTGGTGTTTGCAGTCTGGGAGTACGGCAAAGTCAAACAACCGGGCTGAGAGGAGGACTCCGCTGACCCGCACGCCTCCAGCAACTGCTGCTAACAGGCCGGTGGACACGGCAGGCCACATAGGCTGGACGTCACCGCGGGGTAAAAGGTTTCCAGTTACCTCTGAGGAGCTGCTCCTGCTTGGTCAGAAGGCTCTGGTACTTTCTGAAAGACTTCTCATGTTCCTTCCTCAGATTTGGGTTCTCAGAGAATTCTTCATGTGAGATCAGTCAAGGAAATCAAATTTACACAGAAAGCATTCAAACTAGACCACGATAACCAAGCTGGTGTAAGTATTAGATTCTCCAGTTGCATGACTCTCAGAAAAAAGGATATAGGCCTTCCTCTTCTTCTGCAGCTCGTCCTGCCAGAGGTCGTACCTCTTCAGCTCATGCTCAATGATATTCATACAGAGGGCCCCAATCTTGAAATGTGTGACATGGCCATGGAACTGGGAGAAACTAGATGAGAAAATTAAGAGGCAAGGAGAGAGAGAGAGAGAGAGAGAGAGAGAGAGAGAGAGAGAGAGAGAGAGAGAGAGAGAGAGAAGAAAAAGACTTCCATTTATCCAAAAGTGTCAGGGATTCCAGCTGGGAGCTGTCATTAAAATGACCCAATCCGTCACCCCTAAAGTAGTTTACAAAGTAAACTGTCAAAGTCAAAACACATTCAGTCAAACAGTATGTCCTGGTCCGACTTATAATCAGTCCAACTTGAACCGTTTCACAATCCAAACAGCATAACATGGAGATGGACACGAGCCAAGAGCGACGATCGGTTTTCAGACGTACACGTCCTCTCGCTGCCTAAATCAGCTCTGACAGACGTTTATGTATTATTCTAGCGAGGGCTAATTTTAGGGTTTCCTAACCCCCAGTTGGAGAGTGAAACTTCAGTACTAGGTACGCTGCCAAAGGTGGATGACTACTGTAAGTAAGAGGGAGAGCAGTGAAAGGAGAAGAGAGCAGAGTCAGTGGGGGTCAATGCTGTTACAACTGAAATTTAGAAATACTGAGCACAAGGAGGCAACAATACGGTTACAATGTTATGACTGCCACAATCTGGTAAACTGGGTTTGTGCCTCAAATGCAAAAGGCCGTATTACCTAAATGCAAGGTCAGTACAGAGGCATACATTTTGGATTTTGCAATAAAGTTTGCAGCCATAAAGAAGTGGATACTATGAATAAAGTTTAAAACTCCCCAAGAGTCGTCACTCCAAACCCGAAACCTGAACAACAAACCTGAAAAAAGGGGCTCCCAAAAAGATTCAAGACCATATGTCACTAAAACGTTGGACCGAAGGGACAGTGGGACGCTTGTGGGCCTCTGCCTATGTTTGAAGTGCCGGTTTACCTGGAGAAGCAGAAGAAGACATAGATGATGGTCGTTGCCAGGTCCACACTCTGCTTCCAGTCCTCCCTCAGAACTCTGGCCAGGGCTCCAAGAACCGTCTCTGAAGACACACAAACACATGTCAATGAAGACACACATGCAAACACGCACACAAAGGCGGTCATTAAATTAAAAAAAGTCATGAATGAAGGACCACAGATGTCAAAACAACAAAAAAAACTAAATGCAAAGCGTCTGTGTGCGGAATTCAATCAGAGTCGGACTGAGCAGTGCAGCCGGAGGTGAGTTTGGAGAAGCGTGGGGGAATGCGATGAGGTCGGAGGCTCCTGAGGATGTTGTGCCACGGGGGCTTCTCGGCTCAAAAAGGACGCGCGTCCCAGGGCTCGTCTCCTCTTTCCACGTCGACCCCAGGCCTCTCGGTTCACACGAACACTCGGCTCTTATCAACAGCGGACCGGCTGATGCGGCGCGGCAGACGGAGTGAGCGGACGACGCATCGTGACAGATACAAATGGAGCCGTGCCGTCTCGCCGAGGCTGCGGAGGATGATGGGTCCGTGCTGTTGCGGAAGAAACAGCGCGGTTGTCACGGAAGGGAGCAGAACTGAAGCCGAGCTTTGTTTTTCTTTGAGAAGAGGAGCCGAGAGGACGGGGCTGATGAAAGTCAAAGGGGTTCGACACTAGAGCGATATTCCTACTATCAAAACTCCCCGTTCAGCCAAATCTGGCTTTTTGCTTGAGAGTGTGGAATACGAGAGAGGTTTGCACTTTTGAACTTTAGCGACTGGCTCCACTTAAAAAAAGATTATTTACAGAAATTTAATACAGTCTGAATAATTGAGCATGAAAAGTTCATCCTTGACCTTGATCCTGGTCTTCCAACGCAGATGGAGTTTGCTCGGTTACCACAGAGATGTTGTCATACCGCCATCTCCCCTCGACCACCTGCGCAAACTCCATCCGCCGAGGACGACCGCGAGATGCTGCTGAAGGCTCAACAAAGATCATAAGTAGACGATGGTTTTAGAGGTCAAATTCGACAAAACCATCAGGTAACATGGCAGGGTGGATAGGGGCAAAATATATCTACAGCTCCAGTATGTGAAGAGACGAACATGGTAAAAAAACGGACATTGGTTTGTTTTACATTGGGTGTCTACATCGGCAAACCTGTGGATGAAATACATATCCTGTGGACCCTTGTGGACCTTCTTGGTCACCTGGATGTGCCAACTATAAACTGTGCTGCGCTAATACTTCACTCATTAGTAACTGAAACGTGAATTAAACTATTGATTTAGTCTTTAGTCACGTGATCATGTGTCATTTTTTTATTTATTTAGCGCACGCTTGATACCGGTGCCAACACCTTTGGTACCGACACTGAAATATACTTGTTTGCTGCCTTAATGTTCCGCCAACTAAACAAATTGTCCACAATTGGCAACAATTCGATTTAAGTCTTGAATTATGTTGTCAAAGAAAGAAAATAGAACTATGAAGCTGACCAGACTTGTGATGACAAGTTTTGTTACTTGACAATCTTTGACTGATACCCAGCCCGTGGTATTTTTTTATGAAAAAATAATGAGCAGCTGAGTTACAGTATCATGGTCTTTCAAAAAATAAATAATTAAAAGCGCTTCATTATTTGAAAAAGGCGATAGCTGGAAACATCTTTTGAACCAGGATGACTTGAGAAAAGGGAAATATACTACAAGCATGGAAAATCAACACATTGGTGCTGGATGTCCGCATGTTGTCACATTTCTACTGTGGCCGAGTATGTCTGCATGAATAGAAAAAGAGTAGAGATAAACAAAGAATCTTGTTTTCTTCCCCTGAAGCAGAACAAAGTCCTTCCTTATTATGAGCAGGGTACCGTTCTGCATGAGCTCCTCCAGGTTGTCCGGGTTGCGAGCCAGCTGGAAGATGAGCGTGGCTCCTTTGATCTTCTCCTGGATGTCCTCGTACAGCAGCTCCACATACCCATCGATGCCGTTGATGCTCGCCACCTCGTCCTGAAGGGAAATAAAGTTCAGCCTCAGGACTGCGAGATGTCCTCAGAACTACATATAAGCAGACGCAGACACACACACAAGTTCCTACCTCCACTCCTGCGTAAGGTGTGAAGTCTCGAGGTGAGATGTGTTTCTTCTCTTGGTTGTCTGTGAAAGGCAAAATTCAGCATCACGATGACTTTGACTCTGAGGAACACTAACCATCACTATGAACACGTCAGTAGTCATGAAGAAACTCCTCAATACCATTGGATTGTTTGCGGTTTTGCAAATAGAAGAGCAGCTGCTCCACCTCGCGGAGTTTGGACGAGTGAATCAGCCGACATTCCTCCACGACCTTCCGGGCCAAAGAGGACGTGTCTGTCTGGGCGTTTAGGCTTTTCAGCCGAATGCTGAAGGACAAACATATAGACATGTGAAAATGACAGCTTTTGAGAGAAACATTGAGCACCTGGTTCTCAGATGTGAGGTATAAAATACAATCAGGATACAGAAACAGACTGATATTGTTCGACACAATATTGTAATTTCTCTACAAGAAAAATTAACCGTAACTAGTGTGTACGCAGTTGAAAGAAATTCAGTAAGAGTGCATCCTGAATGTGCTGACAGTGCTTTTTCCTCACATTTTCTGACACTCTTTGCGTTCTCCAACCATAGGGTTCCCCATCTCTCCCAAGACAGTTGCCTCCACCTCATACTGAACCACGAGGGCTCTGTCAGTGGGGTGGACCTCAAGAGTGCATCCCTTCACTCTCCTGCGGGTCATCCAGAGACACAGTGAGCATTGGCTCAAGATCAAACATGTACTAGTATAGTTAGATGTGCTAAATACTCATCCTGGTTTGATTCACTTCCGTTTGCCTAAATGAGATACAGTGCTTTCAAAATCAGCCACATCTCTTATATATATATATATATATATATATATATATATATATATATACATACATACATACATACACACAACTCTGTATGTATAGATTATGAAATGTAACTAAACTAATTAAGTAAACAATAGCTACAAATAGTACAACCAAATTCATTAATATTTCCAAGAGGAGTTGTATAGCAGCAATGCATGTCTATGCAGGAGTATATGGGCAGGTGATGGAGAAATGGTGAAATACTATTTTCGATTTAAAAAAAGTTTTATGGAAGGAAATTGAATGAGGTGTGAATTAATTGAACATTTTAATATATGTACTGTTTGTGTAATGTGTAAAACCTAAGAATGAATGTTTTTTTGTTTTCATTGGTTAAAGTTACGTGAGTTACGTCACGGTCCATCGATTTTTCTCGACGTAACATTCCCGTGACACACCCAAGACGGACATGTGGTTAATATTATGGAACCGGCACTACTGTTGGCGTCTTTAAGCTGCTCGTACTCACACAACATACCGATTCATGAATATGTGTAACGGAGTAGTCCCCCTTTTAAACCGCCTGTCACGCTTTCAATGACCGGCGGAGCGACCTGCTCGCTAACGTCACACACGTCAACTTAGCTACCGGTGGCAGCCGTTACCTTTTCAGAAACCGCGGATCTTCTGCTTGCAAACTGTCCATTTTAGATGGTAAAAAAAGGACACATTAAAATGGTCTGCGTCCCAAACGGGGCCAGCTGATGCTGATGAAGACACGGCGGATGTTTTTTTTCTTTTCTTTTTCTTTTTTTACTCTGCAGCTTGTTGCTAGGGCGGCGACTCAGCCAGCTCCCAGCATGCAATGTTGTTTTTACTAAGCAAGGTAGCGCTGCTGCCACCTGTCGGCACGGAGGACGAAATTTAATTGAAAACCAGCAGGACAGGGAGTTAGGCCAAGCTTTGCATAATGTGTATTATTAACGTCAGGTACATTTACTCAAGTACCGTACTGTAGTACAAAATTAAAGAACTAGTTTTTATGCGAGTCCTTTCTTTTCATACTTCTCCTGCTAAAGTTAGGCTTCTCACCTGGAAATAGTGTGTGTTTATTGTTAATCTCTACGGCATTTATCTGACAGCTTCACTCATTATGTTTGGTAACGTCCTACAAAACATACAAGAGGTTTTAAAATATGTTTTCGTTGCAAATTAAACTAAGCAAGCGTTACCCAACAGTTAAATTAAAGATACAGGTAAAAAAGGTTTATCCTAACATTTATCGGGCCCTTTTTCCCCAGCAGCCATGCCATGGCAGGGTTAACACAGGTGTCATTTATAACATTAATTAGCCCTCGTTCCCTTTAGATGGATTGTGGCCCCGGTATTGTGTATGCTGGCTCACTGAAACGGCTGTGACACTCAATATAATGGGGCCCTAATTAACTTATCAATTAGCTACACCTGTGTTAAACTTTCCCCTGCTGTGGCGTGTCACAATCCTTGCTGTGAAAAGGTTCCATTAGTCGATAGAAAGTTGACCGAAACATAATTAAAACACATTTCATGGCTCCAGTTTCTTAAATGTGAAGACGTGCTGCTTTCCTTTTGTTAGTTGTAAGATTGTTTGAATGTATTTGTAAAAATATTGAGGTTTGGACTGTTGGTCGGACTCTGGGTAATTGTCAAAGCATTTCTCACTATTTTCATAAACCAAACAAATGATTAATGGAGAAAAAAATCATCAGACTAATCTATAATAATAATAATCCTTAGTTAATAGTTCAAACTGAGCACCACCTCAACCAACTACAACAGTAAAATCCTGCTTTTACATTCATTCACGAGTAGCCTAATAATTAGGAAACAGTCACAAGGGGCAGTAAAGCTTTCTGATTTTACTTGTATAGTTTTAGTCAAGTAACATGTTTAATGCAGGAATTTTACTTGTAACAGTGTATTTTTACAGTGTTATTAGTAGTTTTACTTGGGTTAAATGAATGCTCTGAAGCTGAACAGTATAGCAGCAGCGTTGTAGCTTGGATTTAACAGGTCATTTTATGAAAATCCCATTGTGGTATTTCACTCAAAACCACACATGCAATCCTCATGGTTCCTTAACTTTGAACATGACCTTAGGTAAGGTGAACAAGGATCTGGGAACTTCTTTTTACAGAACTTTCAGTCCATCAAGTGGATTCTCTTATAATGTCAGTTTTCTCTGACCGTTTAAAAAAAAATTCTTATTGCGTCACATTAACCACAGTAAGTGTTTTCTAATATACTCTATTGTTAAATTAACTCTTGAGTAAAGACAGAATAAGGCAGATCACTAAAGATTCAAGAGAAATAAACACTTCCATTCAACAAGTTTATTTGTTCTGCACTTGCAAATGTGTTTACTTGTTTTAATGAAATTATACTTTTGAGATATGTTAATAAGATACAATGGTTTTCATGGCATGTATCTAGTTTATTAAAGTGATAAGTGAGATTATAAACAAATGGCCAGTCGGTGTAATCAATACTGTAACCTGGTAAATCTGCTCTCCTGAATGTATTCGCTTGTCTCAGCACCAGTGACAGCTGATGTCACTGCACTAAATTTAGTCTGTGGCTCGTGATGGATAGATTGGAATATTATTTGTGTTAGGGGTCAAAAATATACAGTTTTGTATTTCCTGCTGACTGACTGATTTATGGTGCTACAAGGACACATAGTCCTTATAGTCCCTGTCAAACAATGACAAACAACCTGTATAAGATTTGCATGCAGTTTTTTGAGTTGCCTTATCCCACTTAACAAAACAGACCACTGCAGCCATCGTGGTTTAAACATGCTGTCTGCAAAGCTCTCCATTTTATATGATAAGTCAAGAATGGGAACTACAAACAGCTACGTAAACCCCTAAACTACTGTAACTCATCCTGAGGTCAGACTTCAAGGCGTCAACCCATGAGGTCAGTAAGAGTGGCGCATATGGCGGGTGAGACTCAGAAGTGTATGACCGCATAACTGAGGCATTCAGGCGAAGAAGCTTCAACCCTCCACAGGTTGTTGAGAGCGTGATAAGTAAAACAAATAAAAGTCTGCAGCAAATAGACTCTTCATTTACCTGACATTCTGGATCTGTCCAACATCACATTGTACAAGCGATTGGGAAGGGTGTGTTGGATTTACGTCAGATTATCATATAAATCAAACTCTACAGCAACATGCAAATCATTCAGCTCACAAATTATGAATGATTGCAATTGTGTAAAAGGAACTGCACAAATGTTCTCAATCACTCGTTACTTTTTACTATACCAACTGTTAACCCTATTTAAAAACATGTAATCGGTGTTACATTTGGCTACGGGTGCAAATGTGCGCCAATGTGTGCAAATGTGCCCCAATGCAAATTGTTGAGACTTTGCCTGAATTTTCTCTGTACTAAACCCTCTCTAACTTTGTTCTGCTTCACTTTATCAAAGACAACCTTTGCAGAGAGAATGTTCACATATTGTGTTATGATTTGGGTTAGAGTTAGACCTTACAGCTGCATCATTTCAAAGAAATAATCATCCTGAAAGTGCTTTTTTTCTGGGCGGACCTGAAACCTTTTCATTTTTTTTGTGTGTCATCTTCATTTACTCTTAACCAGTAACATATAGACTGATATTTACACATCTGAACAAAATCTCACATGTGTAGCCTTTTATTATAACACCAAAATGATTCAAATAGCCCTAGTGGTTGCAGAGATACACCCTTTTTAGTTTGGGTATGCAATTTCCGAGCAGAAGCCTAAAAATAGTTTAGTTGTCAAAGTGTAATGCAAACACAAAGTCTAGGACTTGGACTTGACCTGGGATTTGTTGGATATGAGATGAGATTTGACTTTGGACTTTAAACAAAAGCTGTTTGACCCACCTCACCATCATTTTGAAGTATGGTAACTATACTTATCAGTCTCACTATCCGTTTTTGTTTGGGTCAAAGACAGGTGTATAACTTGCCAAGTACTTACACTGTGACTAAGCGGCACAGAGCTTTTTAAAATTTTGTATTTCTCTCTCTTGTTTTTTGAGAACCCAGATGCCTTCATCCTCCATTATTACTATACAAGGGGGTGAAATCACATGTTCAGTTTGGTCTGTGTACGAAGAGAATACGATGATTCGGGGCCTATATTGTATACTCTATGTTCTCTGGTGTCAGTGGAGCCGTGCCAGAACTAAACAGGAGTCGTGTTTACAAACACGAGAAGACCTTGCTAATTTTAGGACCACATTATATAGCAGCCAGGCCTTGAGGTCAGACGTATGGACTCGTGTGCTGCTGAAAGTGCAGGCTGAAATGCAGTCACCTCTGTGTCTTCCAGAGACAGGTGCCTCGCCCATCCCCCTCCCTTACTCCTCCAAAGTCAGTGTCCCTAGCAGATGATCTGTAAATCTGGCAGGGATCCTGAGGACTGCCCCCTGAAAAGGATCTCTGCCGATCACTTGAACGCTGGGTGAGACATGTAGAAAACTCAGCTTGACAGATATAGCAGCAGCTGGAGTAACAGCAGCGTGACACACACCAGTGTTACTCTCCCTCTATCATCGCTCAGTCAAACACCCTCTGGACATTACCGTCGCTCTGTGAGGTGCACAGACAGACAAAATGGAGATTTCACTGGAAGACACGACTGGCAGCTCATCGGCCAACTTGGCGTACAAGGTCGCTCACCAGGCGTTCAGGGATCGCTGGAAAGAGACGGACGAGAGCATGTGTCGCCACAGCATGTCCTTCCACCTGCACCACTCGCTGAGGAGTGAGTTCTTCGCCAGCTACCTGTACCTTCTGGAGAAAACTCCTGTGGGTAAGAAGAAGGGCCACACAAAGATCCAACCACACACAGTGGAGAGGTCAAGATTTACAACCTTTACTTGACCCTCGACCTCTTTAAGGATTGGGCAAAACTGAAGAAGCATGCCGGAGGTTTTGCATGTTTTGGTTGAGTACAAATCACTTTTTTTCTACTATTTTTTTTTACTATTTTATTCCCAAAGTATACCATATGCAGTAAAACAAAAATATTTCCAATGGATTTTTCATTCGTTTCCATTCATGAAAAATAACTACAAAAATGAAGCTTCATTAAAGTCACATATTCATCACAAGGTAATGCATTTGAAATTGCCCATTGATTGGAAGACCAGTCCTGATATTCACTATGGTTGATCACCTGTCTAAAGTTGATTTACATATTGTAGTGAAATGAACTGAAACAATGGCAACGTGGAAGAAAAGAACATGATGCACTTTAGAAAGTGTTCAGCAGTGAAGTTGAGTGGATATACCAAACAGGATAAAACACACAAATACACAGGGAATTATTAGGAGCTTTGGGGGTAGTCTTTGGCATAGCCAACAAGTAATAGCCTCACTAAGTAACAAGTAAATATCATCTTACATCATTATACATTTAAAGGTTTACCACATACTGGTTTTGCAGACACACATCAAAAGATGTGTGGAGCATTTACGATGCTGCCTCCCCCTCTTGTAGGGTTTATCTGCTTTTGTAATGGAATAATGTCTAAAAAGAGTATTTTCAGGGATACATACTTATCTTTAAAATGCTAATATGTAAGTGTATGTGAATGCACTTGTAATCTGTCCCAAGGGGAAACGGTTCGTCTGACTTTAAGTGGCTACCTTTTTTAAATTGTTCACAAACAGAAATATTAAAACCAAAGATTGTAGTTTTTGGGGGAGTTCACATGCTGGAACTATTTCTTGATAAACAACAATGTATACATCCAGCCACTTCTGTGTTTATTCTACAGTACTTTCTATCAGATACGGTCAGGGAACACAGACTTTGGTTTCTGCACAGACACAATGGGACTGGCAATTTGTGAAAAAAAGTTCCATTAATTAAATAACAGGTGATCCCAAACCTTTTAAAGGTGTAAATTAGAACAACCTCTTCATCGAGACTAGAGCTGCCCCCTCTTAGTCAATTAGTCAACTTATTGTCATATTGGTCGTAGTCGACAAAGATCTCTTTTCGTCGATTATTAGTTCTGTGTGCTTTTTTTTCTCAAATTGAATGACTTATTTCCTTATGTCTCTGGTTACCTCAAGATTTAAAGTGGTGTTTTTTTCTGATTCTTTGTGGAGAAACTCAGTTATACAGATTTGTCAATTAAATCAATGAATTGACTCGTCGAGTGTTAGTTGACTTAGAATGGACAGCCTTTATTGCAACAGCAAGCTGCTCTTTGTTAGCAGGTCTAATCTAATCCTCTGCAGGGTGTGCACTGCAATCTGCAGAAAGAGGAGATCCTGACCTGCTGGACATTCTGGCTGAAAGACACCTTATTTCCTTACCACTAACTTGATACAAAGACCATTAATGGCATGGCATGTCAGGCATGAAAGCATTATTTCATGTCAGCCAGTGATATACATGACAGCCAAAGGGCTGCAGTCAGATTATTTACCAACCGCTGTGAACAATTAACAGTAAAGAGACTGAATTAAACATGTATCTAGTCCCTTTATTTATTTTCTTAATATATAAAATGTCAAGCAAAAGGAGTACACTTAAAATAAGTATACTGGATAGAAAGGTATCACTAGAGTTAAATTTAAGGCGAAAATATTGGAAATAAATATTAATCTTCAGACCATGTATTGCTTAATCAGATGTCTCATTCTGTTTTATTGAAGGTTAACTTCTAATGAGCTGGTCCACTTTAAAGTTGTGAGATAGAAGAACATGTAGCACCGGATTGACACTTCCTTGGCAGAAGTGCATGTCATCGCGCTGTCGTCCCCCCTTCTTGGTCTTGCTCGATGTTTCTATAATTACCCTTCTTCTGAAAGTCTTCCCGAGGGGTCACATGACATGTAACTGACAGCTTTAGATGCTCCGATCCGGACAAAATCTAAAAAACATCTCAAAGCCAAATGTGCAGTTGACAGAAAAGTCCCGGCGTTGTTTTTAGCGTGACCTCCATCAGTTCGGTCCCTTTCTTGGCTTCTTGTGACTGGCATGGAGGAGGGAGTCCAGCTGGAAACAAATCCCCCCTCTTAATGTTTCACTTTGGTGTCATGAATTCTGCCACTGGAGATCCTTGACAAGCAGACTGACATTCTCCCATCACATCCCACCCCCCTCTATGCCGGGAACGTGTCATCTAAGCCTTCGGAAATGTTGCGTTCATTCTGCAGGATTTATTTCAGCTCAGCAGAATGAAGAGTGAATGGTTGTGATTGTCTCAGAAGCCAGTTAATGTCACAGTATGCCATTTTATACATGTGTGGTAGTAACACACATAATTTAACACAAAAACAGTATTTACCATGATCTGTTGTGCTACTGGATACAGAAGGGTCACAGTTTCACATAAATATTAAGGTTGTGTTAATTGTTAACCCACAAAGTGTGTGAATGCACAACATTGGAAATAAATGAGTCAGCTTGTTTTTTTATATCCTGTAACAGCTGAGCAGAGTGTAAGCAGCATGCCCTTATTTATAGTCGTCTGGTAATTAAATCATTCTACATTTCCTTTGAGATTGGGAACAGCGTTCCTCTCCACACGGAGCAGTCTAATGTCATGACGTGTTCAAAATAATTCCTTACTACTTGCTTTAAACTATCGTCAAATCTAATCTCTAATGCATTTTTTAGATTTGGTAATCATCCACCATTCCATGCAGTTGATGTAAATTTGTCCCAAACCGTTAACGACTGTCTGGCTTCAAAAACAGTAATCATAATTTCTTTCAATTTTTTTCTTCCAGACCAACCTTTACCCTTTTCTTTTAAATGTTCCATATTCAAAACATTGAGTCATGAACCCTGGAGATAAGTTGATTCAGGCTTGGATGCAACTTTGCCTCTTTTTTTGCAACCTTTTTCAGTCCAGGGTGAATTCATAATTGCACCACCTTTCGCCATCTTGGTTTTTGACTGTCGCCGTATTGTTTTTTTGACTGCTTTTTGCAACCAGAAGTGACATGAGTGGATGGAGCTAAGTTCAACCGAAGGCTGAAATAACAAATTTTTAGGCATTGTTGGTAATGTAGGTGCAAGATATCTTGTTCTTGATGACCTCCAGTAGTTTGACTTATATTACTCCAGTGATGTACAGGTGTGCTCTCGGACACCGTGACATCACTGCTAGGTGTGGTTACATTACAAGCTTGAAACTTAAAACCTCTTTGAAGGGTAACACCACATCATCCAACAAGAAATAAACAGTATTATGAATCTGTCTGTAAAGCTGTTCTCTTATGTGTCCATTTGCCCCAACAGTGAAGCTGTTTCCAGTCACCTGTGAGTACATTAAAGGAGAGAAACAGTTTTACTACAGAGCTCAGCAGTTCTATGAGGACGTCCCAGCCTCGGAGGAAGGCATGCTGGGAGATTTTGTGGAGATATGCCACGTTGATCTGGAGGGTTCCCGGCAGTTTCTAAAGAGGTTTGTGGTGAGTCACGCAATACCAACTCGCATTCAGGTTCAAATCAAAAGCTCAGGTCTGGAAGCTTGATACGGTTCCATTTGAGAAGCTGTTGGTCCATTATTTACACACTTTACTGTGGCTTCTGAGTACAGTCAACCAGTATATAGATTTGCACTGGTATAGCTATCCCTTGATATACATGTCACAATCTATTTTGGCTGAGGAATTCATCTTCCTGACTGCATAAAAAGAAGTCCACCTTGTTTCAGTGCAGTTTCTAATAGTAGCTCAGATTTCAGCCTCATAAACACCCGTACAGAACAAGCTGAGCCAACAGCTGCTAATCAGTCTTGAGAATAATCTATAATTTTCTAAGATTTTAATTGACCTAAGGGGATAAATCTTTAGGAAATAGTTTGACATTTTGAGAATTGGACCTATTCGCTCTCTTACCGAATGTTAGATGGAGAGATTGATAAGCATGAAGCAACCTTTAATTCTGTAAACTGTTTATGTGGTTTTTGGGTAAATTAAACAAACAAGATATGACACGTTAAAAGTAGTGACCTTTAGAGGTGCTTGAAGGCAGATTTTGTTACCTTTGGACAGAGCTAGGCGAGCTGAGAATACGATTGTATCCCAAAATGTAAAAACGTTCCTTTAAATGATGTCATCATTTTACCAGTCTTATTCTCATATGTGTCAAAATGTTTGTATGCGTGTACACATGCATCTTAGTATGTTCACGTGAATGCATGTCAGAGTGGACTAGAGGTTTGTTTTTAGATGTTGGAAGAGCCCAACTACTAATTCAGGGGAATGGGTTTGGCCCAGAGACGGGGTTATTTAGAGGATCAGTTTTACAGGAGCTCTAATTATAAAGTGCTAAGATAGGATGTGTTGAAAGGATATGCAGACAGTTATATGGCTACTTTTCCACAAGTGCTAATTTCAGCACAACAAGCTCTCCACTACTGGTTAATACAATACAATATAATAATGAATACATGTAATGAGCTAAACTCCAACAGGATAAAATGTAATAATTACAAATCAAAGTTCTTCTGAAAGGGAACTGAAATCAGTAAAAGTCTAAACGATTTGTAGTTTACCTCTATTTCTTATCATTTTGTGACCAATATTGAACTTTTTATTGAAAAATTGTCTTCACATTGACGAAACAATTCTTTATTTGTGGAAGGAAATAATAAAATGTACTGCTATAGCATAAAGTACAGGATGTTATGATGCTAATAAAGCCAAGACAACAAATTTACATCCAGATGTTCGTCCTTTCTAAAAGAAAATGTAGTTATGTTCTCTTCTCCACTGGACTGGTTAGAGCCAGCGAGAAGCAGCGCTGCCAGATGCTGGAAACCAAATAATCATAGAAAGAGAACAGGTCGCACCATATTTCAGGACAAACTATTTTATATTGAAATCCATACTGCATTCTTATACATGAATCTGTACAGCAGTTCACAATACATCCATGAGCTCACCAACTTGACTGCAGTGGGCTCCGACTACAGGCCAGTGTTTATTATAAAAACATTCATACAAATGTCATAATTATCGTACACCTGGCAACATGGCTGCTGTCACAGCATATCTTCCCAGTGATCCTTTGTAATGTTGCACAGCATTACATAATTGAGTTCAAAAGGTGTTCAAAAGGTACTTATGCGCTGCATCTCTTTTTAGAGATGAACTGCATTTTGTTTAGTTGAGTTAAAGTATGAATATTAGGATTCTCTCTCTCTCTCTCTCTCTCCCACCATCTCTACAAACGTGTGCTCAGTTACACATCCTGCTCCCCTGGCTGTGAACAGCTCTTTTTTAAACCGGACATCTCCATTAAAAACAAGTCGGGGAAGGAAAAGATTTAGAACACATCTAGATTAAACTGAGCTACATACGCAGGCAGCAATATGGCAGTAATTCACCAAAACCAGGAAGCCTCCTGTAACAAGCACACAGCTCCTCGGGGCCCCATCTTTCATACAATCACACACTGGGGCCCATGATGCGGAGGGGTTGGAGTGAGGTCAGAATACCAAATGAAAAGAAAGAAAAACCAGCATGATTCAAGTGAGGCAACGTTTTGGTCCCTCATGGTAAAGTTCATAGTTCCGTTGCCCTGAGGAACTGAGGTCGACTTGTTTGGGCTGTCGGGGCTTTTGAGGTACAGAGGCCTGACATCTGGCAACGCAGAGTGTATAAGTATAGATCCTTGACTTATAGATATTGTAATAACATGCTGCAGGGAAACTGACATTTAAATGTACATTTTCTTTTCTCTGAAACATAAATCCCGCTCCATTGCTTTTATGGTTGCTTTACAAACGATCTTCAGTTGAGGAATTTCCCTGACTTCATCCTCTCTAGATACACCTCTAAATAAAGTTGACTTTTGCTACAACCATGAATGTTCTATCCACTTTTTCTCCACCCACAGGGTCCCGGTAAGGCCGACACGCACTGTGCCCTGGACTGTGGCTCCGGGATCGGCCGTGTGTCCAAAGGAGTCCTCCTTCCTGTGTTTGAGAAAATGGAGTTGGCGGACATGATGGAGCACTTCCTGCTCCACGCACACGAGGAGTACCTTGGCGACGACGCCGACCGCATCGAGACCTACTACTGCTTCAACCTGCAAGAGTTCACGCCTCCAAAAAACAAGTACGACGTCATCTGGATGCAGTGGGTGGCATGTAAGTATGAGAGGAATCTCCGTCTATAGTTTCTTCATTACTTGGTGCTGCCATTGGACGTGAATTGCTGCAATATCGTCAAATGTGAACTTAATTCCAAGAGATACTGGGCTTCTTTCTTTTTTAGGTGAGACTAGCATTATTTTCTAATTTCCTGTCAGGAGATTTAAGGTACTGCCTTGATTGACACTGTCGATTTACCAAAGTCCAGGTTTGGAAATGAGTTGCTGCCCCAAATTAAATTTGTGTTCAAGTCTATCAGGATCTTGCCAGTGAGGGTAAGATGGAGCTTGAGATCAACAGTGAGACTGCTGCAGAGTCAGCAGTGATGTGGGCGTCATACTAGTCGTGATGAAGAAGGAGCTGACTCTGAAGCCGAAGCTCAAAATGTACCAGTTGATATACGTTTCAACCCTCACCTCTGTTATTTTATACATTAGTTTTTCTGACACTATCTGAAGCTCTAGGACAATGTATAAAAACAGGAAAAATAGGTTTCATTGGTAAGGTGTCTGAACTCAGCTTTTGGGGCAAGACGAGGATGAACAACCACTGTGGCTGCAGCAGGGAACCACCTGAACGCCTCCCTGTGGAAGGACAAAACATCAGGCCTGGACACTCGTCAGTGCCTGTCTTAACCACCAGACTGCAGTGGGACAATTGATGCATGAGGCAGTGTACCTTTCCATTGACTCCATCTACCTGGGCAGGTTTTGGCGTCCACCTGTAGGGAAACTTATGGAAACAAAGACCCAAGCAGGGACAGGTATCTGTGTTGTGATTGGTTGTTGTTGTTTTTTGCTTCACTCCTTATCCATCTTTCTCTTCAGGCCACCTAACAGACAAGGACCTGATGAACTTCCTGATGCGCTGCAAGAAGAGCCTGCGTCCAAACGGCGTCATCATAATGAAGGACAATATGGCGCGGCAGGGCTGCAAGCTGGATCCCATCGACAGCAGCATCAGCCGCCACCTGGACATCATGAGGTGCATCATCGGCAAGGCCGGCCTGGAGATCCTGGCTGTGCAGAGGCAGGAAGGCTTACCTGAGATCATGATGCCTGTCTGGATGATTGCGATGAAATAGAAGTGACGTTGCTCCATCTGACAAAAACTGAAGAGCAAATTCCAACCTAAAGCTGAATTCAGGTGTTATTCCTCTTTTGTCAAGGTCTCTAAATTAGTGATCAACACAGCAAACAATCCTCACGATGTCACCAGGAGATACATTGTGGAACAGCAGAGTGGATGACCTGATTGGCACCCAGGGTGATTTTATGGAGACGGGAGTTATTTCTTTCCGCTCAGCCCAGAAATGAATTAAAGCTTTTACGTGGACATTAACCATCTTCAGAAGCACTCTATATGTCTACAAAGTCAGTCTGTAATTTATTGTCAGCCGACCACCTCCAGCGTTTGTACCTCGATGACGTCAAAGATCGACCCGGAGCTCTCTGAGTGTAACTGTGTGAAGAATCTTGTCTTCATGACGGTCATTGGAATAACATGTGGATTGAGACGGTTTCCCCCCTGACTGAATGATTTGTCTCCGTTTTAGACTAAATGTTACAGGACAAGTACAACCTACTTTATCACCAGCAATAATATCTCATGTTAGATTTCTTAAATGTAATTGCTTTATATTTTAGAACACGATGAACATGCAATCTGTATCTGGATGATGACACATCTGATCGCAGGCTTTTGAATTTACACTTGCTATTCTTGAGCGTTCTTGATTTCGCTCACATAGTGATCGGATCTCAGTCTGCATGTTAGGCCGGAGCAGCTGGACCTGTTGCCAAATATGCAACATGCATCCCACGGGCAAAGGTGCAAGACGGGGACACTCGAGCGAGAGCCACAACCTGCAAACCAGGGATCTCATGACAGACGGGGACAAGACATCCGTAGGATACAGTTACCACCAGGAGCCTTGATAACCGACTGAATCGTCTCAGACCGCAGAATGCAGAGCAGCACATAATCTTACAAAGCAGCCAACTGTGGATGCTGCATCCAAATGTTAATAATCACAATATAAAATGTCTACTTCAAATGGAAAAAAAGTCACCGTTCAAAGTTCAGTCGAGGTAAACGTCTGATGCAAAGTTGAGGGAGCGTGCAATGATATGGTTTGTGCGGCTGCCTGAGAGAGAGCGCAATGTTGAACTTCCACTTTTGGTGTGAAAGCCATTAACCTGTAATAATCGGGGCCAGTGGAGAAGCTTACTAGCATTAGTGTTGCCTCAGCTACTCCCCTCCGCCAGGTGACCCTTGTCTTGCAGGTCATTGCAGACCCTTGAGAGTCTCCTAAAGTAATGCGGCTTTACGGAGGGTTCGGTTCCACATTGTGCAGCTCCCACGCTGTGCTCTTAGGTAGACTCTGGGAATTTCGTACAAATATAAAACCTTCACGGATTATAAATTCAATATTCAAAGAGTAATCATTTACATCGCTTGCAGTTTGAGTCAGGCTCCTGTCAACAGTTATGTAATGGTGGTCTATGGGATTAATGCGTTGTGGACCGCAGGCAGGGCCGTATCCAGCTCTCCTAATACATCCATGGTGTATGGGCTCATGAAGAGCTTGTCTATAGCTTCTTGAACCGCAGCTGGAGTATGAGGAGGGGTGTTGCGACATGTTGGCCACATTTAATTTCTTAAGAATAAAGCCAGTTTGCATTTACACTAGACTAGACCTCCCGATAGGGTCTAATACAATATTTGAATTGTGATGCATGCATCTGCATTAACCTGGTCTTTTTTCCCTGATCCAGACACGGATCACATGTTGATACCAGGCGGAGAAGAGGTCTACATTATTGGGCCACTTTGTCACTTCATATTGCAGGAAAAATAATGTCTAGTGAACGTAGTACAGGTTGATCAGGTTGTAAATATTGCTTTTGGTTTCATGTAAGTATGTGTTTTATACTTTTGCTTGTAATATTGCAGATTCATAGTACTTTTTTTTAAATTTAAATTGTGTTGCTTTTCTTGAATTCCACTCTCCAGGACAGCAGCAACACATTTTAGTGCATCTTACTGTTTGTGTGCTTGAATTCAGCTGAAGACATTTAGCTGCACTGTTTTCTGAACAATAAATGTTCCAAACTCTGAAAGCATATGAATGTAGTTTTATGATTTTTGAATGCTCTTTTCAAATAGAATGTTTTTCATGCTCCAAACAAAAGCTAATAGGATTAGCGATGGGTAATCGCTGCTGGCTATTATAATCAAGGCTGGCACATGAATGCTGACAGATTTCCCCTCGACATTCCTGCAGTGGCCCGTCCGCACCCTTGACAGGGACCACGCTGCAAAACTGGGCTGAACACACACCAGATAATTGAGATCCTCTCAGGTTGTTATGATAATTCTCCTAAGTGTTATTACTATTTTTTTTTCTCCAGAGTAACAGTAGAGGCAGCACATTGTTTCGGGCTAATGACTTTCAGCTGGGCCCCTTGAGGCGGATTGGGGGCCTTAATTATTTCCTGGTTTTGACAGACAGTGCCGGCTTTCATATCTGCCCTGGCTTCATTTCAAGCCTGTCAGATGTTGTCTGCATAAAACACACCCAGGAGTCGCCTCAAATATTCAGCATTTGCGTGCGTATGGGCCCGATGGGAGTGGTGCGGAGTCGTTCCTCCCGGAGCTTTTTATGAAAGGATAGTTTGTCAATGAGTCGACTGGCACTGAGAGTGCACAAAATCATCAAAGTGTTGAAGGCGCGATGGCGTGAGATTATCTCCACGGCATGTTCCTCTCGTCAGAATAACTCTTTTGAGAGGTGAACGGACCAAACACATTTTCCACATCCCGCATGAATTAAAGATCAAAATGCCCCTAAGTTAAACTTTTACGGTGTTTTTTTTCCTCTCCCCCGCAGCAAATGGCAGCCAAATGTGCTGTCACCTTTTCAGGAGTGGTTAGCGTCGCTGACAGTCAAGGCTATCATTTCTAATACTTCTCAATGTCCTCTGCAGCCGCTCGGCAGCAGTTTGAATATATTAGCTGGAGTAACACTAATTTGTCCAGTCATGTCAGCAGAGCAGAGCTTTTGGGCCTGATTCCAGACAGAGTATTTGTCAGACGGCTCTCAGAGACAGGAGGAAGACCGAGACCACAGAGGGACGGATTGACCAACACTAAGTGGGATCGCCTCAACTTGCAAAACACGGCTTGGAACCGTTCGACCCAAAGCCACAGCTCCAACTATAAGAAAATGATCACTTTACTTTTATCACTGTGGTTTGCTTGGAATCCTTGCACCCATTTTACATGTGCTCTGCACAGCAACATCATTGTTGACTCATCGCTTTAAACGTTTATTTTTAAAGGAACAAAGACGATTGATAACAAACCATAACTCTTCTGATGGTAGCTTAAAAAGAGAAATGTTTCCCAATTATCATAGCTGTCTCGGCGGAGGGTCCCTTCCATTCATACATCATTTCTGAAGTTGCAGTGCATTGAGCTCTCAGATCCATAATCTTGACACTGAGGATACCGAAAACATTTCAGCATTCGGCACCACAAGAAATCTACTGTTGAGTTGTTTTTTCCTCGTATCTTTTATTGCGAAAGTCCCCTAAAAGAAGTGACAATGAAGTCTCAGTTCATACTGAGGTATTATATTTTCACGCCAGCCCACTCTGCTTATTTCTATGCTGGGATCCCAAAGGGAAAGAGCGACGTGAAGCCTGAACCAAACCAAAAACCATAATAAAACCATAATAGGCAAGTGAACCCACAAAGATACTGCATCATGTGTTTCCCTTACTAAACGGGGAACAGTGTCCTACAGCTTTAATCAGTCCATTTGCAAATTCTGGCTTTAAAAAAAACAATTTAATAAAAATGTGCTCTTATGCCACCCTCTGGACCGACTTTGTTAAGCTCCATTACTAGTATATCAACATAATGATCACAAAAATTATATATATTTGTTCAGTACTTTCTAGTTGTGGGGTGTAATGAACACTGCCGCCTGTAGGGGGTGCTAACAGTGCTTTTCAGCCTTTCAGTCTTGTTCTGGAGATGGGACGCACAGAGGGACGGTAACACTGCAGCTTCCACCCTCATGCAGGGATAGTAAACACCCCCAGGAAGCAGCAGAGGGGTCATTTTCCAGAGCGAGAGCCATCGGCCCAGACAGCCTGAAGCTTTCATCCCGAACACACTGAGTCTTTGTGGAATCTGCAGTGGAGAGAAACCTCAGTCAGTCTCTGGAGCCGGGACGGTTTCATGGAGACGGAGGCCGAGACAGAGAGAGGAGTAAGCCCGTAACCTCCGTTCCCTGGATGAATCCACACCAGAGGAATGTGCTTTCTCTTCATCGCCAGGTCTCATAGTAAATCATGTCACTGAAAAGAGTAAAAGACCTGATGATTTTCGGGCTGCTTTTTCTTTGGCTGGGCCACACACTCTCCCAGCATGTCGTCAAGGGTCTGAGAGTGTTGTGTTTTTTTTTTTCTGTTCTTTTTTGCCTCACTCAGCTCCTCTCAGCTCAGAGGGCAGGGATTAGTTACACAGACATTTTACTGGCCCGGCCCCCCGAAACATGTAATATTTCATGCAGCAATGTGGGTTTGGAGCCTGAATCCGGTTGCTGCTGACTGTAAGGGTTTAATCTGTGAGCCAAGCAAAGGGGGGCAAATGACGACAGCCATAGAGCATAGGTCGCACCCTCAGCTTGGTATACACGAAGATTTCTAAAAACTGTGGCCATTGGAAAGATTAAAAACTGTGCAATACCAAGAGGAGGAATCATTTCTCTTGCCAAAAATGACCTTCCCGCTGAGCAGCGTGTGACGGAAAGCATTGCTCACAACAACAAGAAAAAGAAAGAAGAAAAAAAAGGAGGAATGTATCCCCATCTGGAGCCGGAGTGTGCGTGCGTATGTGTGTGATTCACCAGGACTATGATGGAGCAGTGTAGGCCAGTACGTTCTTGGCTCCATGTGCAGAGCCAGACCCTGAGGCCTGTACACAATGTTAAAGGCTGGTGTTACATTTCTGCCCTGGATGTGTGAATTTCTGTCTGTCTTCCAAATATATTACACAACACTCATAAATCTCTTCCGTGTGAATGTATATATTTTTGGGGTTTCAAATACTGGATGTAATATTAACCCGAAACTACATGAAATTAAAGTGAAAGTTGTCTGGTTTTTATTTTGAAGATATATCTTAAGATACACATAAAGAACAGGGTCCTTCCTCAACTTTGTTCATGTTGTTCTTACTTTTTACTTTTTACTCAAGTTCTTTCCTTCTTTTTCCCCCCCTGAATTTTCTTATTTCATTCTTCATCTCATTCTCATGCAAAACTGGAGATCTGGGGGAACTTTTCACTGTACCGGGAAAGTAAACTTCCCACGGTACACACAAAGACCAAACGTCTATATATAGACGTATACGTGTAGTAATTAAACTTCAGTTGGTGGGAAACGATGGAAGGAAAAGCTGACTGTCCTACACAGACCCTGACCTCAACCCCATTCACCAGACTCAACCTGTAGATGCCACTTTTCTTTCTTTTTTTCCCAGCAGGGCCACAATCAAACATAAACCACGTGGTTATTACTGTAACCATGATGACTTCACTTTGCATAATACTTATTTGAACCAAAACCATGATTTTTCCCCTTC